>VDFB02000015.1:584593923-585193923 GCA_007258455.2 Sequoia sempervirens
CACCAACTCTTTCCAAATGGATAATCCTCTGATTCTCACCAGTGGCGTCACCAATTTTTTGGTTAATCGGATGGGCAAATCAGACTCCAGAATTTCCAACCTCTGGTTACAAATAATATTCCAAAATTTTAATGACTCTTTGATAGGATAGTTTGCAGCCAAATTGCAAAGTTCATCCCAAGTGGAGTCGCCAATCTATTGGTACTCAAATATGCTATCCACTTGAATCTTAAAGCACTGTGAGGCCTAATGGTTAGATTCAAGGAGATATTTTTCCAATGAATGGGAGATTGAATTTAAAACTCTTTTCTCCCCTTCACTTTGGACTTTGTGAGACCCGAGAGGGTGATCCTAATAGTATGCTTTCAGATACTTGTGTGCCAATGTATCAAACTCAAAGTAAATAGATAATTCTCCTTTATATGCTTAATATACACAATACCTTAAAGGTTTGGCTAACCTTCATGGTAATGCATGATTTAAACATAAGAGATGTAATACATTACATTCAACACACATTCATATAGAGATTGATAAGTAAAATTGATTTAAATTACAAATGCTTACAAACAATCTCAAGAAACTGTAACATTAAAGACTAGTGTCTAATCCCAAGGTGGAGTCACCTAAACCATGAAGTTTAAAACTCATTGCAGCTTTTACTCTGTCATAATTATGCCTATCATATGATGCATTACACCATTGATACTAGAAACCAAACTAGTCATACTTTATTAATCGAAGCATACAGTTACACAAACCTCTATTTATGTTCATACAATTTAATTCATTCTTTGAATGAAAGTAAAAACATAGAACAAACATTCATGGAAAAACCAGAAAATAAATGACATAAACTCTTGATTTCTTTTATTCATAATCTATGCAATGTGTACAATGGAGACAACTAACTCAGAATACATGATCATTTACATGAAAATATAACATTGCTATGAATAAGTCCTTCATTACATCACTCAAACAACTTCAGAAACCTAAAACAAAAACACTATACATTCCAGACCCTATTAAAAAATATGTTTTCCTGTGAGACATAAAAGAATGAGCAACTTCTTTTCTGAAATAGAAAAATCTGCACTTAAGGAAAGTACAAAACCCTAAATAGAGATCCACTCTAGATACCTGGAAACATTCAACTCCATAAATCAATAATTGCCTCCACTTGTACAATCTCCAATCTATCCTTTGATTCACCCATCTTGCATTTTCCCTGTAATAAAAATATTCCCATTTTGAAGAGCCATCATTTGTCTTTCATTTGCTTTTACCTATAGTTGAAAAATATATATTTGTGAAAGCCTTCATTCTTCATTCTATTGTAGAAAATTCTTCTTTACCTTTTCGTTTACCATTCTTCTCACCTAGCAATACAAAGCCTTTTATTTCACTTTGAACAATCTCTGTGAAATGTTTTATCTCATCGCCCAACAAATAAAGTTTTTAATTTTAAAATGAAGACTGCAGGAATCGGGTAGCACGACCCCCTATAAACTGTAGTGCGCCTGGTAAACTTTTTAACATGACCGGCGGCGCTGGCGTGACACGCCCTCCGGTACCACGGGACATGGGAGACTAGAACTCATGACCAGCAGAGCCGCAACAGAATTACTTAGCCAACCGAGCTAGGGCCCCCGCCCAATAAAGTTTTTAATTTTATCAATATGTGAAGACTTTGATTTTTTATTTGCTATATAAAATCTCCTCACCCATGCTTCTCATGCTTTAATTTTTCATTTTATAAACACTTTATCAAATAATAATATTTGATATCAATTGTGGACCCCACCACTGCTTTACTTCAGCATTGCCAAAACACTTTCCATCGCAAATCTCTGCTGCACTTAGAGAAAGAAAAAATATAATAACGTTGGGTGATATTCATTCTATCATGAAATAAAATAATTTTCCTAGGCCTTCCTTACATTTATTATCAATTCCCAACAATAAAAAGCTTTTATCTTGGTGTGCAAGATTAAAATTCACTTTATTGGGAAAATACCCATGCATTTTTAAATTTGTTTTCCAAGCCATTTGAAGTTTTAATTTTTCAATAGTGGGGATTTTAATTTTGTTATCGGGTTAAATAAAAAACAAAGTATTCATCCTTCCCATTTTACTTTCAATTGTCAAGACTTCATAAAAACTTACAATGCATGCCAACCACGGGTCCCACTATTGCTCCACACAAACTTTTATGGAGCATCCCCAATCGCTAATCCAAAGTGAAAAGATGAAATGTATTAGCGATGGAAACGAGGTAGCTTCACCTTTTACTCTTCATTTATTTATTTCTACTACAACTGTAAATAAAATTTTATTTTACTTGTGAAAACTTTACTCTCGGCAGTTACCATCGTGCATCTTTGATGCATGTAAAGAATGAAAACTTAATAGAGACGGGTGATACATATGATATGGTATTGTGTATCACAGATGCAACCAAAGGAAGATAAAATACAATGGCAATGGGCAATATGAAACACTAGCATCATGTTCTGCTGATTCTTTAGGAACTTTGGTGACATTTATTACAACCACAGCAAGAGAAAATGTGCAGGTCTTTTTTTGGCAATACTGGGCATTTTTTAGCATTTTGGCAACCAAAATTTATCATAAAAATGCTTAAAATTGCTTCCCAAGTATTAGGAATGGCCATGGGATGAAATTAAAACCTAGAAAAACATTTTTGAGTTCCAAAACACCCCCAAAAATGTGTTGAAAAGAAAAAAACGTGATTAGCATTCCTCTTTGCACAATACATGCCTGAATCTGCTCAAAATACCTCAAAGGAACTGTAATGAAGATCACGAGGTGTCAAATCTTTGATGTAGAACAAAAAAACCATCAAAATCTGCACCATTGCTAATTTGATGAGGAAAAGAGACTTCAAATCCATTATGGGTGAGAAGAAGCTTAGAGTATTGTTTCATCACTGATTTGATTTGGAAAAGAGACCTCCAATTCATGATGGGTGATGAGAAGCAATTGCCATCGTTGTTTGCCAATTCAAATGTGAAAGACAAACCAAAACCATGACACAATGTTGGAGTTCCTTGAACTCAACCAATAGAAAGCAAAAATTAAACTTGCTTTTCCTGATAAAAATTTGAAATAAAACTTATACTTGTCCTAAATGCCTCTTTGCATTTTCCCAATATTTAAAATATTAACATTTGAAAACATTAGAAAATGGGCAAATTTTAATTATGCCTGTGACCCAATTGGAGGAAATTCACTACGCACAAACTAGGGCATCTAGAGCCATAAAATTTTGTGTGTGTGATCATAATCAATTATTAAAAACGTGGGTTTCAAATATAATTTTTCCCATCCATCAAAAATTTGGTACCTCCTTTGTAAACTAGCCCTTGGGACTTTTTTGCCGCACCCAAAATGCACTAAAATAACACATCATATGATCTACATTTTTGAAGAAAATGAAGCTGGAGACATTTTAGACCAAAAAAAGAAATGGGTTTCCCTTATAATTTGAAAATTTGAAACTTTTTAGAATACCAATTTTGGCCCTGTCGTAGTCAGCAACACATTAATTAACCCATCAAAACATGTCCTAGGGGCCTTAAAACTAAGTAGGCATGTATACATTTGAACCAAAAATCCAATGCAATAAATGGATTGGAAATATTCATCATGAGGTGGAAGATATTAAATACCAAAGTGGCTCACTCAAACTTTTCTGCAACTGCACCTATCATAAACCAATTTGAGCACATCGAGTCAGCTCCTAGAAAGCTACCACTAGAAAAATTAGATCATTTAGGTTCATTGTGCATGTGTTAAATAGGGCTTTCCTTTAATCATGATTCCTCACTAGATATTAAGGGTCAAAGTTGACCTCCTTGAAACATTCTGAAAGTGAAAATGTAAAATGAGAGCAAATTGCATTTGCTTTTGGCTTGGTAAAAATATAAAATCAGCTCATGGTACTCTAAAACTAGACTAGGGAATATGTGAATGTGGGGGAAATTTAGGGCATCAATCTATTTGTCATGAATATCATCCAGTTATGAAATATTAATCTAAACAGGAGGCCACTTCACAGATCTGAGATTTGCAAACAACAAAACAGTCCCAAAACCCTCCAACTTTGTGCTTCAAAACCTTAGCAAAACTCATCACAGGAAGCTGAAAAATGACATACATGTTCACATATGTCAACTAAATATGCTCACCAAAGTATTTGACACGAAAATCAACTGGCTCTGATTTATGGCCCTCCAAAGTTGGTAATTTGGGAAGAATTTTTAAGGGCATTTATGAGTGTGCAAATCAACTTTATTCTCATGGAAATTGAAAATTTGAAAATTTTGAAGGTTTGATCATTGTCATTAATGTCAAATATGTGGTGAAGTTGTTAAGGATATTGAGAAAATTGTGAAAAGGGGGAAAACAGGTTGATGTTAGTTGTGCATGTACAATTGAGATATTGAGAAATTTGGTGAGTACATGGAGCTATCTTTTTGTTGTAGTGTTTGAAGATGAGGTGGAATGAAGTAATGAGCTAAGATGATGTCTCCACTACTTGGTTTCAAAGTCCTTTTGAGAAAATTTGATAAGAAGAGTAAACTATGTTGTGCAAGTGTTCATAGTGTCCTATGGTAATGTGATCCACATTTCTTCTTTATTGATGTTGTACCTATGCAGATATTAAAGGTTATTCAAGGTTGGCAAAGGTTGCTATATTCAAAATTTGGGTTTCTAGATCATTGATCAGTGCAAGATATTTTCACTAGTGTGTGAACTAGTCTTTCAATGATGTTTTCTATGGCCTAGAAGAGATGTACTTGCTCCATATTTTATCGCTATTTAGCTCCAAGTTGTGTGGACTTGGGAAGTTTCTTATAATTCCCATGTCTTTTAGTATTCAAGATTTTAATTGATTTGGTGTAGTACAGAGTGATTTTCATTTGTCAGTATGCAAATAAGGGTTACTAGTTCTTTTAAGATGAAGTATTTCTATGATGCAAGCTTGGATGAAGTGTTTGATGAATCTTACAAAGTTCATGGATTATTCTACATAGTGTTCAAGTGAATTATGTTGTCCAAAAGTTTCAAATTGATTTGAGGAAGTGTGTACTTAAATTTTTATGGTGTTTAGCATGGGTATTGGCTGACCTTGTGTTTGACACCCCATACGATCCTATAAAAGTGTGTTGAGATGTGTTTGGATCTCTTTGGGTCCTAATTAAGGATTTATGTAAATCACCTTTGTTCCTATCAAGAATGTTTAGGTGATGACCTATTTTGAATTTGTATGTATAATGGATTCTGGGTGGTTCTTCATGAATGACCTGGTACTTTTCATTTCTCTATGCTTGTTCAAAGATCTTTCAACTTGTATAAAACTTCAAATAAAGTGCACACTAGTGCAGAGACTATTAGAGTCGCCACCCAATTATCTTGGGATTATCCACTATTCAAGAATACATGGTAATACCTTAAAAGATCCTCAGAACTTATTGTACTAACAATACACAAGACACATTGCACGATGTATATGCAACTTTTAAATGAACACACTTAATTAGATAAATAAACACAACACCCAGGGCTCAATCTTCAAATCACAAAAATACTATGGTAGACTCTATGCAAAATGGATAACTGAACCACTGACAAGAAACATTCAAGCCAATGTCCCCAGTAGAGTCGCCATTTTGTTAGTGTTTTTTCTTGTAAACTAGGTTTGTCTCCTAATCTACCTATAGAATTGCCAATTCCAATCAAGGGAAGCTCGGAGGACCTGGACCAACTGACGAGGATTTTAACAATAACCTCCTACACTTTGGGCTCTGCAAGACCCAGGAGGGTAGTCCTTATAATGTGTTTATGACCTCTACACCAAATTCATAAACAATCATTAACAATTCATAGATAATCCCACAAAAACTCAACAAAATAGGATATCACTAAAATGAATTGGCCTTTCAACAGTAATATCAACCACTTGGAGCATGAGATGACTACAACATTATTCTGTAACTTATGATAATCATTTTATTTGCAATTTGGCGGCAAGCCCTAAGCAAAGACATACAGACGCAAGGTTTCACAAACTCATACAATTTAGATTAGTGCCATATACCATTGGGGAGTCAAATTCACAAACATTCACGATTCAACAATAGATTTAAATACTTAGCACCCATGATCCATGACAATATTGCATTACAATAGTGTCAATTCCTATCATAGCCCAATACTTCTTACTAAATCCCTTTACAAACATACCCGTCCATGATTCCATCCAAGCATTTTAATTAATTCTTTGAATTAAAGCCAAAATAGAAAACACACACATCAGAGCAATGAAATGAACATCATAATCCTTGATTATTCTATTCAAAATTTTAATAAGTTTGTACAAAGGAGAGACTTGAGCTCGAGATATAACATCATAGCTTAAATGCTAGTATTGTTACGAAACATCCAATCTTCATAAGTTTAAAACCTATTACAAGATAACCCCAAACCTAAATTGCCTTAACATTCAAAAAAAATTCTTACAATTTGCTCTGTAACTATACCTAGACTCGACCTTCAAAATTATCTGACTTGCCAACCACTTTTCCGGCCTTGAAATCCTTCTTATAGAAAACGAAGGAGCAAACAAGCATCGGGCCATAAATTACACATGTCATCGGTCAATTGGACCGCTATGTGCCAATTCAAAAATTATGATCAAAACCACCAAGTCCTGGAGCATCTTTCTGTTGATTCTACTCATTACACAATAGCCACAACATTTTTTACATCTCAAAACTTGTGCCCAAAGCCACCATGGAAACAAAACTAAAATCAGTTATAAAATAAACTGCTGAACTGTTAGTTGCCAGTAGTAGACACTATTTCATTCCTCTTCAGTTAAGTACTTGTCCACCCAATTTTGATATTCCTCATCTGTTGGCCAATTAAAATTCACCAATCAATTTAATTTGTGCATTAATAATCTCTTCTGCCCTATCTCGCCATTGCTGAAATGTTTTAACATTTCCCTGTGCATCTATTATATATGGCAAAAAGGTATCATTCCAATCATCAAAACTCATTACTAATTCTCCAATTTTTCTACTCAAATCATCAGGCAGAGCCTGGAATCCCTTCAATGATTTCACAAAGATTTGAGTAGGCTTTAATGACTCGGGTCTGTTATTTCCATCAAATCTAGAAGCCTTAAGCATAACATCTAAATCAATGGCCCAAGGGATCCACTTCTCAACCAGAGGTAGAAACATGTCCCGATCCCTGTTAATATTTTGTATTCCATCCAAGAATAAAGAATATAAAGAATGTAGAGCTGGCAACCTAGAAACTACCTTCTCATTTAAATCCCTTAAAATAGTATCAACCACCTCATTGTGCTTAGCCACAACATCATCCTCACTCACCCTTAGGGCAGCCTGTAATTCTATGATTTTATTCATTATCTGCCTTTTGGTAGGATCTATAGAGTACTCAACTTCCTCTTCAACTGGCCCTGGTGTAGGGCTATTAGCAGGTGTCTGAATTGGGGATCCAGGAGTAGAAATAATTGGGATAATAGGGGGCAATGACCTTGAAGTAGTAGGTAATGCTCTAAGGGGCACTGGAGGATTCTCCCACCTACCCATATCTTAATCTATCTACTTCAGATTGCAGCTCAACATTTTTTTGTTGCATTCTACTATACTCTCAAATTATTGCATTGTAATTCTCCATCAGGCTTTTCTTTTCAACTTCCTCTCTTTCAGTTGTCTTCTGGGCCAATTTGGCTACATTCAATGTCAAGCTTGTGGCTTATGTTGTTGAAGTTTCAAAAGATCTCTTGATAATGAGCCCACCCCTTAGATTTGGGCTAATATCAGCCACATTTGGTTTTCTACCCTGAGGTGCCAATGCCCATATGGCCAAAGTCTCATATTCCTCACTAAAAGAAGAGTCGTGTAGAGCTGCCTTGACTTCTTCTTCACTATTTTGCATAGGATGCTTGGATTGCATAATAGCATTGAATGCTACAACATCAACTATTTCCCACTCACAGAGAAGTAAGACACCAGCCTGAGTTACAAGTTTCCTCCCTTCATCAGCAGCGATGTTCTTGAATTGCTCCATTAACTCAGCTTTGACTTCATCATTATTCTCTTGGTCAGACCTATCAGGTCTTGATTCCCTTCTTCTCTTGCATTTATCCTGATATTTTTCAAATTTCATCTTCCAAATCATTTGCAAGAATACAAGAATTTTTACTAAGGCATCATCATCCAAGAATGCCTTGCAGGCCACCATCCTGGTGTCTTGTACACACTGCTCCTTTATATCCATATCAGTTAGCACCAATTGCGATGATCTAGGAGGGGAGGGGATACCAACCTGCATGTCCTGATCAGTTACAACTATTTCATCCACCAGAGCCTCTTGTGATTCTTCAACTCTTCGCCTCTTAGGGCTTGGCTCTGTTGACACCTCCACAGGGTCATCCCTAGGTGGTGAATCCAGATCTACAATCTTTATCCCTTCAGGCTTTCTGATCCCATGGCCCAATTGTGATGATGTGTCCATTATTTGTTTGCCCTTTTTATCTCCTGCCTCTTCATCACTGCTATCAATTCTCTTCCTTCTATATAAAGGCCTGTCCCTTGGTGGCTGATAGGTTGGCCTTTCTTCCTCAGGTCTCACCTCCAGTCCCTGAATTTTCCATTCCACTTCCAAATTGATCTTCTTAGTTCTCAGGGTGTTCATAATCTCTCTAAAATTATTCATCAGGAAATCAATTCTTTTGTGAAATAGAGTGAACTCCATCAGTGGATCATATTTTGGATCCAGCTTATGCACCATGGCTAGCATTTTCTCATAAGCAATCCATTTCTCTTTATTTAATTGTTGCTGGCTCACATCAAATTCATTCCTAATCAAATCTTCAGGAAAATTGAAAACATGAGAAAACTTGCCACCCTTAATTCTTTGTCTGAATAGGGCAAATAATCCCTCAAGGTCATGTTGCCTCATAGATGCACTCCTCGAATGGTAATCATCAAAATATCTTGCAAAGTGAACCCATCCTCCCTTAGAAAATACAAAGTCTGAAACAACAGTATAATCTGGGAACAAAGTCCCTTTCCCTCTTCCTGTCAAATTGTCTTTGTGGATACAACCCAATTGCCACATGACCTCTGAAAATTCCATCCTTGATGGTACATTATACGGGAGAATATGAGTAGTTCCCTAAAAACCATAAACCCTTAAGATAGTGCTTATAGGGTATAGGATTATGTCACCCCAATTATGACACCTTTAAGTCAGCCTTCCTTGCTTTGGGTAGGAGGAAATCGTGCAAATCCTCAAGAATCCTTGGCACATTCACCATCATTCTAGCTCTAAGTCTAGAAGCAAAGCAATTATCAAACTGCACAAAGTTGGCACCTCCCTTGTTGCAAGATAAATTTGCACTCCAAGCCTGCACCGGTAATCTTTCTCCATTCACCTCCTGCCTCAACTCCATTTTCTTAGAGAAGAAGTTGGCATTATTATACAAGAACATGTGCATTAATAAGGAGTACCAGTGTCTCCCACATGTAACTTCAGCAAACCCTCATGTATCCTTTCAGGAAGGAAAAAAACATAGTCATACACTACAGAAAAGTTAGGATGCTAAATTTGAGCCCCCATAAACATATAGGAAATGGGCATCATGCTACTAGGGCTGAAACCTAAAACTTGGAAGAGTGAATAGAAAGTTTCCAAGAAATTATCAGTAAAACAGCTCAACCTGAAAGGTTCCCAATCAGTTGGGCTGATGTGAATCATTGAACTACCCGCCCTGGATAGATGAGGAGGAAGCAATTTTGATCTGAAAAGAGGTTGTGTTATGGAATACTCCTGCTTCATTTCCTCAAGGTCTATCTAGACCAAGAATGAGCTATATTCACTCAAGTAAAAAATCTACCGAATATCATGTACATTTATATTCAGTAAAATCCTGCCATCATTATCCCTAATAATTCTTGTGACAGGATCATATCTTTCAGCCACTGCCCTGAGTAGGTCAACATCAAAAAACACATTCGGCACCACAAGCTTTCCCATATCATATCTCCAACCATTTGAAAAAGGATGAGACACATTTCTCTATCCATACCATCTCCTAAACATTTCCAAACCCGTGATTGGTACCCTAGCATCCACAATGTTATAGGTTTTATATCTCAATCCCTCACCTAAGGTAGTCCCTTTCATTAAGATCAAACTCCTCTTCTTGTCATTCTTTGACAAAGGGAATTGGTCAAGGAAATCATCATATAGATTCCTTTGCAAATAATCAATATGGCCAGAATGTTGTTTTGTTGGCACCATTTCAAACAACTAGGGCTTCTTCTAAGATCAAATTGTGAACAAACTAGGGCTACCCAAAATGAAATTATAATAGAATTTTTCAATTTCCCACAATTCAAAAGAACCAGTAACCCTAGAACCTTAATCAAGAAAACCTTGACCAACACAACACAACCCTCCACAAGAATCACATTCAAACATAAAAGTGATAAAGAAAATAACTCATGGAAATTCATGCCGGAATTTCACACCCTGCAGAAAATCAAACCCTGTTGTAATTGCTTTGAAAGCTCTATCTTTGCCTTTGGATTACTTTGAAAACACTTGAATACCTCAGTGGTGAAAGCAGTCTAAAATTAAATACTTAGAATTTATTGAAACGGCCCGTAGACGTCTCATCTGCCATTAAAGCTTTCTTGCATACCGCGCCAATGACTTGAATTGTATTTGATGCAAATTTAAATCTGTGCCATCAATCTCTTGTTTCTGTCAGATCATCGAATGATCATCCTTAAAAAAGTTGACATCTCCACATCATTTTCAAGGGCCCACCATAATACGTAGCACCAAAAAAATACACATAGTGCCCGCCCGCGATATCGTGAACATTAAACTCCCTTCAGTTTAGGATCACACGATGGTGGGCAACTGTTGATTTTCTTCATTGGTGATCATGATCATACATCACAAGGAGTAGCACCAATACCTATCCGCTGAGCAGTCTTTTCACCAAGATTAAAACATCACCGTTGATTATGAGCACGTGCATCTCACATGTAGTTTAGTAACCCGCTCAATAATGCACTGAAGTCCGATACACATATTAAGCACTTTATTTACTTTTTTAGCATCGACAACCTGGGACACGTGGCACCCGCCCACGATATTGCGATCACCAAGTAGATAGCAGTGTTGTCATCACGAGATCGTGGGGAGTGGTCAAGATCAACCGTAGGGAAATTGATAGTCATCAAAATAACCCCTGCAAAATATTAAAATTACTTAGAAGAAAATAAGGGGAAGGGGACACCGCCTAGGGTAATGACAGTCGATGACTCAAAGTTATATTTTAAAAACATAGGGCATGGAGCAACCCAGACCTTAGTAAATAAAAGGGGCCAGTGAAATATTAATTTTTTTATTAAAAGGGACCAGGCTTAGATGATTCAATGGGACATAAGTTGTTTTTAAAACCCCTCCCAAAAGGTAATGATAGAAAAGACCCAACCCAAAGATAGAACACCAAGGTTTCATGAAAGCAAAGCAAAAATCCAGAAAATTGAAGTTCCATCAATGTCTCTAGTTGGGGACGTTCATTCCACTGGAATGAAGTGAGAATAACAGTATCTCAGGTAGAGCAGACCAATTATAGAGACAACCAAAAAGGATTATCCAGAAAAGACAAACCCACAACAAAAAAGAAACCTACAACAAACCTATATACAAACCTAAATCTACCATTAATGGAAAACAATACCTCAACTAAAGTATAACTTCAAGAATTGTCCATGAACTGACAATTCAAGAATATCACCTATCATTTCTTGAAGGAAATATGAATTCTCTCCCCACTTGTCAATTATCAAGAATGGACCTACCCAAATTGCATCAAATTTACCATGTTTCCCCTTGTCTTCCAAACTGGTGTTCCACATCAAAACCATATCTCCATGCTGGAAATTTCTTGCAATTGTCCTCTTGTCATACAAATTTTTCACCTACAACTGTAATTTGGCATTTCTCATTTGAGCTTCCCTCCTGGTTTCATCCAGTTCCATGAGAGCTTCCACTCTCAGTTGCATTTCGTCTTCTATCTCATCATCATACATCTGGACAAATCTATACATTCCCATAAGGTTATTCTGGGGAAACCTTGCATTTATCCCATAGACTAAATCAAATGGGGTACATCCTATTGCTTTCTTCACAGTCACCCTATCTGCCCAGACTGCTAATTTTAATTTAGAATCCCATGCCTTCTTATTTTGATCTAAGATCCTCTTGATAATCTTCATCAAGCTTTTATTGCTTGATTTCGCTTATCCATTTCCTTATGGGTGGTAAGGTGATGAATAAGAGACTTAGATGCCATATTTTTCACAAAATTCCATATATTCCTAAGATCTAAAACACATTGCATTGTCTAACACAATCCTTTCAGGACATCCGAATCTAGTCACTATATTACTCATTAAGAAATCAATTACCACCTTACTAGTTGCTTTCTTTGTTGGAATCGCTTCCACCCACTTGGTAAAGTAATCAGTGGCCACCAATATCCGTGAATGGCCCCCACTTGATTTGCATGCTATCTCTCCTACAAAATCAATACCCCATTGCTGGAATGGAGATTGGACTACAACCGGTTTTAAAGGTAAGTTACCAGAGAAATTTAGCTTACCAGAGAAATGCTGACAAGCATCACATGTCTTCACTAATTGATGTGCATCCCTGAAAATAGTAGGCCACCAGAACCCAGTCCGCATTATTTTGTGTGCAGTGGTTTTGGCCATATAATTCCCTCCACAAACTCCACTACGCATTTCATTCAAAAGTTCCTTTGCTTGCTTCTAGTCTACACATTTTAGCATAACACCCTCTCCATTTCTCCACCAGAGTTTTCCTATTATGATAACATACTTGATAGCATGTAACTTCAATGTCCTCTTATCATTCTCACTCAAATCATCAGGACATCTCATCTTTTGCAAGTAACAGATCACACCCTTGTACCAATTAGAATGTTCCATATGACATATGTATGGTCTCTCCTCTTCTTCAAGCAAATTTATCTTATTTGCTTCAAGATTACTTTGGGTCATAAGTTTGGCCAATCCTTGTCCCCTTACTAACTTGGTGATTTGAATTTTAATGTTGAATTCTTGGATCCTATTAATCCATCTACATCCTCTTCCTGACACTTCTTGTTGTGTAAAAATTTCCTTCACAACAACACTAGGCACATAAGCAATTATAGTAGCTCCCATCAAATAGGTCCTAAAAGCTTTGACTGCTTTTACTAATGCATATGCCTATTTTTCATTTATATCATACTCGAGTTCTGCAGCCTGCAAGGATTTGCTGAAAAAAGATATAGGTTGTTCAAAACCTTCAGCATTCTTTTGTAATAACACAGCTGCAATTGTGAGGAAAGAAGCAAATGAGAAAATCTGCAAAGGTTTGGAAAAATAAGGGGTCCTCAACATAGGTGCTTCCTTAATATCTTGCTTGATATCATGGAAAGCTTGTACTGATGTTTCTTCCCATTCGACCTTGGCCCCTTTCTTAAGCATCTTAGAAAAACGGCGAACCACTTCAGCAAAATTTGTAACGAATCTTTAAAAAAAAATTATTTGCCCAAAGAAAGACTGGATTCCCTTGACATTTCGGGGTTGCAAGACCTTATCTATTGCCTTTACCCTTTCTAGATCAATTTTAACTCCATTCTTAGAAATAATATGTCCCAACAACTTTCCTTCCCTTACTCCAAAAGTGCACTTCGTGGGATTTAGGGAAATACCATATTCCAATGCCCTAATGAATATTTTCTCAAGATGCTCACAATGATCATCTTCCTTCTTGGAATATGCCGTTAAATCATCCTAATAAATCACTAGGAACAAATTAATGAAATATGAGAATGCCACATCCATGGCTCTCTGGAAAGTATCCCTGCATTTGTTAGACCAAAAGGAATTCTCACATATACATAAGTCCCCCAAGGTGTAGTGAAAGCTATCTTAAACTGTTCAGATTCCTTAACCATAACTTGGTTATAACCAGAAAACCCATCCATCATGGACATTAACTCATAGCCTGTCACTCTTTGCAACATGGCTTCCATATTCGGCAATGGATAGTTATCCTTTAATGAAGACACATTCAAATTTCTGAAATCTACACATAATCTAATATCTCCATTCTTTTTTCTCACGGGCACTAGATTAGATACCCAAGATGAATGTCTAATTGGTTTGATGATTCCAGCATCTCTAAACTTAGTAAGTTCTTCTTGCATTTTTGGAGCCAAGGTGGGATTAATAGGTCTCTGCTTTTTCCTAAAAGGCTTGACATCACTATTCAAAGGGATCTCATGTTGAAACAAATCCTGCCTATAAGCCTTAAGATCATCATAAGACCAAGAAAACACATGTCTAAACTTTCTTAACAAATCAACCAGCATCTTTCTTACCTTTGGTGACAATTTCTTTCCAATATACACCATTTTTGGTGATGCATCTGTCCCTAGGTTTATTTCCTCCAAGTCATCAGGATGGCAAGCAACACAATTAACCTTAGTCCTATCCTGGTTGTCAAACACTCTTTCAAGAACAACTAAACCCTTAGGAATGGTGTTAGTTTTTAACCGAATAACTTCATTTCCAAACACAGTATCTTTACCATCAATATTTTCAACAAAGGCTCCAAAATCTATTTCTTGATTTTCATACTCATCCACACAACTTAAAAATCTTAATATATCATCATCACTGTCAAAAACCTACCAGTGCTTAATATTATCAGGAACAAATGGTCTGGTTTGCACTTCAACCTTTGAAATTAAAGCACAAGTCATGTCATCTGGCCTCAGTGCGATATTTGCTAACAAATTTGCCACTTTATTGTGACCTCTCTCCATCCAATTTATCCCAAAAGCATCAAAACTTTCCAATTCATCCCAAATAGCATTTCTATATTGTTTCAACCTTTTATTCTTTGACACATATAGGGACTTGACTTGGGAAATCACAAGCTCAGAATCTCCAATCACTTTAAGCTTCTTGATCCCATGTTTTTGAGCCAATTTTAACCCTAACAACAATGCTTCATATTCGGCTACATTGTTAGTGCATTGAAATAACAAGGTGAAAAAAATTTGAAAGTTTTTCCACCTGGCGATCTTAACAACACACCTACACCAGATCCCTCCTTTGAATTAGCATCATCAAAAAAAATAGTCCACACATCATTGGATTTTGATAGATTTTCAACTTCTGTATCAATTGGTGTAACAAACTTATCACAATTACTAGGGGATTCTTCAACCTTGAACTCATTTATGCCACAGTCAATAAAACATGTCAGATCCTCAGTCAG
Organism: Sequoia sempervirens; assembly: GCA_007258455.2. Taxonomy (NCBI): domain Eukaryota; kingdom Viridiplantae; phylum Streptophyta; class Pinopsida; order Cupressales; family Cupressaceae; genus Sequoia; species Sequoia sempervirens. Next base: position 584,609,371 of record VDFB02000015.1, read on the forward strand.
ACCATGCTCAATCATATGAGGCACCTTTGATTCTCTTTCAACCTTGACATCTTTTCCATCAATACAAAAGGTAGCAAATGACAAATCACATTGTATGTTGCCTCCCATTGATGCACTCCACTTTCTTGATAATAACATTCCAAAATGAGGGGGAATGTCCGCAACTAAAATAGTCATGGCTAGAACCTTATCAGGATATTGAGCCAGCACATAAGGCAAGGCCTTGATGGTCCCAATAATAGGCACCTCTCTTGAATCCAATGCATAACATTTACCTTGAGTAGTATCAACTGTCAGGCCCATTGCTTCCATAATCATTACTGGCATAACATTATTTAATGCTCCTGAGTCTATCATGCAATTCCTCAGAGTTTTCCCATTTATATTAATACTCAAGAAAAAAGGGGTGATATTCTCTAAGCACATATTGATAGAATTCCCTAGGTACACAGGGGGAATTTGAGTTACAATTCCCTCCAACTCTTTCACTTTTATTTCTTCCTTTTCCCTAGTTTCTTTACAATTTCCTTGTTCAACTTTACTGCTCAGAATTCCAATAATCAAGGCTATTGTCTTTTCTCTATGCTTATCTATTCCCATCATCTCGAGCCATGGTACAGTAATTTTAACTTGAGACAACACTTGAAATATATCCACAGGTGTGTATTTGGATAGGTTAGGAATAATACCATCATTAGTTTCTTTCTTCTCCAACTGTTGTTTTCCTTCAAGTTTCCTTTGCTTTTCCTCTGGAATTGACTCAGCAGATTTGGCATTCACTTTGGTTTTTACCACTAGAGGAGTAGCATCTTCACTGGGCTTTTGGATCTTAGTCCTTTTTGCCCATATCTTGTCATTCTTGACATCCTTGATTTTGACAGCATCATTTTTGCTATCTTCTTTAGCATCCTTTCTCATGCCCTTTTTTTCCTTAATGAAAAGGCTAGCAGGTTTTCCTTGCTCACCACCCACAGTCCTATTTATTAATTGTAATATACTTCTCATCTAAGTAGACATCTCTTTAGTTAACCGGGAAATCTCATCTTCTGATGGTCTTCTTAAGGATACTGGATCCTCAACCTGTTCCATATTGCAAGCATGATGGCCACACTCGCCTTCTTCATCAGAAAAAACTTGTTGATGGTATAACTCATTTTTCTGTCATTGACTATTCACATCAACCTCTTGTAATTCCTCATCAGAAGGAGACTCAACCTCATCAATATATGACCGGGCCATACAACAACCTACATCATCTTGCTCGAAATCAGGAGTCTGTTGTTGAACATTCTCTTCTTTTCCTTCAGCAGCAATCAGCTGAGCCACACTGCAATAATTATGATCATGTGGGTGTTCACACACCTCACACCATGGTCTATCTTGTGCCAGATTTGCAGAATACTTATGCAAAGGATCTGGTAACTGTTGATCAGTTTTAGGCTATTGGACAGGTAGTGTTGGTTTTCCATCCTTCCAATTTGTATTGTAGGGACAATTCTGCAATCTAAGAGGTTTGTCACTTCTATTATACTACTGCTTATCACCTCCAAGACCCTTCTCTTGTTTAGCAACAATATATTTTATATCCTTCAAAGTGCTAAGGACCTTATCCCACTTCACATCATCTTTAATGCCTGCAGTAGAGACTTTCTCATTTTTATCTCTAGGATTCTTCAAAAGAGTAGGTTCTTCCCTCCTACCATACTTTCTAGAGGCTCTCCTATTGCTTTCAATATTAATAGATGCTCTAAAATCATCCCTCATGGTTTGAGGGTCCTTGTCTCGAATAATATATGCCATTTTAGCATCAAAAGCATTGAAATAAGTAGTTAAACAAACATTCTCATCAAGCTTCATCACTTGAAACAACTTATACATTGCCTTTTGAAATCTAAGCTTAAACTATGTTGCAAGCTCATTAGCTGATCTTTTTATAGTATTGAACTCATTCAACATAAAACTAGCATTTGTCTTGTCACCATATTGTTCTTTAAAACATTTTTCAAACTCCTCCCATGAGCCAATACTGGCATTCGATAAGACCCTATACCAATCCCTTACATCTTCTGTCAAGGATTGGACAAACAATTTCATCATTACATCTTCATGTTCTACCTAATAATCATTTAACATATCCATGAAAAACCTTTCAAATGCCCCTTTGCTGTAAAGGCATTATTCCCAGCAAATTTTTTCATCTTTTCCCTTAACTCATCAGGAATAGGGTTTGGGTACTCGGGAATACCATCAAAAAATAGTTGCCTATATCTTTCCAATTGTATAGGTCTCCTTTGAAATAATCCATCAACTTTCTGAGGACCATCACCCACAACTCTATTATGAGGTTTAGAACCACCTTGATGTGAATTAACAAGCTGGGTCACCTGAACCTTTGGGTCACCTGAACCTTTGGGTCAGAATTATTTGTGATATTCTCCTGAATAATTTTAGGATCATTTTTTGAAACCTCTTGATGACCTGATGAAGTTGTGGCTTGTGCAACTTCACCCAAACTTGTCATTTTTAGGAAACTTATTTTCCTTCTCTTCTCTGCATTTGAAGCCTCCATTTCAATCCTTTCTAATTCTTCTGCTAAAGCTTCCCCTTCCCTTCTAGCCTTTTCTTTTTAGGCTGGTGGGAAACCATCCTTTCATTTATCTTGATCCCTACAACCTTCTATTTTCCTGTGTCATTATAATAGTGGTTTTACACCGAGAGGAACAAATTTTAGCTGAAATCATATATTTTTAGAAAATATAATGATTTAAGCCTTAAAAAGTTCCATTTTAAGGATTCCAATTGAAGAGGTTCTTCTCTTAATATATTGGACATTAACAGGCCCTTTATTATGACATGTTACATCCTCTTGAACAGGTGTACTAAACAATGCATCAAAAAATCCATAGCTATCTGATTCAAAATGTCTAGACACATGCTCAAAAGTCTCAGGGATAGGATGTAGGGGCTTACTTGTACCTTGATGTATAGGATTCTGGGGCGCGAGAGCGGTGTTGCTGGTTTCTGGTTTCTTCTTTATCTAGTCTCTCTTCTTTGTTTTAGAAAGTTCACCTTCCAACCTGGATTGTGGGTGGTTCTTCATGAATGACCTGGTACTTTTCATTTCTCTATTCTTGTTCAAAGATCTTTCAACTTGTATAAAACTTCAAATAAAGTGCACACTAGTGCAGAGACTATCAAATTCGCCACCCAATTATCTTGGGAATATCCACTATTCAAAAACACATGGTAATACCTTAAAAGATCTTTAGAACTTATCGTACTGACAATACACAAGACACATTGCACGAGGTATATGCAACTTTTGAATGAACACACTTAATTATATAAAGAAACACAACACCTAGGGCACAACCTTTAAATCATAGAAATACTATGGTAGAGTCTATGCAAAATGGATAACCGACCCACTGACAAGAAACATTCAAGCCAATATCCCTAGCAGAGTCGCCATTTTCTTGGTGTTTTTTCTTGTAAACTAGGTTTGTCTCCTAATCTACCTATGGAATTGCCAATTCCAATCAAGGGTAGCTCAGAGGACCTGGACCAACTGACGAGGACTTTAAAATAACCTCCTACACTTCGGGCTCTGCAAGACCCAAGAGGGTGGTCCCTATCATGTGTTTATGATCTCTGCACCAAATTCATAAACAATCATTAACAATTCATAGATAATCCCACAAAAGCTCAACAGAATAGGATACCACTAAAATGAATTGGCATTTCACTAGTAATATCACCTACTTGGAGCATGAGACGACTACAACATTATTCTACAACTTATGATAGTCATTTTATTTGCAATTTGGCGACAACCCCTAAGCAAAGACATACAGACGCAAGGTTTCACAAACTCATACAATTTAGATCAATGCCATATACCATTGGGGAGTCAAATTCACAAACATTCATGATTCAACAACAAATTTAAATACTTAGCACCCATGATCCCTAACAATATTGCATTACAATAGTGTCAATTTCTTGTCGTAGCCCAACACTTCTTACTAAATCCCTTTACAAACATACACATCCATGATTCCATCCAAGCATTTTAATTAATTCTTTGAATTAAAGCCAAAATGGAAAACACACACATCAGAGCAATGAGATGAACATTATAATCCTTGATTATTCTATTCAAAATTATGATATGTTTGTACAGAGGAGAGACTTGAGCTCGAGATATAACATCATAGCTTAAATGCTAGTACTATTATGAAACATCCAATCTTCATAAGTTTAAAACCCATTACAAGATAACCCCAAACCTAAATTTCCTTAACATTCAAAAAAGTTCTTACAATTTGCTTTGCAACTATACCTAGACTTGACCTTCAAAATTATCTAACTTGTCAACCTCCCTTTCTAGCCTTGAAATCCTTCTTATAGAAAACGAAGGAGCAAACAAGCATTGGGCCAGAAATTACACATGTCACCGATCAATTGAACCGCTATGTGTCGGTTCAAAACAAAAACCAAAACCACCAAGTCCTGGAGCATCTTTCTGTTGATTCCACTCATTTCACAATAACCATAGCATTTTTTACTTCTCAAAACACGAAAACAAAACCAAAATTAGTTATAATATAACCGCTAAACTATCAATTGCCAGTAACAGACATTGTTTCACTCCTCTTCGGTTAAGTATTTGTCCACCCAATTTTGATATTCCTCATCCGCTGGCCAATTAAAATTCATCACCTCCATCACCTTGGTATTGTAAGGTGTGAATTTCACTGCAACCTGGTTGGCCTCCTTCTCAAATGACTCTAAGAACATGCTGGTATTAATTATTTTATCCATGATGCTCACCAATAAGTCATGATCTGAGTCATCACAAATCAATTTGATTTGTGCATTAATAATCTCTTCTACCTTATCTTTCCATTGTTGGAATGTTCTAATATTTCCCTATGTATCTATTATATCTAGCAGAAAATTATCATTCCAACCATCAAAACTCTTTACTAGTTCTCTAATTTTCCGACTCAAATCATTAGACAGGGCTTGAAATCCCTTCAATGATTTCACAAAAAATTGAGTAGGCTTTAATGACTGGGGCCTGTTATTTGCATCAAATATGGAAGCCTTACACATAACATCTAAATCAGTGGCCTAAGGGATCCACTTCTCAACTAGAGGTAGAACCACTTCCCAATCTCTGTTAATGTTTTGTATTCCAACCAAGAATAAAGAATATAGAGAATGTACAGCTAGAAACCTAGAATCAACCTTCTCATTTAAATGCCTCAAAATGGTGTCAACCACCTCATTGTGTCTAGCTATAGCACCATCCTCACTTGCCCTTAGGGAAGCCTACAATTTTGTGATTTTATTCATCATCTTCCTTTTGTCAAAATCTACAGAGTATTCAACTTCCTCTTCAACTGGCCCTAGTGTAGGGCTATTAGCAGGTGTCTGAATTGGGGATCCAGGAGTAGAAATAATTGGGATAATAGGGGCAATGACCCTGAAGTAGTAGGTAATGCTTTGATAGTACGGGAAATGGAGGATTCTCCTACCTACCCATATCTTAATCTATCTACTTCAGATTGTAGCTCAACATTTTTTTGCTACATTCTACTGTACTCCCCAATTATTGCATTGTACTTCTCCATTAGGATTTTCCTTTCAGCTTCCTCTCTTTCAGCTGTCTTTTGGAATAATTTGGCCACATTCAATGTCAAGCTTGTGGCTTTTGTTGTTGAAGTTTCAGAAGCTCTCTTGATAATGAGCCTTCCCCTTAGATTTGGGCTAATATCAGCCACATTCAATTTTCTACCCTGAGGTGCCAATGCCCATATGGCTAAAGTCTCATATTCCTCACTAAAGGGAGTGTCTTGTAGGGTTGCCTTGACTTCTTTTTCACTTTTTTGCATATCATGCTTGGACTGCATGATAGCATTGAATGCTACAACATCAGCTATGCCTCACTCAAGGAGAAGTAAAACACCAGCCCAAGATACAAGTTTCCTTCCTTCATCAGGAGTGATGTTCTTGAATTGTTCCATTAATTTAGCTTTAACCTCATCATCATTCTCCTGGTCAGACCTATCAGGTCTTGATTCCCTTCTTCTCTTGCATTTATCCTAATATTCTTCAAGTTTCATCCTCCATATCAACTACAAGAATATAGGAGTTTTACGAAGGCATCATCATCCAAGAATGCCTTATAGGCCACCATCCTGGCTTCTTGTACACAATGCCCCTTTATATCCATATCAGTTAGCACCAATTGTGCTGATCTAGGAGGGGAGGGGATACCAACCTACATGTCCTGATCAGTTATAACTATTTCATCCACCAGAGCCTCTTGTGACTCATCAACTCTTTACCTCTTAAGGCTTGGCTTTGATGGCAGCTCCACAAGGTCATCCCTAGGTCATGAATCTAGATCTATAATCTTTATACCTCCAGGCCTTCTGATCCCATGACCCGATTGTAATGATGTTTTCGTTATTTGTTTGCCCTTTTTATCTCCTGCTTCTTCATCACTGCTATCATTTCTCTTCCTTCTATATAAAGGCCTATCCCTTGGTGGTTGATAGGTTGGCCTTTCTTCCTCGGGTCTCACCTCCAGTCCCTGAATTTTCTAGTCCACTTCCAAATTGATCTTCTTAGTTCTCAGGCTATTCATAATCTCTCTGAAATTATTCATTAGGAAATCAATTCTTTTGTGAAATGGAGTGAACTCCATCAGTGGATCATACTTTGGATCCATCTTATGCACCATGGCCAACATTTTCTCATAAGCAATTCATTTCTCTTTATTTAATTCCTGCTGGCTGAAATCAAATTCATTCCTAATCAAATCTTTAGGAAAATTGAAGACATAAGCAAATTGCCACCCTTAATTCTTTGTCTGAACAGGGAAAAGAATCCCTCAGGGTCATGCTGTCTATGAGATCCACTCCTCAAATGGTAATCATCAAAATATCTTGCAAAGTGAACCCATCCTCCCTTGGAAAATACAAAGTCTGAAACAACAGTATAATCTGGGAATAAAGTCCCTTTCCCTCTTCCTGTCAAATTGTATTTGTGGATGCACCCCAATTGCCACATGACCTCTGCAAATCCTATCCTTGATGGTACATTATACAGGAGAATATGAGGAGCTCCTTGAAAACCATAAACCCTTAAGACAGTGCTTACAGGGTATTGAATTATGTCACCCCAATTATGACACACCTTTAAATCAGGCTTCCTTGCTTTGGGTCAAAGGAAATCATGCAAATCCTCAGGAATCCTTGGAAAATTCACAATCAATCTAGCTCTGAGCCTAGAAGCAAAGCAATTATCAAACTGCACAAAGCTGGCACCTCCCTTGTGGCAAGATAAATCTGCACTCCAAGCCTGCACCAGTAATTTTTCTCTATTCACCTCCTGCCTCAACTCCATTTTGTCTGAGAAGAAGTCAACATTCTTATACAAGAACATGTGCATTAATAAGGAGTACCAAAAGAAAGGAGTACCAATGTCCCCCATATGTAACTTCAAAAAACCCTCATGTATCCTTTCAATAATGAAAGAAGCATAGTCATATACTACAAAAAGTTAGGATGCTGAATTTGAGCCCCCATAAACATATAGGCAACGGGCATCACGGTACTAGGGCTGAAACCTAAAATTTAGTAGAGTGAATAGAAAGTTGCCAAAAAATAATAAGCAAAACAACTCAACCTGAAAGGTTCCCGATCAGTTGGGATGATGTGAATCATTGAACTGCCCGCCTTGGCTAGATGAGGAGGAAGCAATTTTGATCTGAAAAGAGGTTGTGTTTTGGCATATTCTTGCTTCATTTCCTTAATGTCTATCTGGACCAAGAATGAGCTATATTCACTCAAGCCAAAAACCTGTCGAATCTCATCTACATATATATTTAGTAAAACCCTGCCATCATTATCCCTGATAATTCTTGTAACAGGATCATATCGTGTAGTCACTGCCCTGAGTAGGTCGACATCAAGAAACACATTCGGCACCACAAGCTTTCCCATATCATATCTCCAACTATTTGAAAATGGATGAGACACATTTCATTGTCCATACCATCTCTTAAACATTTCCAAACCCATCATTGGTACCCTGGCATCCACAATGTTATAGGTTTTATATCTCAATCCCTCACCTAAGGTGGTTCCTTTCATTAAGACAAACCCCTCTTCTTGTCATTCATTGACAAAGGGAATTGGTCAAGGAAATCATCATATAGATCCCTTTGCAAATAATCAATATGGCCAGAATGTTGTTTTGTTGGCGCCATTTCAAACAACTAAGGCTTCTTCTAAGATCAAATTGTGAACAAACTAGGGCTACCCAAAACAAAATTACAGTAGAATTTTTCAATTTCCCACAATTCAAAAGAACTAGTAACCCTAGAACCTTAATCAAGAAAACCCTGACCAACACAACACAACCCTCCACAAGAATCACATTCAAACAGAACAGTGATAAAGAAAATAACTCATAGAATTTTGTGCCAAAATTTGACACCTTGTAGAAAATCAAACCCTGCTATAATTGCTTTGAAAGCTCTATCTTTGGCTCTGGATCGCTTCGAAAACACTTGAATGCCTCAGTGGTGAAAGTAGTTAGAAATTAAATACTTAGAGTCTATGAAAAATAGCCTGTAGACATCTCATTCACCATTAAAGCTTACTTGCATACTGCACCAATGACTTCAATTGTATTTGATGCAAATTTAAATCTGCACCATCGATCTCTTGTTTCTGTGAGATCATCGAACGATCATCCTTAAAAAAGCTGACAACATCTCCACATCATTGTCAAGGGCCCACCATAATACATAGCGCCAAAATAATACACGTGGCACCCGCCCGTGATATCGCGAACATTAAACTTCCTTCAGTTTAGGATCACGCGATGGCGGGCAACCGTTGATTTTCTTCATCGGTGATCACGATCATACATAACAAGGAGAAGCACCAATACCTATCTACTGAGCAACCTTTTCACCAAGATTAAAACATCGCCGTTGATTATGAGCACGTGCATCTCACATGTAGTTTAGTAACCCGCTCGATAATGCACTAAGGTCACTTAGAAGAAAATGAGGGGAAGGGGACACTGCATAGTTTAGTAAAGCACTTTATTTACTTTTTCAGCATTGGCAACCTGGGACACGTGGTGCCCGCCCACTATATCACAATCACCAAGCAACCAGCAGTGATGTCATCACGGGATCGTGAGGAGCGGTCAAGATCAACCGTAGGGAAATCGACAGTCATCAAAATAACCCCTACAAAATATTAAAATTACTTAGAAGAAAATAAGGGGAAGGGGACACCGCCTAGGGAAATGACAGTCGATGAATCAAAGTTATTTTTTGTTTAAAAACATAGGGCACAGACTGACCTAGACCTTAGTAAATAAAAGGGGCCAGCAAAATATTTAGCATTTTTATTAAAAAGGGGCCAGGCCTAGACGATTCAATGGGACATAATTTTTTTTTAAAACCCCTCCCGAAAGGTAACAACAAAAAAGACCCAACCCAAAGATAGAACACCAAGGTTTCATGAAAGCAAAGCAAAATTCCAGCCCCAGGTACCTTTTGAATAATCAAGACAAACTAGTAATAAAAGGAAACCAAGGACTTAAATTTGAGGTCCACCACATCATACCCATCTTTGTGCAAGAAGTTGATTAGCATGATCTCCTCAGTTATAATGTTTACTTGAGATGTCGGATCAATGAGAACACCTACTACGATGTTTCTGTTGATTCGCGTAGGAATGTAGAGAGGAGATGGTTCCCTATTAAAACCCATCGGCAGGTCCTATGAAGTGAAGGTTATACCAACACCACTGCTCACAGGTTGTGCAGAGGGGATAGGTTGATGCAGGAAGGAGGCCATTACACACACTAGACGATACTTTCATAGAGTCCATAAAAGGTTAAAAGATAAGATGGTGACCCAATTAAGGTTTTGTTATGAAACACCTTCAAAACCTTCCAACTATGCCTACTAGGAGTCACAGGTTGGGTTGTAAGGAGAAAGCCTCACAACACTCACACCTACAACACTCCTAAAATATGAGGAAAGGAGCTTTCAGTATCACAAAATGGAACCAAAATGGTTCACATCGGGTTCACCAAAAATGTAAGAGAGGGGGACCAACGACGTTCAAGGCCCCAGGTCATGAAGAGCCAAGAGCAGAAGGCTGCCCTAACTTACCTTAGCTTAAAAGGGTGTTTGAAGATGAGGGATGAGAATGATGAGGACTATAAGGTCCCTCAATCACTTTGCAGACCCGAAACTCAGAATGGAGCTAGGTGAGTTAGTTTTTGGGTTCCACACTGTACCTTAGTTCTCTTCCCGAGGATAAAAGCACAGTTTTGAGATGACAACGCAACGTGCTGGCATCTCTCAGGTGTGCTGGCATTTGTACGAACAAAGGACCAAAAGGACAATGTGAACAACCAAAAAATAGGCTGACGACCTAGCTAGTCACTTCCAAAGGGACAAAACAAAGCTATAAAGTAGGGAAAATATGAACGAATATGATAAAGCAAATATATGATAGTTAAGGTGACAAGAATTATCTCACAAAGATACTCATTCGCCAAGTAGCTCCAAGTACACTTCCACCTGCACACAAGAAAGAGGGAAATTGTTCAGGGGCTGTATAGGGGTCTGCCTCAGTCAAACCCCCATTTTGGTGTTTCCACCTCCACAGATAGCCAAGCTAGCGATAATGAAGAAAAAGTATGATAAAGGAAGAATGAGAGCAAAGAACACAATAACACTAGAAAACAGTATTAGCCTACCCAACCAAATCATAGAGGAGAGGAGTGAAAAGCTTACCACCTCCACCAAGAGGTCACTAGCTATTGGAGGAGAAAATGAGAGGACGCAAGCCCCTACTGTAATGGTGTTGTTCCACACTTGCTCTACGAAGTTGATTGAATGTTTTTGTTGCTGCTATGGAGTGCAAAGTACTGCTTGAGATTTGAGAGTGCAAGGAGTGAATGCTAGAATGTTGAAGGAGATTGTTTGAGCTTGTGAAGAAGATGAAATTCATGAAAAAGAGTGAATTTGAAGGGAGAATGAGAAAAACGACCATATTCAGGTCGGTTGGTCGAAGAGGAGCATTACAAATCAACCCCAATGGGAAGTGTAATGCCTCTGCAGGTTTCAAACGCAAGAATCTGTGAGGGACGTAAGCGCGCCGTACAGGTGTCCCTACCAGTTATTCTTCTGTTGACGCACAAAACAGATGCCAAGTGGACCGAAGGAAGTGGGTTGATGTGGATTTTCGCCTTCAAATTTGGTTTTCTAAGGTGAGGAAATGTAAAAGGGGAATTTGCATAAGGGGTGAAAATTCGTGCCTATACACAAACATCCATTCATCATATTTCCATCAAGATTCATATACCAAACAAATTCATATATATTAAATCATTTTTACTGAACAAGGTAATAGTAAATAGGTAATAGCACATGGGGCATAACACATACACCTCTTACAACACCAACAAGCAACTACACTCACTCTTTATTGCACTCTCTAGCAACCACTACTACCTACTTCCCCTGAGAGGTAGCCTTCAACATCAGTCCAAGACCAAGAATGTGTCTTGAAATGCTTCTTGAGAAGATGCACACACTTATGCATCTCAATTGAAAGGAGGGGCACTTCTCATGGAGATACTCAAATGTATCTTTTGAAAGATCCTTTTTGAAAATACTCATTCTTTGGAACTTTCTCTCTTAAGAAGTGACACCAAATTGAGATATGTTTTTTTCTTGAATGCATTATCAGATTCTTTGAAATATTGATTGCACTCGTATTGTCACACATGATAAAAATAGGTTCATCATATGAAACTCTTATATTCTTCAATGTTTTCTTCATCCACAACACTTGTGTACAACATGATGTTGTTGCAATAAATTGTGCTTCTGTAATAGATAATGATACTAAATCCTACTTCTTACTTAGCCATGAAACCAACCTTCTTCCAAGAAAGAAAGCACCACCACTTGTAATTTTCCTATAATCTGCATATCCATCCCAATCTGTATTTTTATATGAACTCAAAGAGAAGTCAGTATCCTTAGGATACCACAAACCATAATCCAGAGTGCCCTTCAAATATCTGAATATCCTCTTCATTGTTGAAACAAGATATTCTCTGGGATCTTCTTAAAATCTAGCCACAAGACAAACTAAATGCATGATATATGATCTAGTAGCAGTAAGGTATAATAGTCCACCAATCATTGATCTATACTTGCTCTGATCTATCTTAGGAGATTCATCATTCTTGCTCAACTTACAACTAGTAACCATAGGAGTACATATTGATTCTATATACCCTAAATTGTTCTGACTAGCGAAGAACACTATTTAACTAACTTTCACCCTTCTTCCCTAAATGATTAAATAATACATTACTATTTAATTATTATCAAATTTTATATTTGTCTATTAATTAAGTGATTTAACGTTATTTAATTAATTCATCCTCAATCATCATTTCTAACTAATTCAATAAATCTCATTTATTTAAAAAATGTCCTAATTTAACCTTATCTATCCTGATTAATTAAATAAACATGAGTTATTTAATTGTCACTAATATACCATATTTATTTAAATAATTTAAATTTCTATCATTAATAATTTAATTAAACTACTTTCCCCTCTCCAAATTAAATAATTAAATCAATTATTTAATCCATTCAACATAATGTGTTAATAAATAAACCCTTATTTATTAAAGTCAAATGCAACTTGCACATTCTTCTTCAATATTAATTAAGTATTCAATTAATTAATTATCCTCACCCGTTTTTGATTGAGTAAGTCATGACCACTGATTTCTCACTCTAATTGGTTAACTAACCCATCTATTTCCTAACTCAACCCGACTTTCTCAATCCCACTAAACACTCAATCTGACTTCTTCAATCCCACAAATCATTCCAATCTGATCCCACTTATTATCCAATTAAAATCCTTAGTTGGATCAATCAGAGGAGTTAACTGACCAATCTATTTCCTCTCAATGGTTCTCAACCCTCGATCATGATATTTCACTAACGAATCTCGATCACTCATCTAAAACCTGAAAATCTATAGAACCTTCTTCCTTCTCAAAAATGATCGAAGAATCTAGAGAATTTATGGAGAGGTTATGTCAAAATAGTCATTGAAGCACATTTAACACATTTACATCTTTGATCACCATTAACATGCCTTTTGAAGCTTTTGCACAACAATGGATGCTTCGTATTGATCCAAGCAATCCAACATCAATATGAATTATATTTCGACATGGGATGGTAATATTGTAATTTGTGAATTTAGTTTATGTTCTCTTTTATGATTGCATTGCTTGATTCATTTCTTTATAGTTACATTTCATGAGTAGGTTGGGATTTATCTTTACTTTGATCTCTTTCATTTGATTTCATTGTTGTTTCCTTATGCTTATTTTCCCTCTTACACACCGATTTAGATTCATCCATTCCAAACTTCTTCAACATTTCCTTAACATACTTACATTGTGATATGAATATAACTTCTTTGATTGACTGATCTGCAAACCAAGGAAGAAATTCTTCTCCCCACACATTGACATTTCAAATTCTTTTTGCATTTCCTTTGCAAACCTTTTGCGCATACCTTCATTTCATCTAAAGATTATGTCATCAACATAAACTACCACAATTAAGATTTTTTCTCCTTCAACTTTGAAATACAGATTGCTATATGTAGTACTTTTCCTGAATCCTTGTTGCAACAAGTACTTATCTAACCTTGCATACCAAGCTCTAGGAGCTTGCTTCATTCCATACAATTCTTTCTTCAATTTCACCATATTTGGATCTTTTGAACACTAAAAATATTTTGGTTGTTCAATGTATACCTCTTCTTCCAATTCACCATTCAAGAATGCAGACTTCACATCCATCTAATATACTTTGAAATCTTTATGTGCTGAAAAAGCTAAAAACATCATGATAACTTCCATTTTTGTAAGCGAAGCAAAAGTTTCCTCAAATTCTATACCTTCAGCCTATGAGTAACCCTTACACACAAGTATAGACTTGTTCATGACGACATTTCCATCTTCATTCAACTTGTTCTGGAATTCCCACTTAGTACCAATCACATTCTTGTTTGTCTGTCTTGGGATCAATTTCCAAGTCAAATTATTTTCTATATGTTCTATACTCCTCCTTCATTGCTTTGATCTAATTCTCATCTTTGCATTCCTCAGTAATTGCTTTTGATTCTACCTCATAAAGTAAACATAAATTTACTTGTTCCTCTGTCATAGTAGCTTTTCTTCTGAACCTATCTAATCTATTTCTTTTATTAGGGATTTTGAGTCTAGGTAACCTATCTCTAGTCAATCAAGATTTTAGTAGTTGATTTCACTTCCAACAACTCTAAATTGAGTTATAGGATCATGTTTTTCTCATGGAAAACAAGATCACTATGCAAATTATTATCCTTAGAGGTTCATGAAAATGGGTGGATAGACTCCAACAACTTTTAGAGCCAATCATTAGATATTTTGATAGGTCTTGTGGAGTATTTATAGTGATGAATAATTTCTAGTAAAAGCATCAAGGTATCATTATGGATACCTTAGGTTTGTTGGATGGGGTTCATGCCTCTATTTTATTTGATTTTGATGCTTTAGAATATTTTATTTCCCCATCATTGGTAGCACATTGTGGGCTTGTAGGAATGAGGAAAAATGATAAATGTTAGGTTAAGTTATAGTGCTATGGTAGTTGTAGTCTCCCTTGTGTGTGGTTTCATGTTATATTTTAGTACCTTAACCACCATTTTTGATCTATGAATTCTAAATTCGGGATCCTACAAGATTGTACTTGGTATGGATTGGCTAAAGGCTCATCAAGAAAGCATTTATTATGAGTGTAAGTTGGTGGAGTGTGAAGATGATCTTTATTAGTGAGTAGAGATAGTAGAGGTGTAGAGACCCATATCACTTCACCTAATTTTAGCTATGTAGCTAAAATAGAACATGTAAAAGGAAGGATGTTAGATGGATATTTGAGTGAGTGATCTTTCAAAGGGTGAGTGCTATGATGTATCTATTTATGGTCATCCTCTCCTTAAAGAGTTTTTTTATGTGTCTTCAAGTGAAATTATTGGTTTTCCACCAAAGTGAGATGTAGAATTTTGTATTGATATTTTTCGAGGAGCAGAGCCCATATTTTGTGTGCCCTACCATATGACCAATCAAGATCTCAAAAAGCATTATTTTTTGTTTGAATATTTTTTAGATAAGGGTCACATTCATCATATTGTATCCCCTTAGGGTGCACCAATCTTCATGAAGAAGGATGAATACCTTCACTTGTGTATCAATTACTAGTAGTTGAATAAGTTTATAGTGAGGAATCAATACTCCTTGCCGAGGATCAATGATTTATTTGAATAAATGAAGAGATCCATTTTTTTCTCTAAGATTGACCTAAATTTGGGATATCATTAGCTTCACATTCATGAGGTGAACATCATTGAATGCAATTTTGTGCTCACTATGGAAACTATTCATAGTAGTTATATTTGGGTTGATGAATGTTACTTCAGTTATATTGGTGTGTTATATACTTACCTAGATTGTGGTTTACCTAGGTTTTTTTTTACCAAGACTCTTATTCATTGTCTAATGATTGTGGCATGCTTATTTAGAAAGATAACATGCCTAGGTATTGACTATCCTATTTGTCTATTTGAAAAGAGAACCCTAGAATGATCATGTGACTTGGGAAATGAAAAGAGACCTTCCCTATTATATGCTTTCCTACCTTGATGTGTCTACACTACCCATTTGTCAAATTACTAAAAACTTAATAATTTTTTGCTTTTGCTCTTACAAAAGTTTTAAGACTACCCTAGATTAGTGCACTCCGGAATCACGGGGGGACTTGGGCAAGAAAACGAGGCCTTCCATTGTGTTCACATGGCCACCTT
Organism: Sequoia sempervirens; assembly: GCA_007258455.2. Lineage (NCBI taxonomy): Eukaryota > Viridiplantae > Streptophyta > Pinopsida > Cupressales > Cupressaceae > Sequoia > Sequoia sempervirens. Next base: position 584,625,375 of record VDFB02000015.1, read on the forward strand.
GATGTGTTGGTATAGTTGGTTTCGCTCCATGATGCACAAAACAAAAATGCTTCTTTCCATTTTTCACTACTTTCCACTAATAATTTTTGTAAGAATGCATTTTACACAAGAACACACAAACGGTGTTGAGTTGACGAAAACCAAGAGAGGTTGGTTTGAAGGGATTTTATATCCACCTTTAGGTCCATACAAAGCATTCCTATGCGCCACGAGCTTCCAAAATGACTTTGTCATAGTTTGACATTTTTTTGCTTTTAGGGCTCTTAAGAGACTACCTCGGAAAGAGAACCCCAGAATGATCAGGGGACTTGGGAAATGAAATGAGACCTTCCCCAATATTTACCTTCCTACCTCGACATGTACACCTTGCCCATTTTTCAAAATTACTAAAAAAATTATATTTTTTGCTCTTAGGGCTCTTAAGAGACTAGCTTGAAAAGAGCACCCCATAATGATCTAGTGACTTGGGTAATGAAAATAGACCTTCCATAGTATTTACTTGCCTACCTCGATGTGTCCACACTACCCATTTGTCAAAATACTAAAAATTTAACAATTTTTTACTTTTTGCTCTTATGATTTACTTTTAAGACTACCTTAGATTAGTACACTCCGAAATCACGGGGGGACTTGGGAAAAAAATGGAGGCCTTCTATAGCCTTTACCTTCCCACCTTGATGTGTTGGTATAGTTGGTTTCACTCCATGATGCACAAAACAAAAAAATGCTTCTTTCCATTTTTGCACTGCTTTCCACTGATAATTTTTGCAAGAATGCATTTGGCATAAGAACACACAAACAGTGTTGAGTTGACCCAAACTGAAAGAGGTTGATTTGAATGGATTTGATATCCACTTGTAGGTATAGAAAAATAATTCCTACACACCACAATATCCCAGAACGACTTAGTCAAAGTTTGACAATTTTTATCTTTTAAGGCTCTTTAGAGACTACCCTAGAAAGAGCACCCCAAAATAATAGGGTTACTTGGGTGATGAAAAGAGACCTTCCCTAGTATTTATCTTCCTACCTTGATGTTTCCACGCTTCTCATTTGTCAAAATTACTAAATTTTTTACATTTTTCACTCTTAAGGCTCTTTAGAGACTACCCCAAAAAGAGCACCCCAAAACGATCAGGAGACTTGGGAAACAAAAAGATACCTTTCCTAGTATTTTCTTTCCTACCTCGATGTTTCCACACTATCCATTTGTCAAAAATATTGAAAATTTAGCAATTTTGTAATTTTTTTCTCTTATGAAACTTTTAAGACTACCCCAGATTAGTGCACTCTAGAATCATGGGGGGACTTGGGCAGCAAAAGGAGGCCTTCTGTAGCATTTACCTTCCACCTTGATGTGTTGGTATAGTTGGTTTTTCTCCATGATGCACAAAACAAAAAAAATGCTTCTTTCCATTTATGCATTGCTTTCCACTGACAATTTTTACAAGAATGCATTTGACACAAGACCACACAAACAGTGTTGAGTTGACCCAAACCAAGAGAGTTTGGTTTGAAGGGATTCAATATCCACATGTAGGTCCAAAAAAAGTATTCCTACGTGCCATGAGCTCATAGAACAACTTTTTCAAAGTTTGATAATTTTGGCTTTTGGGGCTCTTCAAATACAATCTCAGAAAGAGCACCACAAAATAATCGGGTGACTTGGACAATGAAAAGAGACCTTCCCTAGTATTTACCTACCTACCTCAACATTTCCATGCTTCCCATTTTTCAAAATTACTAAATTTTTTACAATATTCATGTTTAATTTTAACCATTGTTGAGTCAAAAGTAGGTTTGAATTTATGTTTCTTAACAATTCTTAACAAATGTAGATATTTTTGGTGGAAAATACTATTGTGTCAAGAAGCGATTCAAAACAAAAGTTCTAACATTTTTCTTCAACATTGAGGACACATTCAATGTAATTCATAAGGAGGTATCTACTTCATAGACTTTTATCTCTTGTTTTATAATCTTGCATTTGATTTCAAAGAATGATCAGTTGACTTTGTTGTTCATGTTATTTATAATCCATACTTTTCTAATATTTATATGTATAAATTTCTCAAAAAAATCTTTGAGTAGGGCATGAGGTTCTATGGCAATGCATCTAGCATTGGAGTTCATGTTACTTTCATTGTTCAATTACTTTTACTCAGCATTTTTTTCTATTTTTTAACATTTTTTGTAATATTGCAATGTAGGTGTCTTTGAGAGTAGCAATGATTTGAGACGCATGTTACAAAGCGAGGATATTAGGGGCACATATTAGTTGTGTATCTAGGATAGATTGATAGCAAGATGCATTGATGTATTTGTACATGAGGACATCGATAAAATTATATGGGCATTATTAGTTGTATTGATGATTATGATGGTTAAAAGATGATATAAGATGTATTTTTACATGAGAACATGAAAAATATGATATACAAGCATTATTGGTTATATTTATGGTAGAATGTATGCAAAATATGATGATTATGAAAGCCATGTGTGTGTTGAAAAATGTCACATGTATGTGTAATCACCATCAAGTGTGTTGAACATATGCAAATAATGATGATTATGATGAAAAGATGTATAGACTAAAAATATTATGTGTATGCACCTACTTATGTATGTTCACGAATGTCACGTGTATATATTTTCACATCAAAATCACTCACACATTCTTACATTGGTTTGTGTTGGCACCTACTTAATAGTCAAGCAATGGTGAATATTTTGGACTTGTCTATAAATGAACTCTTGAATGTAATGTATGTGAACCTTAATGTGTGTGGTTCACTTATGATGGAATAGGTTCTAATAGATTAATGTAGCAATCTCATTGTTATAAAATAAATAAATGGCCTACATAATTGGAAGAAAGAGTATGACACTTTAGATCTTATTTGGCCAACATATACCTAACTAGAAGCTAGTGAGAAACTATAACTAGAAGTAGACTTATAATCAAATAAATAAATTGGCCCATAAAAATTAGTGTACCCAATCAAATCAATATCAACCCCTGTTGCATAGAGAATCCCAAAACTATGAGTTCCTTGAGTATAGTGGAGGAACTAGTAGTTTTCCTTCTATTTTAGTTCATGAGGTTCCTACATAACTAGAGATCATGCCAATGACATATGAAATGCCAAGCCTGAAGTGAATCAAATAGTTGAGGTTGTTACTAATATATGAATATATAGTAGCATCAAATAATGGTGAATCTAATATCTCACCTAAATTTTGGCTTCAGATAGAAAGGGAGTTAGAGTAGGTTTGCAATTGGCCATATGCAATTGTGAGAGAAAATCAAGTGTATTTTTGGACTATACAAGGTAGATCTTGGATGTAAAGTGATAGAGCTTAATCCCACTAAAAAAAGCTCAAAAAAATCAAGTTAGTCATCAAAAAAATATCATGCATTACAATTTTCACTATCACAATTGAGGATGAAGAACTCATTGTGATCAATAAGTAATCAACATACAAAACTAGGAATATGAGAGACTCATCCTATTACATGGTGTAATTTTTTAGATTATAATGACATCAAGTGAATTCAACTAAGAGAAATAAATATTCCATCTTGGCATGCCAAGTCATGTTTATAGTTGCAGGGACATTCTTGGGACCACAATATTGATCCTTTTAATTATAAAAGAAAAACAAAACATTTAGCTAACTAGCCCATCTCACACTTTGCTACCAAGCCAACTTTGAATAAATGTTCACAATTTACTGTTACATTTTTTTAATAAAAGGATGTATTTGTAGTCATTTTGATAATGGTACAACATTGAAAATTCTTATAATTTATCCTTTCACATCTACACCTAGGAACATAAGCATTCATGTTATGATTGATAATATTAGAAAAATGATCATAAATTTTGGTGAAGTTTCCCAAGAAAACCAAATTTAAAACTAACATAGATGGATTACCAATTGTAATTCATAAGTTCTATTAAAGTGCACTTTCATTAATCTATAACATGTTATTGATCTTAACTTAAAACCATTCTAAATTGATTATACATTCCAATTTTAAGTTTCAAAGTAGAAAGACATGCACACAAGGAACAAATAAGATTGAATATCATTTTTTATATATCAAATTGTAGAATAATTGTGTATGTGCATATACAAATTTGGCATATATGCCAACTCAAAACAAGTTTTACAAAATGTGACATATGCCATCTCAAGATATATATATATATATATATATATATATATATATATGTCGAATAGCTATGTATCAATCCCTAAATGTGTCAATCTCTAGTAAATACAAATCTTGTCCTGGTTCATCAAAATCGAGCCTCCTCGAAGTATTTGGTGGTTCTAAATTTTCCTACACAATAACAATTCAAACCAAAAATTAGATTAATTATGTCAATGGTTGATAAGTTAGACTACTAAATTTAAACTCATATATTATAATTTAGAATTTCCAAATTAAAATCAAAATCACTATATTGAACTATAATATATCTAAAATAGAATTCTTGATTACCTCAAGTCTTGCTCTCTTTTTTTGCAAGACGTTCTACATATGATTATCCTGTAGGGCGATCAAGAGTCATAACATATCAAAATGGTCCCAGATTTGTCACGACAAGCTGTCATTAGGTCCTAACACTTTAGTAAATAAACACATCAATATATCGACCGGGCAATGTCCAATGGCTGTATGCAATAGAGGATATATTAACTTCTCCCTTAAGCACTAATCAATTGAATAAAAGTTCTAAGCTAAGGGGTCTCTAATATTGAAAGCAATAACTCATCTATCTAGAAAGCGGAAAAATAACTTAAATCATAAAAGAGAAAACTAGGAATCTGAAAAGCATCACCATTAAACTAGAAAGCATGGAAACAATTAATCTAAAGAATGCATAAATTGCTAAAGAAGTAAAGCATGTAAATAAATTAGGAAACATTTGTATAACACAAAAGATAACAGGCCAACTGCTAATCATAAACCCTTAATCAGAATCTACTGAAGAAAGGTGCTATGGAAACTCAGAAACTACGAAATCAATTACAACTTGCAAGTTTGACACTAACAGTATGACATATACTCATGAAAATTGAAATGAAAATTCAACTATTATCTACTAAAAGAAAATATGGAAGAAGAACATAATACTTATCTATCTATCTATCTATCTATAACCCTCGAGAGGTTAGCTCTCGAGTGCGACTACAACTACTTTAGATCACATGCACTGGAAAAATCATTTAGTTACTTCATTCTACATATGCATCCATATTACACAGTAATTCAAAGAGTGGCGAGAAAAATCATATTCATATGGCAATTTTTACTCAAAGACAAATTGAAAGCATAACAATAATCTTCTTCTCTTGTTATTCATCATGTGTAACAGTTACATATTTATATGAAAAACAATTAACAAAAATCCTATTTTCTAGTTGATAGAGTCTTTTCCAATAGTAAAAGGACTTTAAAGCCCATGATATACAATATTAAAGAGGCTCGCATGAGCCATTAAATCTTTTGAAACTGAAAGATAACAAAATTATAAAAACTCAGCCAAAACGTGTGCTCCTAGAATTCTGGCACTCGTTCGCTCATTTTCAAAAGTATGAAGATCCGCATTCATTTTCCCTTTTGATTTGAGTGATGGTTGGAAGTGAATTGACCTATAAAATAATCAATACTAAACCATTAAATTAGCATAAGTTAGTTTAATTCAATCAACTCCGAGAAATAAAGTTTGTACGCCTATTCATAAAGAGGAAAGCAATTATTTTTCCTAAAGGTAATCAATTGGCAGAGTAATTTGGGTTGGAAGGTTTATATTTGTATATTGAGGCCATTATGTTGATGAGGTTATTTTTACCTCATCATTTCCTCCCCTTCCTAATTCCGAGCATGTCCTCCTGCTCTCTGATATGCCCCTTGTCCATCATTTCTTCATACTTAGCACTGAGATCATACTCATCATCTACTTCTATGTCCAATATATCTGGGTTCCTAGAGAATCCTTGGTGAAAAGTGATTCTTTATTTCCACCTTGTAAAGTTGTCTTCACTTTGGTCTAGATTTTTATACACTGAAGGATGTGGTGTAAGAAGCAAGGGAGGTTTGTACCTCATACCAATCCAGTTAGTTTTTAAATCTTCCAGAATCTTGACCAAAGCTACTGCTCTTCCGTAGGACCATCTAATATTAAGAGGTGAAATTATTTACCTCTTCTTGAGATGCATAGGAAGAGGGGTATACCTCTCTTCAAATGCATGCCATGCTGGTCCTATCAATTGTGTCCCCTATTCTTGAAAGTGATCATGACACAACCTGAGATTGTTATTGTATTTGACCTGTACTTCCTGTTTAGTTTTGATACCCAGAAATTGTTTCTTGAAAGAAAAGGGCTTCCTATGAGGGTACCTCATCTATAACCCTACAGTATTTTCTATTGAGCATACTCTTTGGATCTGTCTTGCCAGTGAATTTTATTTTTCATAGTGGACAGGAATGATCTTAACTCTACTTCTCCCACAAAGAAGTTAACAAAGAAATATGTATACTTTTCTAAGAGCAGATTGTGAACAAAGAACTTACACAAAAAAATTTGTTGTTCGGGGAGTGACTCAACAAATAATTTTACAAATTCCTTGTCATTAGGGTCATGTGGCTGGTTCTAGCGAATTCTTTGCAATTTCCATCTTAAAAGTTGCTCATTAAGAAACATGGAGTACAACCTAGATGGTCTTCTTAAAAGTTGTTGATTAAGAAACATGGAGTACAACCTAGATGGTATTCTTAGGAAGCTCTTCCTCTATTTCTTGAGTTTTCTCAGTATGAGGCACACTTCTTTCTCCAGTTTCTTTAGGAAAGGAGGAACAAGGAATTTCTTTATCGATATGAGGCATGTCTTCTTCTTCATCAGCACCCACAGAGCAGGATGCATGAGGAGTTTCTTGAGACTCTTTTTCCACAAATTCAAGTATACTTCCCAGTCTGTCAAGGAAAGGGGATAATCCTCCTACATGTTCATCTTCATTCTGTTCTGAGTGTGGTGATTGTATTCTTTCTATTTCTTGTTCCTCAGGCGATAAGGTTTCTTTATTCTTTTCCCTGGAAATTTCATCCCTTTTCTCTTCTGCTTCATCCATTTCCTCATTATCAGGTGGGCTATCAATTTCCACCACCTTAATTGGATTCTTGGGCTTTCTCCTTTTTGAACTATTGCCTATATCATGGGGTTTGATTTCACTAGCCCCTGAAGATAACCGTTTACTCCATAGAGAAGGAGTTGTTTGAAAAACAATTTTATTTTGCCTCTTTTTCTTCTGAGGGGGTTCTTCCTCTTCTCTAGAGTGTACAATTCCCACCTCCCCTTCCTATCCTGGGGTTTGTAATTCATCTGGCAAGGTTTCCGATGCATCACCACTAGGAGCCATGGAGGCATATTGGGATTCTAGGGCACCTAATGCCTCTGAGGAGGGTTCTTCTATAGACTGTTCCTTTTGTTTATAAGATTCTCCTTCCTTAAGTGGCCTCCCTGCCTCTTCATTCTCAATTTTTTGTAGAAACCTATGCCACTTTTTGTTTGGCTTATGGCAGAAATGGTATTTACATATTAACTGTATCAGACTATGATGTTTAAGGGGCCCCGTCCCAATTTTATACTTTTCTATCATAGAGGTGACTGAATAGCAGAGAAAAGATGGTAAATTTACCCTAAGAGTAGGGTCCTCAATGTTGTGGCGTAAGTGAGTCAGCAGGTGGAAAGGGGATCCCACTACTGTAGTCATTTGTCCCTCACAAGTAAAATATTTAATAATCCAAGCTACAACAGACCTCCAGAGTTCTAGAATAGACATTCTATGAATCCCCTTATTTTTTCCCCAAGTGTTTATGGTCATTACAGGATGGGGTTCCCCTTCTTTATGGAACAATTCTATTAATTTTTGATAAGGGACATGGGTATTTTCATTTAAATGAATTCCCTTATTCTCAAGACCAGAATGACGAGCGAGAAATTTTGTACTTACCCGGAATGGTTTTCCGCGCACCACAATCTTCCCATCCGCAAAATTCTCAACAAATTCCTTTACCGGGGGAAAAAATAATGCTAATTAATTATCCTTTATTCAAAATAAATAGTAACCCTTTTTAATAAATAATTTCACACATACCTTAGGTCTTGTCATTGCATCAAACGTCACTTGCCTGTGCTGACGTAATTGGATAGTCGCATGGTTGGCGAAGGTGGCGGTGGATAATAATGGCATGGATGGGATGGTTGAAATGATGGCAGAGATTGTTACTATGAAAAAAAGGTGTCATAATAATCTTATTTATTATGGAAATATTTGATGTGATGTGGCAGAATAATCATAAAGGGGAAGATCTCGAAGATACATTAAAGAATAGGCATGTGCGGAACTTAGGAAAAATTTAAAAAACTGGAAAGACAAAATGTACACAAAAATTCGGGGCATTATTGAGTATTGCAAATGAAGAAGAGAAGAGGGTTCCAGAATTATTATAGAAAGATGTCATCAGAACAGAGTAACCAAATTGAGGATTTTGGGGCATTGCTGACAAATGCGGCCAGAGCAACAACTAGAATTTTTGAAGCATCGTCGAAAGATGTAGCTAGAGCAACAACCAAAATTTTTGGAGCATTGTTGAAAGATGCAGCCAGAGCAACAACCAAAATTTATGGAGCATCGTCGAAAGATGCAGCCAGAGCAGCAACCAAAATTTATGAAGCATCCGAATAGAATTTTTGGAGCATCCGAGTAGAATTCTGAAGCATTGCTGAAAAGATGCGGTCGAAAGGAAGAAACAATATAATTTTGGAGCATCGCTGAAAAGATGTAGCCGAAAGGAAGAAAATTGTGATACTTTGGCCTTGAATTTCCAAAGCACCATTGAGTGATGTGTCAGAATGTAGGATCAGGATGGGCCGTGAAACCAATCTGGTTTGTAGATTCCAGAACATTGCAACAACAAGTTTGGAGCATCGCAACAACAATTTTGGTGCATCACAGTAGGGTGTGCCGGAGTTGGGTTCACCAAAAGATGAAGTCTTGCAAAATATAAAAAAAAAATTAGCCAAGTCCAAATGGTGGATTTGATGAAGAAATTGAAGAAATTTTTAGAAATGAAATGATTTTTTATTTTTATTTTATTTTTTTAATATATATTAGTTTAACAACTATATTGACCCTGCCATTGCAAAGTCAATGCAGTGGATTTCTCCTTGCGTTTCTACCATTTTTGTAAACTCCTCTTTGTTAACGGGTTTATGGTAGATGTGTAATTGATGCCCGTTAACCAAAAGAGTTCGACTGTCACCATCAATTGGTTTTAACTGGACCAAACCATTAGCAAACACTTCAGAAATATTGTATGGTCCAAGCTAGTGTGTCCTAAGTTTCCCTTGATGATCCTTGTATTTGGAATCGAACAATAGTTCCCAATCCCTGGTATGAATTCTTTTTCTTTGATATGTTTGTCATGCCAGACCTTACATTGTTGTTGGACTAGTTCAGTTTGATGGACAACATCCAGATGGAGTTCTTCTAGTTCACTAAGCTTTAAGACTCACTCAATTTGAAGCTCATTTAAGATCCATGGCCATCCTAAGGGTTTGGAGCTCGAATTCAATGGGAAAGAGGGCTTCTTCCCAAAGACTAACTCATAAGGGCTATAGCCAATGGTTGACTTCCAAGTCGTGTTGTAGGCCCAGACAGCTTCTGGTAGTTTACTAGCCCAATCTTTCCTTCCTGAAGAGACCATTTTTGTCAAAATATTCTCCAATTCCCTATTAGTGACCTCAACTTGTCTGTTTTCCTGTGGGTGGTAGGGTGAGTACTTCTTGTGACTTAGTTAGAAGTGATCTGTGAATGCCAATAGGACCTTAGACATGAACTGGGGGCCTTGGTCTGTAACAATTGTTCTTGGATCCCTAAATCTTAGAAAGATTTTGTTATAAAGAAAGTCAGCTACCTACTCTTCCCTAGCAACACGTAGTGCTTGCACTTCCACAGACTTAGTCATGTAGTTGGTACATACCAGAATATACTCTTTCCCTTGTGAAGGAGGATCTATGGGGCCACTAAAATCCAATCCCCATTTTTCAAATGGTTTGAGAACTATCTGAGGTTGTAGGGGCATTTCATTGGATGTAGTTGGTCTTCCTACCCTTTGGCATTCATCACACCTGCGAACATACTTCTTGATGTCCTTATGCATTGAAGGCCAATAGTATCTTGTTCCCAGAATCTTGTGAGTTGTCCTTTTAGCAGAATAATTCCCTCCAGAAGGGTCATCATGACAGACCCTAAGGATACTATACATCTCATCTACCCTAACACACCATCGCAAAACCATATCTGGTCCACATCAAAACAAGATTCCATTAATCCATTTAAAAGGGGAACTCTCTCTTACAAGGTGTTTCTTTTGTTTTGACGAAAAGTGAGGTGGTAATTCTGCAGTGGCTAAGTAATTCACAATATCATAAAACCAAGGAGTTTTAGTAGAGATGGCGAACAAATTTTCATCTGGGAATTCATCCTATACCAGAGCATAGTTTACATCATGTTTTATATAGGATAAGAAATCTGCAACTACATTAAACTTTCCTGGTTTTTCAACAATTGTCACATTGAACTCCTAAAGGAGTAACCACCTAATTATCCTTGCATTTACCACTGGTTTATTCATGAGATACTTGATGGTTGCATGGTCTGTGTGCACTATAACTTTGTATCCTATGATATAATGCCTAAATTTCTTGATGGCGTGCACTACAACCAAAAATTATTTCTCTGTTGTGGTGTAATTCTTTTCTGTTGGTGTCAAGTTTTTGCTGATAAAATATATTGCATATTTCCCTCCATTCTCATCTTCTTTCCCTAGAACCGCTCCAATGGCATCATCAAATGCATCGGCATAAATGTGAAATGGAAGGTTCCAATCAGGTCCTTGAAGGACAGGGGCAGAGGTTAGTTTCTCTTTAATAATTTCAAATGAAGCCTACCACTTAGGCATCTAGAGGAAGTCAACATTTTTCTAGAGGGAGAACATCAGGGATGTGATTTTGCTAAAGATTTCTATGAATATTCGGTAGTATCCCGCATGCCCTAAGAAGATTCTAATATCAGTCTATGTTTTTGGGACCTCAAGTTGTTGTATGACCTCAATTTTCTTGGGATCAACCTTAATTCCTTCAGCTGAAATATGATGTCCCAACACTATTCCTTGTTCCACCATGATCAAACATTTCTCGTGACTTAGGGACAACCAATGATCCTCACACCATTTTAACACCTTGTATAGATTTGTGAGAGCTTCATCGAAAGTTGAACTATATACAGTGAATTCATCCATTTAGACTTCCACACACTCATTTACCAGTTCAACAAATATAGCCAGGATGACTCTCTAAAACATGGCAGGAGCATTACATAGCCGAAAGGGAAGAACTCTATATGTGAATGTCCCCCAAGGGAAAGTAGAGGTCATTTTATCTTGGTCTTCCGCCGCTACCTGTATCTGATTGTATCCACTAAATCCGTCCAAGAATGAAAAATATTTTCTCCCAGCCAGGTTATCCAGTACTTGGTCCACAAATGCCAGGGGAAAGTAATCTTTGTGTGTCACCTTGTTAAGATCCCTATAATCTACACATACTCTCCACTTCCCATTCTTTTTTGGTACTATGACCAAGGGTGACACCCACTTGTTGTCAGAAATTGGGTAGATGAATCCTACCTGCAAGAGTTTCTCAATTTTAGTTTTAACGATGTCTTTGAGGGCAGGATTGAGTCTCCATTGTGGTTGGCAAACATGTTGAACATCCTCAGTATAGATATGGTGTGTGCACACACTAGGGTGTATTCCTCTCATATCTTTATAGTCCCATGCAAATGTTTTAGATCTACTCACCAGGGTATCAAATAGTCTTTGTTCTTCTATCTTAGTCAACCAACTATTGATGTTCAATTTTTTTCCTGGCAACAACATAATAGTTTAGACTCCAGGATAATTTGATGTGACAATGTGGATGGGCATTGCCAATGTGTTAAGTGGACAGTTGTGTGGTACAGTTTTATGAAGCCAAGCAACATCTGCAAAGAAATGGCAAGTTTTTGGAACTAAGTTCATCAATGGGCAAGGCAATCCAATAAAATTAGCATCATCAAATTCTGCTTGATTTGTGTTGATTGGGTTTCCTAGGATTTCTTCAACACCTGACATCTCTTCACTGCTGGAATCTATTGCAATACTTTCCATGTCATTTTCTAATTCATCCTTTAATTCTTCACCGTGTTGTTTGATGACCACCATGGCCAGTGAAGCCAAATTTTCCTATCCAGTAGGACTTTCTGGTTCATCAATCCATACTTTATTGTGTTTGGAAGGCTTGGTAGGAGGATACAAAAACAAATGTTTGTTATTAGATCCATGGGAAATGGTCATTCCTCCCTCCTTACAATTGATTTTGGCTACAACCGTAGCCATCCATGGTCGTCCTAGAATTATTGGATAGCTATATTTGGGTGTAAGGGATTCAATTATCTAGAAATCCACTAGGTATTCCCATCCATCCACCTTAACAAGAACATTTTCAATGATGCCTTTGGGAATAGCTATCGATTGGTTTTCCATTTGTAAGACTGTAGTTGTGGGGCGTAGATTGGTAAGTCCCAATTTTTCCATCACATCAACAGTCATTACATTAATGGATTCTCCAAGGTCCACTAAAGCATTGGGTATTGCAACCCCATTAACTGTTACTGTTATAAGTGGACTTCCTGGATCATCATATTTCAAAGCAGTGGTCATTCCAACCAACAGGTCAGCTAGGTATCCATTTACATGGATGGTGTTTATTCATTTTGGTTTCCTCCCTGGAGTTTTAATACACAACTGTTTAATCAGCTGGTTTAGTTTAGGAATTTCCTTAATTTCCTGTAGCAAAGGAACTTCAATCTATAATTGTTTAATCTCCTATATCAATGAGGTTTCTATAGATGGAGTTATTTTCAGAGCATCTCTCATAGGAATTGGTTTCAGTTGCTCCAGAAGAGGGGCTTTGGTTTTGTCTTTAAGTGTGGGATTTTTTAGAACTTCATTCAGAGACTGACCCTCCTCCTCCTGAGGTAGGTCGGAAGCTCCTGCTGATGATGGCAAGTCAGGTTCATGTTGCGTAGTGTCACGGGTTTGTTCCACGGGTGCGGGTGTTATTGTTGTTTCCTCAACAGACTTCTTGACAAGTTCATCTATGATTTCTTTGATAGTCGGCTGCGAAAGTGTTTTACCAGACCTCAACTATAAGTTTCCATAGTGTATTGCATTGAGTCCAGTGACATTGTCTTGTTCGGCGAAATACACCAAAGTATTTGGACAATTGTTCTTTGGATTAGGGACTGGCTGCGTCGAAAGTAGCGATTGGCTAACTTGTTCAGTCTGTTGAGTGTTCTAGGGAGGTGGAAGAAGGCTCTGTTGTTGAGGAGGCATCCTTCTAGGACCAGTGTAAAACAAATGTTGAGGTTGATTCCATTGAGGAATTGAATTTTGAGGGTACCACTGTTGTTGAGGCTGGTTAGGCCACTGAGAGTTACCCCAAGATTGATTTGTCCATTCAGGTCATCCCCAGGGATAGGTTCCCCAATTAGGGGGTACTAGAGGTGATGGTTGTGGCCAGGGCGCTACCCATTGATTGTTGTTCTAATTTTGTTGGGGTCTCCAATTAGAATTTTGGCCATAGGAAAAATTGCCTCCAGCCCTTTGATTTACAACGTTCACTTCTTCCTCGACTAGGGTTTTTCTTTTCTTGGAATTTTTGATTGCATTCAGTAGCTCACATTGATCAGTAGGGTGATTTTTATCACATACTTGAAAAACATCAATCTTGTCAACTTTGTCTAGAGGACATTCTCTTAGCAAATGTTTGTTTTGGCACTTAGGGCAATAAATGGACAAGGTCTCTGGATTTATAGTTTTAGCTTGTATGCCATCCAGAGTAGTATTTAACTAGACAAGAATGTCAGTCTTGAAGTTAGCCAATTCCTCACAAAGTTTATTTATGTCATTAGAACCACATAAGGGGGTGAACTTCCTAATACCTCCACGAGTACGAGAGAAGTTCCGACACAATTCCATTATTTCTTCCAATCTCAGTTGGGATACATCTCCTTTACCCATTAATTATAGACTCCTCTGAGCTTCATCATCGAGACCTTTGAGAAATAAGATCTTTAAAATATCGAGACTTATGAATTCTCCACCACAACATTTGGACAAGAAGATAAACCTATCAAGGTAGTCTTCTAAACTTTCATCCTCATTTTTCCTTATCTTGAAGAGTTTTTCTTTTCGATCACTAACCCTACAATAACTCTGGTACTTTTCCAAAAAGGCAGACTCCATTTCATCCCAAGAAATTATCGATTGTGAAGCTAATCCCATAAACCAACGCATGGCTGAGTCTTTCAGGGTGGAAGGGAAAAGCTTTAACTTCTAATTATCATTCTTGTAGTCATATGTTTGACACAAGACTTTGAACTCAAATAGAAATTGATCTGGGTCCTTAGTAGACAAACCCTGAAAGGTAGGCAGAAAAATAGGTGAGATGTTTTTCATTGTCGTATCATCATCTGCATCAATAGCAATAAGATAAGTGAATGTGCGGGGTGGTGGAGGGTTGTCATGATTGTTGGCGGCATTTCTTCGGTCACCCATGGTGTTGAAGAGAGTATGATTTTCATCACAAGTTCACTCAATGGGACACGGTTCAGGAGTTTGTAACAGAATATGCTCCTCTTCAACTATAGGTTCTTTTTCCAGAGTATATGGGAAGGTCTCAGGTTGACCCCGTTCAGTCAATTCCTTTGTAAATTCTTGGTCTAAGTTACCTTCTTCTCCGCTTGTTGTTGGTACATCAACTGGGGAGGTTTTTGGTATGAATCTCTCGTGGGAGCCTCATTTCCTAACCATGCAGAAAAGAAGCCAAAGAACTATTCCTATCCCTAAGAGAGGTATTCAATATATCTCCTACTAACACTAGAAAAAGGGGTCCCCGACAACGGCACCAAAAAGTGATAGGCTATCGTTAGGTTCTAACACTTTAGTGAATAAACACATCAATATATCGACTGGGCAGTTTCCAATGGTTGTATGCAATAGAGGATATCTTAACTTCTCCCTTAAGCACTAATCAACTAAATAAAAGTTCTAAGCTAAGGGGTCTCTAATCTTGAAAGCAATAACTCATCTATCTAGAAAGCGAAAAAATAACTTAAATCAGAAAATAGAAAACTAGGAATCTGAAAAGCATCACCATTAAACTAGAAAGCATGGAAATGATTAATCTAAAGAATGCATAAATTGATGAAGAAGTAAAGCATGTAAAGAAATTAAGAAACATTTGTATAACAAAAAAGATAACAAGTCAACTACTAATCATAAACTATTAATCATAATCTACTGAAGAAAGGTGCTCTGAAAACTCAGAAACTACGAATTCAATTACAACCTGCATGTTTGACAGTAACAGTATGACATATACTCATGAAAATTGAAATGCAAATTCAACTATTATCTACTAAAAGAAAATACGGAAGAACATAATACTTATCTATCTATCTATTTATAACCCTCAAGTGGCCAGCTCTCGGGTGTGACTACAACTACTTCAGATCACATGCACTGGAAAAATCCTTCAATTACTTCATTCTACAGATGCATCCATATTACATAGTAATTCAAAGAGTGGGAGGAAAACTCATATTCATATGGCAGTTTTTACTCAAAGAAAAATTGACAGCATAACGATAATCTTCTTCTCTTGTTATTCATCATGTGTAATAGTTACATATTTATATGAAAAATGATTAACCAAAATCCTATTTTCCAGTTGATAGAGTCTTTTCCAATAGCAGAAGGACTTTAAAGCCCATGATATACAATATTAAAGAGGCTCGCATGAGCCATTAAATTTTTTGAAACTGAAAGATAACAAAATTATAAAAACTCAACCAAAACATGTGCTCCTGGAATTTTGGCGCCCACTCGCTCATTTTCAAAAGTATGAAGACCCTCATTAATTTTCCCTTTTGACTGGAGTGATGGTTGGAAGTGGAATTGACCTATGAAATACTCAAGACTAAACCATTAAATCAACATAAGCTAGTTTAATTCGATCAACTCCAAGAAATAAAGTTTGTACGCCTATTCATAAAAAGGAAAGCAATTATTTTTCCTAAAGGTAATCAATTGGCAGAGTAATTTGGGTTGGAAGGTTTATATTTGTATATCGAGGCCATTATGTTGATGAGGTTATTTTTACCTCATCATGTCACATTATTGAATCAGACATAGGACTATAGCAGGTAAAATAAAATTGATACAAATTAATATATAATTGTGATAAATAATCTTAAACTAACACATATATCTACTCCTATCTAAATGTATATATCTACAATATAAAATAAACACATACATCTTGTGTTGCTTTTTCTCTTGTTCTAGAAGGGCTCATGATGGATGAACTAGTTAAGATAGTTTCCTATATAAAAAATGAAAAGAATGTAAGACTATAAATGTACATGTACATATAATCATAATGTTGAGAATATAAAAATATATATACCTGTTGTGATGCTTCTTCCAATGTGTTAGAAGCAATCATCATGGATGTAAAAGTACCAGGTTGTTGCATAAAAAGATAAGAATACATAAGACTATCAATCTATGTACATGCATTTAATCATAATAGATTTGAAAAAATAACATCTAAATCACCATTTAAATGATATGCATCTACAATAATAAATTATAAACATGTATGTGCAAAAAATATACCATATAGTTACTCTCTAGGCCAAATGAAATGGCTAAAACTGTAACCTCTTGGACTTGCAAAATTTGATCCTTTGTCAACAACTATTAAATCTGGGACATAAATATACATTATCATTAAGAGCTCTTATAAATATTAATTTAAGATAAAATGAACTATGAAATTACTTTAAGTCTTACCGTTATATCCACGTCATCTATTGCACTCGATGCCTCTCCTAGATATGCTCTGACACGTGCTCTCTCATCTCCTACATCTGACATATGATGGACCTCATATTTGGATGTGTCCATAAGAGCCTCAATATGCTATCCAAGACGACCCAAACATACATGGTTGCACATAATGCAATGATGGGGCACATAAATATGTGGAGAAGAGGAGGGTATACCAATAGTAGCTGATGCAACAAGTGTATCACTATCATGTGGCTGCGTGAACTGTGATCTCTGCATGATAAAATGGGAAATCAAAGCATGTAAAACCAAGATACTTTGATGTGATCCATTTGAAAAATCCTCTAAGTAAGGTATTGGAGGCGGGGGAGCAGTAGACAAAGGGGGAATAACTGGGGTTAGTTGATGTGCCTCGGGTCTATCCTGAGGCATTCCTCTACCCACACCTTGGAAATATTGCATATCAAAGTAGTTGACATGATTACCCATGACAAATTCAACATATAGTTTTCAAGGAAAATATTGTGGGACATCAAGATTGTTGTTGGGTGGTTTATAAAAAACCATCCACTAATGATCCAAAAAATAATTTAGGATACCTCGATGTGTGCACCAAATTTAATTGAATATATAGGCTTTCCCACATTAACAGGTTGGTTTTAGGATTGATAAATAGTTGTGCTAATTGGGCTTTGGTAATGTCAAGTTCCCTCACTTGATCGTACAATAAGCCATCAACATATCATTGCCTCATGGCCTCTCGCCACTCTAAAAAGGTAATATGTTGGTTAGTGAGAGTTTCAACATTGGAAATTATTGATTCTAAAGTGGTTTTCATTACAAACAAGTGAGGGTGCCTATCATATAACTGGTAGATGTTTATCAATTTAGTTAAATTGACATGGATTAAGTCATGGATAAAAGGCAGGTTTTATAAGGGAGGATTTGACTAGGTAGGGTTTTCATCTGGAATAGGATTGAGATTCTCAACCATTGGAAAACCTATTTGATGTTGAAAAATTTAAAAATTAATAATTTTTTGAATACAAACTAAAATGCATATTGAAAAACCTATTTAAAACTAAAATTCTTATAAAATAATGTAAAAAATATTTTTTTTGAAGAAAAAGCATTAAAAGTCAAATACCTATGATTGAAAAAGCTTTGGAGGGTGAAATTTCAGCTTGGATATCAGAGAGAATGGTATCTATTACCTCTTACTTGCTCTGTCACATAGCTCAGCCAACAAATTGTGAAAATAAGTTTCAATCCTTTTTTTATAATACAGGAAACAAATATCCATTTGGAACTGATATTTGTTTCTTTTCATAGACTTTTTTTAATGATGTCGGGTCCGTCCCTTATATAAACTAAGAGATGATGCATGATATAGTTTAAGTTCTATAACATATAATATATAAACTATAAATTATAATATATAATATATATATTACATGTTATATATTATATATTATATAATATTCTAATATTATATATTAATAATAATTATATTATATATATATAGATTATAGGAATTGGAATTGGGTGCCACCCTTATAAACTATAGTGTGCCTAGTAAAAAAATTTCACGTGATCAGTGACACTGGCACGACACGCCCTCTAGTACCACGAGGATGGTGGGTAGACTAGACCTCATGACCTCTTGTCTGCAACATATATATATATATATATTGATCCATAATATAGAGATTATATTGACGTAGAAAAAAGATTACAAAACATCTGCTATGTAGGAGAACCCAAAATGAAGATTCATTCTACCATAGAGTGCTAACCATACCTTCCCCACCAAACCAAGTACCTAGACCAAACAATAGCACACAGAGACCAAAACCAAAAGGCCTTACTAGACATTAACTGGACCCGTAACAAAGATATAAACCAAACCCTAGCCCCCAGATACATACACATAGCCATAAATACTAAACATTTCCCATGGAAACAAAACTAAACAACCATGCTAGTGCCAGGAAAATCATTTTCTTGGGAAAAATCTTTGAAATTTGGTATCCAATTACCACCCAGAGCACGAGGAAGCTTCAACACCTTCTGAAGATAGCCGACCCCAACTGCCGCCAACTACTTGTGCACCACCAAGGCCATGCCTTTGAGATTGAGGACAAAGGGGTAGTATTTCACTGCTTCACTCGGCACATGAATCATCTGAAAATCCTGCGGTTGGGGGACACCCATTACAAGCGACGCGGAATAGAGAGTTTCCTCGAGACCAACTAGCAAATCCGCCTTGAAAGCTTTCCTTATTAGAACCTCAACATCCTTCTTCACCATCTCGATATCCAACACCACCGCCAGGAAGCGAGATGTTATGTTGGTATCCACACAATATGACTCTGAGCCCCCAGGAAGCCCTTCCCCAAGACCATCTTCACTACTGCCAATATAAGAGGATCAAATTTCTTGAGAACCCATTTAAGCCTTTAGTTGGAGATAGCCCCACGAATCACCATGTTCCTTACTATGTTGTCCAACTAAATTGCCATGTCCACCCCAATGCTCATCAAGGTCTCAACGAACATGTGGACCACAAATTTAGAGAGCTCGACCATCTTTCCCAACTTTGCTTAAAACTCATAGATATCAAAACTGCCACCCCTTTGGTGTATATAAGCTTACACTGATAGATGCCTTGTCCTCGAAAATATCAAGAAAATTGGTGTAATATATCCTTACCATAATTAAATTGAACTTGATTGTTTATGCCCTGTGAAAAACCAGCCTATATCTTATGCACGAGCTCCACCACACACAAGAAAGTCACAACATTCAAACCCAATGTGCAGGTGAAAAGACTAAGTGAGTAATGAATGCAAGCTTCGTATTACACCTAACATCTTCATCATTAACTTGAATGGATTGCTATCATCAATTTTGTAAAGGCAATAAATGTTTATATCTCGCTGCCAATCTCCCATGATGATAATTCCCTATAGGCATCCTACAAAGCCAACACGATCAAACTCAGCCACGTCAACGGTCAGAGGCCGAGTAAGTGCTTCACATCCCTACTTGTGAAACACAATAGCTTAAACAATAGGGGATGATCCAATATCGGTATCGTCACAGACTTTCCACAATCGCTAGTGTGGAAAGTCGCCCACCCAACCGCCCACATATATATATTATATATTAATTATATAATATAGTGTATATTATAATAATAATAATATTATATATCATATATTATATATCATATATTATATATAATATAATATATATTAATATATATTTTATATGATTTCATTGGAAATGGATATCTGTTATCCGTTTGAAACGGATATCCGTTTCACTTTCATTTCTACCATGTCAACATGCACTTTTTATCTAATTGTAGTAAAAAGTCAAAACATAATTTCATATTTTGGGCAAATGAAAAATGCCTTTTTTGTCATATCACCACTTTTTGGACCCCATGATCCTACACAAACCCAATAGCATGTTAAGTGAAATAAAATAAATTAATAATGTGATTAATATTATTTACATAGTATTTAATTAAATAATTGATTAATTTAGATAGGTTACAAATTAATAACATTATATAAATGATTGAAATACTCATAAATTACATCAATATATAGAATTAACATGGGAAACTTTAGATGGTAAAAAACTCATAAAATATTTCTACATTTATGTCTATAAATTAATAGATTGAACCTTGAGAATTCATCTATCTTCACTTCCACATGATCATTTATATCTCTTATGTAAAATAATAATTTTCATATTATCGTTTTATCTTCAAAATATGAATACCTTCTCAATGTGATAGAATCCCCTTAAATATAGGAGAATGGGTGGAAAAATACCCAAAAATGTAGTTTCTACACCTATTCAATTAACTATCATTCATAAATAATTAATAATATAAAATATTAGATTATTAATTATTTAATAGTTTTTATAAAATGTGCTTTATAAAGCATATACTAGGCACACATTAATATAACATTTTATTCGAGTGATATAAATGTTATAAGGGTAGGATCCCTAATAACATTATGTTCTAACAATTATTCTCTTAAAAAGAGGGATTAATTAGAGGATAATTAATAAAGAAGATTTTAGAGGAGCGATTGGCTAGAGTGTCACAAAGATGAGGTGACTAGAGGATACTTGGAAGAGTTTCCCAAGATTTAGGGGGAATAAAATAATAAAGACAAGTTGAGAGGCTAAGGAATGTAATTAGTCCTTTAGTTGTTGAACAATGTATTCAATAAGCCTAGTGTAAGCAACAATTGCTAGGACATGTGTGATTATTTTTGGGTAGCAATTTAGGCTTCTTATCAACCTATTATAGCATATAAAGGCATATTATATTGTGAATCAATAAAATGGCATTTGTTGAGGCTTCCTCATGGCACATGATATTTTAAGTTTGTCAACTACAAAGTTAGGTAGTCCTTTATTAGACCCTTTTCCTAGCCATAAATAAAATAATCTAAGATAAGATCTACAAAGCATATATGTAATTCATGTGGTTAGAACTTGAGGAGCATCTCTTCTCAAAATTTTAACACTCTTGTAGTTTGTAGCTTCATTTTGAGATCAAGATCATCTAACATCTAGGATACACATGACTCTTGTAGAAGTTGAGGAATACAACTTCATAGTCCCCAAGAATCACTTGCATGCAATCACCAATCACATGCAACAAATATCCAGAACAATAAAGAAGATGTTATGTAAACCTCAGAGCAAATATGTGGAAGAAAAACTAGAATATTGATTATTGAAAATAATGTAATTTACAATGAGATCAATCCTTATGAAGGAGATCATGAAACCCTAAAGAAAACCTAAAAAGGAAACCCTAGTGTGCACACTTAATAATTAATTATTAATGTGCCTAAGTTTAGCTTAAGTAAACCTAAAGTAATAAGTGACTTAATTAATTAACCAATATGATTAAATTAATTAAGTGAGATTCCTTATTACTCTAACACCCCCCCTTAAGATGAACTTAGGGAGTAGCTAAAACACTAGAAAAAGGTGTGTGAAAGCAAAGATGGGTCCCGAAAACAAGGCTTGATCAGGTACCCATGTACAAATGCAATGCAAACTAAATCAAACAGGGTAAAGGAGAAAACCACGTGGGAACAAAACTCCTCCCCAAAATAGAATGCAAATAAAAACTAAGTGATGAAATATGGAGGACTCCATAAGACCCCCCAAGGACACCATCCATCACAAAGATACATAAATGAACCCCCCCAGAAGAGAGGAATGAAGAGACCACAAATCCCCCCCAGAATGAAGTAGGTCCAAAAAGACTGAAGAAACTGCATCTCCTAAAAGAAGTGAGAGGGAAGAGACCTCATGAATTCAATATATGAAGGTGAGGTAGGTGTAGCCCAAGATGTCTCCACAGAAATAGGTGTGACCTCAACAAATGAAGAAGTCAAAGTAGGTGAAGACTGAATATTAACCTCTAAAGATGAATGATTAACTATGTCCTGTTGCACTAAAATGGAAGAAACCACAACTGTAGCCATAGAAGTATCAACAACTGAATATTGATTATTGAAAATAATGTAATTTACAATGAGATCAATCCTTATGAAGGAGATCATGAAACCCTAAAGAAAACCTAAAAAGGAAAACCCTAGTGTGCACACTTAATAATTAATTATTAATGTGCCTAAGTTTAGCTTAAGTAAACCTAAAGTAATAAGTGACTTAATTAATTAACCAATATGATTAAATTAATTAAGTGAGATGCCTTATTACTCTAACAACTCTGATTACCTTGAAACTTGATGGTCCCTTTGACACAATTTAGGGTTTCTTCATATGAACTTTGAGTTGAGCATACGACCATAGTCCATGGAACCATCAAACTTGTTGAATTCTCTCCCTTCAAAAATATCTTGTTGATCATTTTACATTTATATTCTCTCCTTACTATGATATTAGGGGAAAATTATTTTACTTATTTATTGACACATAATTCCTTGTAGGCCTTCATAACCTACAAATCTAGAAATTCTTTGCACTTTTCTTGTAGGACATGTTTTACCTTTGCCATCATCTATCTAGAGACAATGCCTCTAGGGTGACCCACAAAAAGATTATTTTTTTCTTATATTACATTCTAAGTTTGAGTATATGAAGAGATCTATTGATTGACACATTGATTTATATGATTGAGTTGTGAGACATTACATGACGTGGTCTATTTTTACCTTCTTATTTCCATTTTATATTTATAGCTTTTATTTTTTCTTTGTTATATATATGAAAGTTTGACTTTTTTTTCTACCTTTACATTGTACTTCCAATAATCCCATGGATTATTTTCAATCTTCAATAGACATGTTAACAATAGTTATCATCATTATTTAGAAATAATATATTTACTAATAATACAAATATTAAGTAAATTTAACACATTAAGTAGAAATCATAATAATCTTCAACAAATATTTATATAAATCATTTAAATACTTTAAATTAAATTTAAATTTTATTTTAAATAATATTGATCAATTAATTGAAAATAACTTATAAAAATATTTATTCTAAAATTATCACAATCCATTGAATGCAATTTGGTATTAAAATGGTTGAAGAGTAAAATATGCAATTTAAAAAAAATTAGAATGGTAATGTATACTTGTGAAAACTATAATAATTCAACATAGATATGACCCCTTTAAAAAAGAGTGTGAGGCTTTTGAGACCAAATTTGATTAGACAAAATTTTCTATAATTCTTGAAAACAAAAAATTATGAGTGGGTTTTTATTACAACTAGCAATATATTGGATGGATCAAATTTATTTAAATGATCACATATGTACACCTCTAATGTGGTAATATTATAGTCTAGAGGGTGTGTAAGTTATTTTGTTAAAACTTGGGTATTTTAGAGTGGAAATAAATAGCATAAATGTTATCCAAAGAAAACTAAATGAGGAAGAGATTTGATGACTTAAGATTCCTTTTTTATACATAAACTAAGGGAATTGGGTCCCTCTATCTTTATATATATATATATATTTTGATACGTAAGGGTTTGATATTTTATATTAATTATAATAAAAGATTTACAATACGTCTGCTATAGCAGGTAAACCATTATTGATTCCTTCAAAAAAATTACAAACAACTACTATCCATCCGAGAAGGAACCAAAACCTGCAACTATGGTCAAGATCGAGCTAGACATAGACAATAATTAACCACCTGGCGAAGCAAAAAAACACAAAAAATTAACCGCCACCTCATAGAAAACCATTCAACTTGGAAAAAGAATCAAAATCTTCCGCCCATTCCAGACCATCTGCCGACACCAACCCCACTCTCCTCTTCATGAATTCCACCGCCACCGTAGAAACCATTTTGTGCCTCATGAGCTCGGCCCCTTTCAAGTCCAGAAGGAAGGGGAAAATTTTAAATGCCTCATCCTCATTCCAAAGTTTTTCCAGGTCTACTGGCCTCGGAATTCCTCTACCCACAATGGCATCCTTTAATGTCTCATCCAAGCCACCTAATAGGTCCTCCCAAAACAACCACTCCACCAATACCCTAGCCTTCGCCTTTAAAACACCATTATCCAACAAAGTTGCGAGGAAACGAGAGGGAATATACACATTATCCCTTGCGTACTCCTTCCTCTCAAGATGGACTTTCCCTAGAGCCATTTTCACTGCTACTAAAACCAGAGGATCCGAGTCACAAATAATTCGCTTAAGCCGCTGGTCTATAATCTCCCTGAAAGCGCATTGCCTTTCCGTTGTGTGCAGAGAGATGGGAGTGTCTGCACCGAACGTCTCCAACCCCTCCACTAAAACAAAAATCATGAATTTTGATCGACCACCCGAAGCCATCACTGCAAGAATGCCAGAAGCAAAGAATGCAAGACACCATACACCCAACACCGAGCACCAAACACACATCCCACAAAATTTTCCCAGCCACTAAAAACACTGCCTATTCATAAAGCTCACGGTGAAAGAGTCGAGCTCACTTTGCACGAGTGGACCATAATTTTGGTGCAAGGAAGATCGTCCTTCCACAGAAAGGCTATCCTTTACCACCAACCTTAATCACCAGGCTCTCCAAAAAATGAACGCCTTTTCCAACTATCCCCTTTGCATGTTGTCACCTTCTTCGGAGTACAGGGCCGCACGAAAATCTAACACCATCTTAACTTCCCATCATTTCGGCAGTGAAAGACCCACTCCCCAGGCCACGTGAGATCCACATCATGCCCACTGAAACCCCTCCGCCAACATGGAGGGTCACCCTCCCAGCTACCCACCCCTCTATCTTTATATTAACTTTCAACTAAAAATACATTTTAAGTATGGAGCTTGCAACTAAATTATACTAAAAAATAAGCTAAAATAATTACATCTTATTTACCTAGGAGAGCTAGGGAATTCCATACTTAATTGATCTAGTTATAGAAAAAAAAATATTAGTAACAAATAAGTAAAAAATAAATGGATAAAAAATTAAATCACACCACAACATCTATTCATTCACCAAAGACGGTCATGCATCCTTGATTAATACTCTCGCTTCATCAAAAAAAAATTCATCAATATACAATCCCATATTCCTTAGTAAAAAATTAACTACTCTACAATCCATCTTCATCTAATATATATTTTTGAGGAGAGGGGATTCTAAATAGCCACTTCAATTTTTAGAAATCAAATAAAAGAATGATACCCACTCCTCCAACTTTTGCATTAAAGGATTGAAGTCTTTACCATTTTTTCTAAGGATACACATATGGACTCCAGTTCTTTGAAAGAGGTCATCAAGACTAGAACTCCAAATTCCACTCTTGTAATAGGAAAAACAAAAATGAATTTTACCACTACATATTCTAGAACAATATCTGAAACCCATCTAAATTCTTCCTTTCTAAAGCCCAATTTTTTTTTTAATTTTTTTTTTTTAATAAAAGGGGTAAAAACTTTATTAAATATCAGAAAGCACCATTACAAAGGAAGCAAAGGACCAAGGTCCCGATGAAAACCAAGCACAATGAACCAAACTAAGATAAACCATCCAACACCATCATCTGTCACCATTCCCAACCTTATCTTCAGCAAGAATATTCATTAAATCAAGACGGAGCTCCTGTGGAACCAACTCCCACTCCTCAATTCTCCATCCCTCAACATGCTCAGAAGCCCATTTTTCCAGACAATCAGCTGCCCTATTCCACTCACGTGGAATATGAACAAAGGTCACTGTTTCCATCAAAGAACTAACCCACAGAATTTGTTGCACAACCCTAGCCAATTGCCAGTTGACATCTACCACTTTTTGCTCAATAAGCAAATTGATCAATATCTGGGAATCAAATTCACAAACAATCCTTCTCCATCCCAAAGCATGAGCTCTCTCAAGAGTGTCAAGGATAGCCAACCCTTCCACCAGGTTGATGGTTTGCGTCCCTTCATAGATCGAAAAGAGGAAGATCACAGAGCCCAAAGAGTCCCTACCAATCCCCCCAATACCAGCCAGGCCTAGATTTCCCCTTGAAGATCCATCAGTATTGATCTTCAAAACACCATATGGTGGAAGTTTCCATTTGCCATCCCTATCAATTTTTTGCTTCTCTCGTCGTCCTCTCCGAGCCCTTACCAAAGCCAAAGACGACCCCTGAATCCCCAATCTCTCCACCAACTCAATGTCCCTTTTCCCCAAAAGGAATTCCACTTCACACCTAGCTTCCACTGTTTCTTGAACCATGCCCAATAATCTCTACCAAATTTGTTGCACCAGCCTCCATTCTCCACGAAATATCCTTCGATTGCGTTCCAACCAAATCTACCACAATAAGAAGATATGCCCCACAAACCATACATCCTGCAAAAAGGAGGCCACAGAAGGGGGCCGACCCATCCCCTACCAAAAATCAATCAAGGAGGAAGCATGAACACAAGGATTTTTCCAAACACCCCACCAAAAATACCAAAGCTGGAGTGCAAAAGAGCAACGAAAAAACAAGTGAGTAGAGTCCTCCTCATTAGCCCCACACATAACACAAACAGAAGGACCCTGGAAACCTCTCTTCCGAATGTTATCCCAAGTCAAACACTTATTCCAGGCCAACATCCAAACAAAACAATTACATTTTGGCCAAGAAAGCTTGTTCTAGACCTTCTTCCACCACTGAATTTCAAGCCCAACCAACCTATGAGACAATAACACACTATAACCAAAGGCTACAGTATAGGTCCCCTTAGGATTGGGGGACTAGGCAAGCATGTCATCATCTCAGAGAGAGCTACATATTTGACTAGAGAGGATACTTTGCAGCACAACACAATCCTCTTGTAAACCAACATATGGCCACTCATCTAGGGACTTCCATTTGGCCATCTCCATCTGACCACAGGAGGAAAAGGACTTAAAATCACTCACCCGCGACCAACCAGCCTCAAGAAACCTCTGGAAAAGATTCAACAAGTTGGGAAATTGGGAGGTTGTGGGAGGAAAACCATCCCAAGAATCAGTCCAAAACTGGACCTTTGTCCCCTTCTTGCAGATCCAAAACAATCCTTCCTTAATAAGCACAGCCCCTTTTTTGAGGGTGCCCCATATCACAGAGCCCTTCCCCTCAAGGGGGTACCTAGAAATATTGGGTTGAGGGATCCCAGGGAGATACTTCTAAGAAAGAACCTTGGCCCAACTCTTATCCTGCTCCTTACACCACCGCCAATACAATTTAGCAGCCAAAGCCTCCCCAGTCAAAGCCGATAGCCTCAAGCCAAGACCACCATATTGTTTCGGGCTACAAACAACCTCCCATCTAACCAAGCTCCATTTGGAGGACTCCAAGAAACCAGCCCATAAAAATTGTCTTGCCACGGAATCAAGGTCCCTAAGAAAGCCCATAGAGGCAACCTGGAGCATGCATCTATTAATGGGCAGAGCTTGCACCACTGACTTAATCAACTGGACACGACCAACAAAGGATAACCATCGATGAGTCTAGTGATTAAATTTTTCCTGAAATTTATCCAAAATGATTTGCCAAGACTCCCTAGGCAATCTACTCACCGAGATGGGAATTCCAAGGTAAGTCACAGGGAGAGTCCCGATCTGAAATCTCAAAGTTTGGGCAATCCTCTGCTGAATGGGGCCCGAAGTGTTGAAGAAGAAAATGGAAGACTTGCCCTCATTAATCTGTTGACCAGAGGCAACTAGGTAAACATCCAACACTCTCCATAAATTAGAGGCCTCTCGCATTGTAGCCATCCCCATCAAAGCAGTATCATCCACAAATTGTAGGTGAGTTTGCGGAGGTAAGGTGCCACCCCACCTCCAACCTTGAATGAGACCAGACTCCACATTCTGTTTAATCCATCTCCCCAAACCTTCAGCCAAAAGAATAAACAAGTAAGGGGAAAGAGGATCACCTTGACGCAGCCCCCTAGAAGCACCAAATAACTCAGAGTGACTCCCATTGATAAGCACAGAGAAAGAGACTGAAGTAACACAACTCAAAACCCATTGAATCCATTCTTCAGCAAAACCAAAAGCACCAAGAACCCGCTGAAGGAAGGACCACCTAACTCTGTCATAAGCCTTAGCCATATCCAGTTTGATAAACATCGCTTTTTCTTTAGAGCTAGCCATGGAATGGATGACCTCAGTTGCAATAACAATCCCATCCAGAATTTGCCTACCAGCAACAAAACCACTTTGTTCTTCGGAGATCAGCTCCTCAAGCCCCTTTTTCAATCTGTCAGCAATAAGTTTAGAAATAATTTTATAAATTACATTGCATAAAGAAATGGGCCGAAATTGGCTTAACCTATCGACCCCCTCACTCTTGGGAATAAGAGCCAGAAAGGTAGCATTTAGGGCCCTTAGCATCTGCTTATTTTGTTGAGATTCTTGAACCACAGCCAGGAGGTCAAGTTTGATGATATCCCAAAATTCTTGAAAAAACTCAATTGGGAAGCCATCTGGACCAGGCGCCTTCCCTTTCTTCATATTGAAAACAATCCCTTCAAGCTCTTCAAGTGAGATATCACTCATGAGTTGTCGATTCAAATCTCCAGAACATGAGAGAGGGGATACAAGAAAGAATCTGCGCTTCCTCAGGAGACCCCCCTTGCGAGTCCTCCCTAAAAAGAGATTCAAAGTACTGCACCGCCTCCCTTGAGATTTCCGGGAAGGAGGAAAGATGGTCTCCCCTGTCATTCACCAGACCAGAGATAGAATTTCCATGTCGCCTGGCTTTCACTGAATTGAAAAAGAAAGCTGTATTTTTATCCCCTTCCTGAAGCCACTCAATGTGAGCCTTCTGTTTCCAATACATTTCCTCTCGCAGTTCCCATTCTTCAAGAGTTTTCACAGCCCGAGCCTCATCCTAAAGCAACTCAACCGTCACCCCATCCTCCCTTAACCTCCTCGTGATACCATCCAAATCTTCCTGAGCCATCGCCTTTGCATGGAAGACATTCCCAAAGTACTGACGATTCCACCGTTTGAGCTCAAATTTAACATATTGAAGTAAGTTTAGCAAAGGTATACATTGCCGTACCATAGGCTGGTCTACCTTTCTTCCACCAGTCAGTCACAAAGGCATTCAAAGAAGGGTCCCACAACCACATAAGTTGGAACCTAAAAGAGGGCATACGAGGCACACGAGTTGACTCAGTAGCAAGCTTAATAGGCCAATGGTCAGATCCTCTCCAATCCAAGATCTCAGAGCAAGATGACCACATCCCTCCAACCCAGTAACAGGAAACCAGAAATCGATCTAATCTTTCTGCAATGCAGAAATCACCAACCCGACGATTATTCCAGGTGAACTGACCATTGCTGGGTTTGATATCAACAAGATTCAAGGTATTGATATTGTCACGAAGCAGCAGTGCAGAGGGCTCCAACCTTCCAGTACCACCACGCTTCTCAACCAACTCACAAATAGCATTGAAATCTCCACCCAAAATCCATGGATGAAAAGGCATCATGCTATGGATAAGCCTGATATGGGACCACAGACCTTGTTTACCCTGAAAATCTGTAGGGGCATATATATTAGAAAATAGAATGACATCCCCTGTCTCAAAACTAGAAGCAATCATAGACATAGAGGATTTAGAAGAAATCCACCAAAGAGGTCGGATTCTTCGAGGATTCCATAAACATGCCAAACCCCCAGAAGCTCCATGAGCTCCAATGCACTGGCACACCCTGCTCCTCCACAACTTAGGTGCCAAGCCTTGCATATTCTCAACAGATAACTTAGTTTCCTGCAAAAAGAAGACATCAGGACCTTGCCTTCTAACTAAATCATGAACCGCTTTTTGACTAGGGCTGCTGTTCAAGCCCCGTACGTTCCATGACAAAACAATCATTTCAAAGGGCTTGAAAAAAGAGAATCTAGAGTCTTTACTGACCCTGACTCCACCAAATTCTCGCCTGCCAGTTTAGTCTTTTCCACATCCTTTTTTCTGCTGGGTTTAGCAAATTTCTCTGCCCCACCCTTCTTAATATCCTTCTACAAAATGCCCAATTTGGGAGGAGGCTTGATCTTCTTAGTCAGGTCTGAACCAGTGTTCTTCCCAAGAAGAGAAGAATCCTCCCCTACTAATGTAACAACGACTGAGGGTTCCTGCACCTCTGAAACCACCGTCAGTTGATCAGCTTCCATGTGCAGACAATCATCCCTTTGTGGCTCCAAAGAAGAATCAAGAACAAAATCCTCCTGAGCTAAGCCCACAAGCCCCTGATCTAAGTTGATCAAACCTGGGTTCACCTCCTGTTGGCTGAGCTCATCCAAAACCTCAAATCTGTTAAAGGTACCTTCATCCTGCCTTTCTTTAAAAGGCCTCTTTTGACCCCTATTCCAGTTTCGAGCCTTGACCGGAGCAAAACCATCAGACGCACCTACCTCATTAGGAGAAATGCTCTTCCCCTTATCTGTTTCAGGAAGATTGCTAGCAAGTTGTGAAGGCTATGACTCCACAGGCTTATACCTTGGACATCTCCTCTGCAAATGGCCATATTCTCGATAAAACCGACAATGAAAGGGAAGAGTTTCATAGTCTAATTGATGCACCCAAGAATAAGAGCCCACACACATATCTATTACATCGGGCAAAGGCCTACTTAGATCAATTTCAACACAAATGCGTGCAAAAGTCATTACCTTTTTACCCAAAGTTTGCGATGAAGTCCCAACTGGTTTTCCCAGCACCGAGGCCAAAAGGTGCAACACATCCTCTCGACAGCATTCCACCGGGAACCTCGGTAGATGAAACCACACAGGGACACAATTTGGAAGCTCCTTGGCGGGGTTAAAACTTGCATGCCATGGCTTGATAAACAACCCTACCTTATTATGAAAATAAGGGCCTCTCTCAAATACCCTATTACGATCAGCAATGCAATTAAAAGTAACCATGAAATATTTGTTCGCCAGCAAAATTATCTCCATTTCCCCCTTTGGCTCCCATGTCCTTCGGGCCCAAA
Organism: Sequoia sempervirens; assembly: GCA_007258455.2. NCBI lineage: Eukaryota > Viridiplantae > Streptophyta > Pinopsida > Cupressales > Cupressaceae > Sequoia > Sequoia sempervirens. The sequence continues at coordinate 584,656,911 of VDFB02000015.1, forward strand.
CCTCCAAAAATTGTAAAGAAACCCTCATCCCCAAAAACTTACAATATAAGGAGTGGGCTGAGTAATACTCAACATCTTCAGCAAACATTTCAGATGGAACAACCAATTTTGGCCTCTCCTTGCACCTCTCGAGACATCTGTTAATCTTCATGATCCTCGTGCCATTGGTTAACCCCATAGCAACACTCCCTGTAATCGGAGCAAACAGATTGTTATCAAAGGTCTTCATCCCTTGACTTGAAAATCGCGAGCCAATTGCTGTCCAGAAATCCAAGTTAGGTCACCCCACTGACGTCTCACCCTTCGAAGCCATCAAGCCCAAGGAAAAAAGATCAAACCCTGCACCAAAGAGAGGGTGGGGAAGCCCTCCCCACACCCTTCCACTTAGCACAACACCAAGCACCAAACACTTGCACCTCAAACCCTTCCCACCCACGCAACAGAGAGAAGGAACAAGGAAAACTAGAAGAGAAAGGAACCCGCACTCACCCCACACACCAAGAAGTAGACACACACCCCACCGAACACCACCACCCTACACAAAGGTCACAGTAGACCACCTCCCAGGCAGACGCCCAACACCAAAAATAAGGAAATCAAGAGCGAGCAAAAGGAAAAACAAGCGCCCCCGGACACAGCAACAAGCAGAAAGATAAACAAAGCCCCCAGACACGCACAAAGAAACCCACCCAGACAGCGCACAGCAAGTAAAGAACCAGAACAAGCTAGGGCACGGATGCCCTAGCTCGGCTCCCAAGCACGTAGACCCAACTTCATTTTTTCCCAAATTGTCAAGTTTTCCTCACTTCTTCTAAAGCCCAAATTTAGGGCCTTCATTGTTTCCTTGTTTTTCACAAACTCCATGAGGTAAAAATAAACATTGAAGCAACTTCTCAATTAACCTTGTTATGGCTTCTACCTCTAAATAATTTATGTCGAACACTTAATTTATTGCCTTCTTGATAGATCCATTTTGGATGATGAAGATAATGACCATTCTTGCATTTGAAATTGGCCCTTTCATAACTATTTCCCATTTCCTAAAGAATGCAAAAAACATGGTACATCAAATACTACATCAAATAAGTACCCTTATAAGGTAATCTTATAAGTACATCAAATAGTATAACCAATGAATAATACATCATTCAATATTCAGTAGTATGAATTTTCAATAAGTACAACCCTTAATAATAATTACAGTAAGTATTAATTAAATGAGACAATTTGTGACATAGACAATAGTGATCTTAATTGAGGTACAATATATATGAAGTCTCTTGTTTGAATCCACAAGCTACTCCCTCTAAGTTTCAATTACTAATGGGGAAGATAATGAACTTCCACATTAAGGGAATAACATAGGAGAAAACAATCCAGTTGATATGGAGGAATTATTGTTTCAAATGGATATTCCTGAGAAATTTTGCTAAAATTAATGTTCATAGTTATCTATTGTATAGGTAAATGGGGTATTCTATAACCAAAAATGTAGTATCTCTATAGGGTTATGGTTTGAATGATCAACATATGGGTATGTTTAGGGGATGGGTTTTGTGCATTTTGGAATGATATGTAAAGCAATGATATTGATAAGATTAGGGCAGATATTTAATGATGGAGACTATATAATCAAAGTTTTAAAATTCATTTCCAATTTCAGGGGGCAATCATAGTCATCTTATATTCTATATTAATATATATATATATAGGCATCCTACCTCTTTACCAAAAAAAAAAAAAAAATTCCTCTCCAACCATTAGTTTGGCATCATGTACTCAATACATATAACCCAAAAGTGTGAAGTACAAATAAGTTTAGTGATTATCTCGTAAGTTCATTTCACTTATATTTCATATAAATATATAATCAAATATATAGGCTATATGGCTTATCTAAGATAATCCACTTCCACAACACATGCTCACAACATTAATACCACATCAAAATAGCATTACCAAAACAAATTAAAAATTTCAATGCATCAATTCAAGCACCCAAAATATATTTAAACATAAAGCAAATAAGACAAGACATACACATGATAATATAATACCACAACACAACATACCCAAAGGTGTTTCAACCAAGCTAAGATCCATCTTCAACCTATATATTGTACTCGAGTATTGACTACCTCTTGTAAGAAATAAGCTAAACCATACTAACCATAAAGTGCACTAAGTATAATAACAAGCTTAGTAACAAAGAAGAAAAGTGAATTCAAAAGAGAGAATCCTAAACCTAGTGTTAGGAAGGTGAGGAATAATGCATATACAACTTGTAGATCTTTTTCTAACAAGAGCAAGAGCCAATGCAATGTGCATATAGCAAGAACAACAAGTTTGGATTCTCAAGGAAACCCATCTTAAGGGGACAATGACCTCCTAGGTGCTATAAATGAAGAAACAAAAATATTAATAGGATGTATCTATCAATGGAAATAATACCTAACTTCTCCTACTTCCAAACTAATCTAGGTACTCTAATAATAGCCAAGACATTTAGTTTTTCATTATTAATAAGACAATCAAGTGCCAAAAGGATCATAATTGAACATCATTTTCTTAACTCATCAATCCACCTTGTAGTCATACATATTACTAGAGATAACTTTAAGAAACCCACCCCGGTAAAAGATATAAAAACTTGGCAAATCTTGCATTATTTTCAGGAAAAAAAAAAAAAAATTCTATTGGAAATTTTTTCCTTTTTTTTGGAAAAACATGTTAATTTTATTGATGAATCTTTTTTAATCACTAGATATTTGTAGAAAATATTAGTGAATTATACTTGTATTCAAACAAATATAATAATATAATTGGCGAATTATGCTTGTATTAAAAAAATAAAAATAAAAATTATTGGTGAATCAAACTTGTATGCAAGCCAATCAAATAATTTTGTTGGTGAATTAAACTTATATTCAAACAAATAAAATAAGTTTAGTGGAAAATTATATAAATATTGAAAACTATAAAATTAATTATTTGGGAAATGTGTTGGTAAGTTTTTGAAAAAATTGTAATGTGGGTGGCAAAAATATCAAATGCTAAATGATAATGATTAAGTTACTTAGCAAATTTATAAGCTCTAATCAGAAGTGAGCGAAATTTACTACAAGTTGATATTGAAAATGACATGAGGAATTCAATGTACAACAAACCATTTAATTCTCGTATATTTCCAATGTTTTCTAAGTACTTTGCTTGAAGCCAGATGTCAATCCAAATAACATTTGCAATGGCTCTCTCATGTGCTAACGATGCCTCCAGAAAGAAGGAATTATACTTCACATGAGTAAATGCCTTTAAATTCCAAATTTGGTAAGATTTCACTACATTTGTTGATTTTGTTTGGTTCTCTGTAGGTGCTAGTGTTTCAACTAGAGGAGATCACAATGGATACCCCTTTGAACAAGTGATTATTCTTGCCGATTGAAAATTGGGAGACCCCAATTGAGAGTGCAATTAATACATAAATGTTGGGATCCATCTTCCAAATAGATTACATTAAAATGGAGGAGGCATTGCCTGTGGTATCAAGTTGTGAGCAACTTTTGGACCACCCATGGGCAATCTTTCCCTCTCAAATTACCTCAATATTCTTATCCGATGCATTAGACATGATGTAAGATGCGAGAATAGTCCAAGAGCTAGTGTTTTGCTATACTCGAGAGCCCTACATCTTTGAGGATCCCTTTTCTAAAGCCCTTTGGGAATATGATTTTTTTAAGGTAAGCAATGCTCCTATCGGCGGTTTGTTTAAGATCACAAATGTCCAAAATTTTCCACTTGCAAATTGTGTTTACTTTGCCACTAAGCATGGCCTTCACAATTCATTCAACATTACTACACACAACTCGCTTTAGGATCATAAAGGAGAGTTAAGTGGTGAGTTTGTAGAGCACACCGAAGAGATATTTCATGCTTTTATTTTCTTGTTAAGTCACCACCCACCTTCGTTGACTCCACATCCTCAATCGATTCCATACATTGATGGTGTCCAACCCAGTTTGATAAATGTAAATGAGCCTCTAGCTCAATTTTTCTTTTAAAAGTGTTTGTATTAGGATTTTATAGAGCCATTTTGGTAAGCATGATAAAGCTTTCATTTGGGTAGCTTAGAGCCTTTGTAAAAGTGTTATTTTGAATTTCTAGCCATTATAGAGAGATATTAAAAACAACATTCATCAACATGTGGTTGGCCTTTATGGATATGGAAATTTTTCCCTTTAAAATTTGAAGTGTATTCTAATAAAATTCCTTTTTAATTTCTTGAAATTAAGTGTGTATTGAATGTCTTTTAAAACCATGGCATAGAAACATGTCACACACAAATATATTAAGTCAGTTCACAACTAGTATAAAGAGTTATGAAGCTTATAGTTTAAGTTTAAAAAATGTAAACTTCAATTTCATTATCACACATCACATGATTGGACCAGGTCAATTTTGAGCCACTCAAAGTGCACCTTGGGGTAAAATGATACTTGTGAGGTAGGGGAAAATGTATGGAATTGTGACTAAGGGTACAATAATAACAAGTAAATTGCAAGATGTATCAAATTAAGTGTGAATGGTGGTAAACAAAGGTTGTTAGAGAATTGGGGAATGAACTAAACCTAGCACAAAAGTAGACCACTTGTGGATATGTTATTACATTAAGACATTTCATAAATACAAGCACAAATCTAAATGAGAAATGGCATGGATATGCAATCAGAAATATTTTTTTATTAATTTAAATGTTTCAATATTTTTTTGTGACTATAGGGTCATGATTCTTTATACTAGTTTTCATTTTTATAAGTAGGAGTGTACTTTGTGTGTATCATTAATACAAGTTTGATATTCAATTCTTTAAGAAAAACTATTTTGAGTTTAATAGTGAAACACGTTTTCTAAGGTATATCTAAATTTGGTCTGAGATTCTTTGATGGTCCATGTACACTCTACTTAAACATCATACTCATCAACAATCAAATGACCAATAACAATCTTACACCTCATCCCTAATAATAAGTGAAATAATTATCCTACTATTATTGACCAAATTTAAGAATAACTATGATGAAACTTAATTTAAACTCATACAACTATTTGGCAGCCTTTCAAAAATATTGATTGTAGGGTACGATATATTGGTAGAGAAAAAATGCTCAAGTTTGAACAAATGAACCAAAATTATCTTCTGAACAACAATTATTGACCATTAAGTTTTTAATTAATGACAACCAAACAATGAGATTTTTTTCTCAAACTCATAGAAACAATCTTCTAAGAGAATTTCCTCTTAAACCAGTCTCACAGAAACAATTAGCGTGTAGAAATTACTCTTAAGCTAAATCACACAAAGGATCTTCTATATCAATTTCTAAGTAACACAAAATTTATCATTCTTATCTCATCTTCAACAGCTTGTGCATTTCACTTGCAAACACCTGGGAATTTTCTTTGGAAGACCCTCCATCTTCAACAACTTTTGCAAATATCCTGCAATCATAACATTCCATGAGGTGACATATCTTTGAGGCATTTTTTCAAACAATGCATGTGCCTTGTCTATATTTCCACATTTTTGCATACATGTCTACCAGGGAGTTGCAACTACAAACAAAATTCATCTATCCTTTATCCTTTGATGTATGTTCATACTCTGTTCAAAAGCTCCCATTTTAGCCTGGGCAGGGAGGATACTGGCGAAGGTTGTAGAGAATAGCTTCATACCTGCCAATTTTGTTTGCTTGAAATTTTCTAAAGAATTTTCAATGAATCCATTTTGTGCATATCTTGCAATCATGGCATTCAATGAAACCACATTTCTTTGAGGCATTCGGTCAAACACCTCATGTGATTTGTATATGCTTCCACAATTTGGATGCATGTCTACCAAACCATTTCCAACTATATCTAACAAAAACTCCCTATCCTTTATGCTTTTATGGATACTTAAACCTTGTTCCAAAGCTCACATTTTGGGACAGGATGGGAATATGTGAAGAGATCTACAGTAATCCAAAGAAATTGTATCGGAAAATCAAGCAGATTTAGCAGATGGTGGTTGTTTTGAATACCTTTTTCACTTTCAATAAGAGATTCAGTAGCCAGATAGATTGGATCTATACATTGCAGGTTGATTTGGTTGCATATAAAACTCTCATTTAAAAAATAGAGTAGAAAAATGGTAATGCATTTCCTTCACATTAACAAAGAAAATTAGAACACAAAAAATATAGATAGTTTTTAAACAACATAAGCATGGAGGAAATGATTAGACACACGTTTATCAACAACTAGTGTTCAGGCATGGGATTAAACAACCTTCAATGTGCAAACCGCATGTTTTCAAATGATAAAATAGAGCGCGAGATTTTGAGGTGGGAAACAAGAGCATTTAAACCCTACAATGGATACGAAAAATGTGAAAACAAATGGAATGCTAGAGGAATGGGAAAGGTCTGGTTTAAGGGGGTTGTGGGCCTGGTCACCTAAACAGTCATTGCTTATAGTGTGTTGATTAAGTCTGGCCTCATTTATGGTTGTTTTCTATCTCAGAACTAGAGTATGCTGGTTAATTTTGGCCTCATTTATGACTATCATCTATTTAATTCTCATGGACATAGCTAATCTGTAGAAGAAACACACCTATGCACATACAAAAATGCATGAAACCATACATAAAAACATCCATAGAAACATACATAACATGACTAGATGACGTAGTGTAAGGCCCGCAAGACAGATGATAAAAAGTGACGGAACCGACAAACAAAAGGAAACATCACGGTGAGGAAAGCGAGGAGGTGTCATGTCACACCGAATTACGCCGACATTTTTTTCCTTGTGGGAGAAGCTATTCATTTTCCATGGGTGGGAAGGGAACTTATGTGATTAAGAAATGTGTTTTAAATTGTAACAAGTATTGTTCTTGGAAAACACTCTGTGTTCTGGGTTTCTCATTCTGTAGGTTGAAAGCGAAATGTTGGAGAGTAAGCGGGTGTTGCAGGTGGGGGAGACAACCAATCAAGTTGAGGTGAGGGTTTTCTAACTGACTATATGTACATAGGTGCATTTTTGTATGTTTTTATGTATGGTTTCATGCATTTTGTATGTAGATAGGTGTGTTGTTGTTGTGGGTTGTAGTTTTCTCAATGTTTTGCAACCTAGAATTTTACAAAGCAATATGAATGTCTTGAAAATATTTTGTTATTTAGATCGTAGGAATGTAATGATAGACACTGTTTTGTAAACACCTAGTGTTTTCCCACAACCATTAACACTATGTGTTGTCGTCTTTTTTATTATGGAGGCTATAAGTGAAAGGTTGGAGAGCAGGGGGAGACCAAAAAAACATCTGAAGTGAGGTGAGGGGTTTCTAACCATTTGGGTTGTTGGTTCTAAAGGGTTTTAAAAAATTATGAGGGTTTTTGTTTGTAAATTGTTTTCAAACTTTAAGTGGGTTGTAGGTTTTGTAAAACCCAGTGTTTTGCATCTTATAATTTTATAAAATAGTATGAATGTCTTGAAAATATTTTGTTATTTAGACCTTAGGAATGTAATGAAAGGAATTGTTTTATAAACACCCATTATTTTCCAAGAACCATTAACACTCTGTGTTTCACCACTTTCAACAAGTTTATTCATTATTGGTTATAATGGAAAGAAATTGGTATTCTTGCTATGTGTAATGCACACGTACATATACATGCTTAAAAACCACAAAGGGTTTGGGTATGTTGTGATGGGGGTTGCAATTTTGTAAACACCCACCATTTTCCATTCCATTGCATTGCACATCTTTCAAACTGAAATAATTACTTTACATTACATAACTAATAAGTAGATGTTGATAGATAGATGACAAAATTTAAAATACAATATAGTTTTTTTACAAAGTCAACCTAAAAGCAGTTATGCAGTTACTTCACATTGCATAGCTAATAACTATACCCACAACTATTGGGATCTCCACCTACACAACCAAGTACTATTCTCAAATATATGAATTCCTTCATTCTAGAGTGATAATTGTAGCTTTCAATTGCATTTTTTTGTCATGGCATTCCATGAGACCACATTTTTTTGAGGTATTTTTTCAAATAGTTCACTGCCTTGTCTATGAAATCATAATAGTAAGCATAATAGTAAGCAAAAACATAAACAAAGTAGTGAACTGTTTGAAAAATGGCTCAAAGAAATGTGGTCTCATGGTGATTGGAATGCCATGCCAAGCCATAGACAAGGAAATGAACTATTTCTATGTATGATTGCTTATCTATTGCTTGCCACTATGTTTTGGTAGACATATACTCATCTCCCACTATTTTTTCCAAAATAATTGTAGATAGTTAGAGTGATAATTGCAGATATATGATGATAATTTGAGTGATATTTGCAAATGGAGACCCCCTAACAAAATTTTGTTAGAAAATGGGAAACACCTTATTTAACAAGCAATGTAGTTTGGCTCATAGATATATATTGTCATCTTTAGTAGATGTATCAACAAAATATTTTGAAAACATACCCATAACTATAGGGAACTCCACCTATGCAACCAAATACTATTCTCAAAGATATTAATTCATTCATACTAGAGTGATAATTGCAGCTTCTAATTGCATTTGTTTATCATGGCATTCCAAGAGACCACATTTGTTCGAGGCATTTTTTCAAATAGTTGACTTTCTTGTCTATGAAAGCATATTAGTAAGCACAATATTAAGCAACATCATAGACAAGGCAGTGAACTGTTTGAAAAATCCCTCAAAGAAATGTGGTCTAATGTTGATTGGAATGTCATGGCAAGCCATAGATAAGGCAATGAACTATTTGTATGTATGATTTCTTATCTATGGATTTCCATTGTGTTATGGAAAACATATACTCACCTCACACTATGTTTTCAAACTTGCAATCATACAATGCATGTATATGGTTGTTGGAAAATATTGTGTGTTTACTATTAAAGCATAATAGTAAATTTTGATTGTCATGGAATTCCAACACCATGGTGATTGTAATTCCATGACAAGCCATAAACAAGGAAATGAACTGTTTCTATGCATGATTGCTTATCTATGGCATGCCACTGTGTTTTGGTAGACATATACTCACCTCACACTATGTTTTCCAACTTGCAATCATATTATGCATGTATATGGTTGTTGGAAAACATTGTGTGTTTACTATCAAAGAATAATAGTAAATCTGGATTGTCATGGTGTTCCAATACCATGGTGATTGGAATACCATGACAAGCCATAGACATGTAACAACCTTGGTGTTCTATTCAATAAAATTTCCAATATTTTCACCTTAAGTGAATAAACCATGATGCCATAACATAGCAATAAAAAAATTTCTTTCCATAATGTAAATCACATGCACATTTGAAATAACACTATTCCCAAACTTCCATTGCATTCCATTATAATTTCACAAATCTTTCCATAACATAGATTTCATATTGAATAAACTCAAGTTTATCATTCAAGATTACATCCTTCCATATAAATGGGTACATGATATATACATAGCTCTTTTGATCTTCATCTAGCAATAGATATACAACTAGTCCTGATGTCATCACAATGGTGCATACATTCTGGATGTCCCCACTCCTTAATGCATACACTCCAGTTGTCCCCAATGTTGGCGCAAACATCCACAAACCTCGACTGCCATCTGATGAGGAGAAGCATCACTCAAGTGCTTTTTCGCCAACCACGGACTCAAATGTGGTCCCCCACACATATATCACATTTGACAAGATGGCCCTACCCTTCGACGAAGAGATTGGTTGGTAAACCCCATAACAATAGCCTGTCTTAGATTAGTGTTGTGTTCTACAAACCAAAACCTAGTCATACAGTCATTTCCCTTACGAGTATGAAAATCCTGAACTAGAATGCATTAAAGGAACAAAGTAAACTGGCAATGTAAACAGTGGCAACTTACACTACTTTGGCCAAAGTATTCTCACCTAATACTTAAAGTGAGAGTCTTCCTATTCACATACACTTCTATAGCTCTATTTGGATTATGACCATTCATATACTATTCTTAGGTAATCTTCTTCCATGGGTAATCCCTAACCTCAGAAATAACCTATTCCCATTTTCCCAAAACACTATGGTATCTCTATAAGCCTAAGCACTAGTTACCCCTTCAATGGATTTTCCCATCCTAGGTATAACATATGATCTTTTCTAGTCTACAAATTAACTTTTCACAGACAAGCTATTCACTTCAAAAGAAAACATAGTCCCAAGTATTGTTTATAATCTAGAGTATAGCTACATAAGCTTCATCTAATCATAGATTAAATAACTAACTCTATTCAGTAAAATATCACATAATAAGTTATACTCATTAAGATTATTTCCATATCAATGAATAGCCTCAATTAAAGAATAATAATAATAGATGATTTCATTCGAGAGTGTATTCTCCTTTAATAAAAAGAGTTATTCAAAGAGTAGAATCTTTTCAACATTATGACTTCATGACAAGAGTATAAAGCAACTAGTTCCAAGTAGCAACTTTAACTCAATAGGTAATCCCACCTATGTTTCCAAACATATAGTATCTCATGAACTCAAGTGATCTTTTAAATCACATAGGTGAGTTTTAACCATGATATATCCTATTCCTAGGATAAAGTCACCAACCAATGACTAGTTTGATTATATAGGTTAATCTAACCTTATATGTTCCAATCAAGACCCAACATACATCCCATCCAAGCGCGTTATTATTGACCTATTGGTTCCAATGGGTAATCAAGTAAATGTTCCAACCAAGTAGGAAAATCTCAACCTAGGTTTCAATATACTTCTCAACCCATATAGGTTACTCCCAACCTAGGTTTTTATCTAGTAGTAAAGTATGATCAAGTGATCATATACATACAGATTAGAAATGACTCATCCTATCATTTCTTCTAGATTGTTGATGTACAACTAAACTTTATCATTCCTAAGGTTTCCTAACATCAAGGCCAATAGTGTCAAGTCACTTCATGACATCGATACATTTCACATTATGAATAGCCCTTAAGCTATTCTTGTTTAATCATATCTAGTATATTTATACTTATGACAAAAAATCCCTCCTATTGCGGAGTAATTACAAGAACTTTCATAGAAAAGCATAAAACTTATTTTTCCTTTCCAAAGCAAATGCTATGATTCCTTAATGAAAGTATTCTCAAGTAGTACCAATCAAAGCATGCAAATCTCATTCTTTCATAAATAAAGACAAATAAGAGAAGACTAGATCCCCATGCCTATAATACACTTAATCCAATTACCTATACCATGTCGACTTGGTCATAGTTTTAGTGTGCAACGAAGCAAAGATGAGTTGCTCCACAATAATAGTGTATAAATGGTGCTTTGACCAGTTTATAACTTTTTCGTTTCTTTTCCTATTATTATGCATTTTACACTTTATATTGCAGCTTATAAATACTCTATCACTTTGTATTAAAGCATCCAAGTTTGGAGCAATTCGTTGTTACTAACTTAAAGATGCATTTACAATAGTATCAACTATGGTCTACTTCCATATCAAATTTTATTGTTGCGCATTGCTTGCATATGGATCGACTTTTATCCTATGTCAACATATGTATTATTCAGCCTTTAAATACTTTTCATATATTATATACAAATTGGCCTATGTTTCATATATATAAATCAGCCTCCAAACATCACACACACACACACATATATATATATATATGTACACACACATGCATATATATATATATATAGCCCATGTCAATCAAGTATGTATACATTCGATATACAAATGAATACGAACAAGTTAACATTCACATAATAATAATAATCATATCGACTATATATATATACATGCATACACACACACACACACACACACACACACACACACACATATATATATATATATATATATTCCTCTATGTACTTGTATATGTACATATACATATGTTGATATATCCATATGGAAATTTTCATTTTTCAAACATACATATGTATCGACACATGTATACATATGGATATATGTATATATTTTATATTTATTTATATACACATTCGATTGCATAATCAAGCACATACACAATTACTATATTATCCATAGGGAACAATTATGCGATGCATATGTACATATATACTTGCATGTCACATTGTCCCTTTGATAATGCCATGCTCATAAGAAACCCATTCATAATTGTGCATAGGTACATATACCTATGTACTCTCATGTACGTGATCCTCCATGTGTATGATCTATCGTTGAAACGCATATGCATACACATATTATATATACATTCAACATATGTTCACCTCATAAATCAAGCATAGTAGTATAAGGAAGAACTCATAAGATCCAAACATATAAACATCATCCAAGAATGCACTCAACAGTAATCAAGACCCTTACTAATGCAAACACATCATACTTAAGGATGACTTACCAATTCCCAATACTTTGACTTGACTCAACCATTCTATTGTGAGTGTGTGTGAGCTTAGATAGGTTTCATTTTGGGTTACCCGACCAATCACTTCTCCTGAGTGATACATCCCCTCCACCTAGAGGATTGAACCTGTCCCTACAACCAGCTCAGTACATTTGCAATGGTAGTTAGACATTCATAATAAATCCTTTTGCATCTTAAACTTTAGAATATTCATATAGCAATGTATGTTCTACATCAATGTAAACATAACTACTTTTTAAAATAATTTATCAACACTTTCTCATAATACCTATTTCAGTATTCTATTCATTTAGCAAACATATCAAAATAATGATTGCATTTACCATCCTATTTACCCGTGAAGGTAAAAGTAAATTAGTAATAACAAGACATGGTGTGACATGCTTCCCCCCTTGTGAATCATCATCCTTGATGAACTAAAGCACTTTAACACAAAGATAAAGTCAAATAAAGGTTTTACTTACCTTTTCCAATTCATGTAAGAATTATAAAAATATCTTCCTTTGTAAAATCACCCTTGCAATCTTGCCCTTCTTGGACCTTGCATCGAGTGTCCTCGTTAACGTATAGGGAGAACTTGTTTGCCTTACACATACTTTCTCTCTCAAAGAGCTTCATCATATTACCTCGTATCCACATCCTAAGTACTATAGTAACTATATACCACATGACACCTATGTCACAGTGACTGAAAAATTCGTTCTCATAAGCCCATGAATTTATCCTTAGTGTAACCCAAATAGATAAGGAATGTTGGTGTATTGTACACTACACTATGGGTCCCATCCTTCTCTTTGGTATTTACACCTTTAGACAACTCAGAGGCTGAATCCATCCATCACTTACACATCCATTTTCCTTAATCATAAAATTAATGCTCTTGACTACTTGTCTATTTTGAGCATAACATTGCTCTTGGACACCTGCCAATTCCAAACATAACGATACTACTTCATATTTCAAACTTTGTATCAACAAGGTTTCTCATTGATCTTTCGATCTATTATTCCATTTTTTCAACCTTTTAGGTCTAAGGTTAACTTCATTTCTTTAGCTTATTTTACCCTAATAGAGTTTTCAACCTTCCTTTCCATATAATGGATCAAATCTTAATTATAGAAGTTTATAGGGTTCCTACAAATTGTTCAATATTTGGTTTATCACTTTTTCCTATTTGGCTACAATAACATACTGAGCATTCATTCAATTGAATGTCTCACAAGATGATCATGGTTTACATAAACTTATCATTATTTTCTCATTCACAATTGAGATAACCTTCTCAGGAATACTGAGCAACTACTTCACACAATATATTATTTAGGACCGAAATCGCATAAATAAAAATTCCAACCAACATTGGTTACCTTGGCAAGTGTGTTCACCATAACATTATGTTAGTTCCATTAACTTAGACAGATTAAACTATCTTGTGTTCTATCACTTTTCTTCTAGAATCTCAAGAGAGTATACATGTCTTGTCGATGACAACATCTTGTCTTCATTTCCTGGCACACTGGAAAATAACTTGCTACATACCCTACAACATATTACTCCATCTTTTTCCAAATTATAGTGGTTCCTCATTCAAAAAATGACTTTGTCATTCCAATTTCCTGAGAATGTCATCAATTCCCTCATTTCATTCCTTAATCTCCCAAAATTTTGGGTTCATAGGTTCTTTTACATTCCTTATTAGTCTATTCTTTGATTAAATGAAAACCTATTTTGTGGACTTATTAAACATAAGCATAATGCTTAGATATTTTGCAGAGATAAATATCCTTCATCTTAGGATATCCATACCTTGGATTTCTTCCATCCTTAAATTATTTCCAAAATTGTATTCTGATTTTCAGCTCAATCTATCTTTCTTGATGAGCATTGGTACGTTTTTAAGTAACATTTCTCGTTCAAGCATGTTGGTTCTCAACAAATATCAAATTTAATTGCATACCTAACTACCAAGCATGAACGTTTCTCAATAACTCCAAGTCATGAGTAATTTAGATCTTTCTTTACCTATTCTTAGGCAATGATCTTTCCTTTCATGATCAAGTAATCTGCCTATCCTTTTCTAAGGCATCAATGATAATAACAATTGATCTTTCAATCAATCATATAGATAAAGTATTGAGTGATAATATTCACGTCTCATTGGTCATAATCCTTGAACTTTTCATTATCTTTCAATAATTCCAATACTTTATTCTCATGGTCATGAAATATATTGACATCATGACTTTCGAAAAAGTCAAAAGTTCTTCCAAATCAAAAATATATTGATGATCTTCATTGTAAGGGGTACTTTATCTTAGTCAATCCACTCTCTTTATTTCCCCCTTAGTGTTTCCACGACGTTCAATCAAATCTATGTTGAACTCCTAGCAAACATTTGCTTTCTTGAAATGATTTATCATTCCTTGTTGTTGGCTTTCTATTGCCTTTTTCTTGCCTCCATGGTATGCCTTGAATATACTTATTCCCAAAATTAGATTCATCACTGATCTCTAATCTTATAGATTCAATAATTGGATCATCAATAAAGAGATCTATTAAATAATTAGCAACTTTACAAGCTAATAGTCTCTCTAATATTCTAATTCTCTTTTCCATGTATACCAATATCATTTTTGTGGAGGAATATCCATACCTACAAAGCCTCTTTTATTGACGTGTCATCAACTTAGAGCATTGTTCCCTTTCTAATTCTATTGATTTGACACATAGCGTCACACTCTATCCCATTTCCTTGTGGAATCCCATAAACATAAGTTTATTTTCGTTGGCAAGTTGGTGCATTTAACCTACAATTCTACCAAACTTAGTACCAACTGAACCTTTGTTAGCCAATTTGGTTTACCTTTTCAAGTTTCTTTCTCACATTCACCTTTCCAAGTGACTTTGTCCCAATTCTTGGTAACTTAATAACCTCAAGAACTCTAAGGTTGCTTGGTTTCTTTTTCTCATCTTAATCAAAACTCCAAATTGATCTCGTCAATTTTGGTTGGTGGAACCATGTCCACTTCATTGATTACTTCTTTTTTGATCATTCTGGTCTCTTCCCTCATTCCAAGGTACTAATTCTTCTTGCAAGATCTTAGCTTTGCACAAAAATTAGATTTTTGTCAAGAGTTTTCCAACCTCTTGGATACCTCCTTCGTTGACTATCTACTTCAATTGGAGTTTCCAATTTATGCCAATAATGCATACTCATAGATTCATAGTATTCTTACTAAATCCAAGAATCCTCGACTCTCTTCACAACTATAGGTTGCTACCAATAAGGGGGATATTTCATTTCTTCCCATCCCCTTAGATTCTTATAGCTACTTCATAGGATGAGGGTCCCCATTAGTAATCCTTCTTATCCTTCCTACATAACCCAATTGCATAATCTTCCGCAATACAAGGGGAGTATCATAGTGAGTTGTGGATTTAGGAGTTTTCAACTATAGGGACGACTCTTATCTAGTCCCAAACTTAAACAATTTTCCAAGAATCTCATCTTCCTTTTCGTTTCTCTTAGTTCTTTCCTCTTTCCATCTTGGCATAAGAACTTTTCAACCATTATCTTTCGATAAGGTTTACACATTGTTTGCATAATGAGCTCATAGGCTCCAAAGCTGAACGCAGTAGCTCTGATACCACATGCAACAACCTCGGTGTTCTAATCAATAAAATTTTCAATGTTTTCACCTTAAGTGAATAAACCATGATTCCATAACATAGAAATTAAAAAAAAAATCCATAATATAAATTACATGCACATTTGAAATAACACTATTCCCAAACTTCCATTGCATTCCTTTGTAATTTCACAAATATTTCCATAATATAGTTTTCATATTGAATAAACTCAAGTTTATCATTCAAGATTACATCCTTCCATATAAATTGGTACATGATATATACATAGCTCTTCTGAGCTTCATCTAGCAATAGATATACAATTGGTCTTGATGTTGCTGCAATGGTGCATACATTATGGATGTCCCCGCTCCTTGGTGCATACACTCCAGCTATCCCCAATGCTGGAAAAAACATCCAAAAACCTTGGCTGCCATCTAATGAGGAGAAGAATAATTGAAGCACTTTTCCACCAACCACGAATTCAAATGTGGTCCCCCGCACATCTGTCACGTCTAACAAGATGGCCCTACCCTTCAACAAAGAGATTGGTTGGTAAACCCCATAACAATAGCCTATCTGAGCTTAGTGTTATGTTCTACAAACCAAAACCTAGTCACATGGTCATTTCCCTTATGAGTATGAAAATCCTAAACTAGAATGCATAAAAGGAACACAGTGAATTGATAGTGTAAACAATGGCAATTTACACTACTTTGGCCAAAGTATTCTCACCCAGTACTTTGAGTGACAATATTCCTATTCACATGCACTTCTACAACTCAATTTGGATTATGACCGTTCATATGCTATGCTTAGGTAATCTCCTTCCATAGGTAATCCCTAACCTCAAAAATAACCTATTCCCCTTTTCCCAAAACACTACACTATCTCTACCAATAAGCCTAAGCACTAGTTACCCCTTCAATGGATTTTCCCATCCTAGGTATAACATATGGGCTTTTCTAGTCTACAAATTAACTTTTCATAGAAAAGCTATTCACTTCAAAAGACAACCTAGTCCCAACTATTATTTATAATCTAGAGTATAGCTACATAAGCTTCATCTAATCATAGATTAAATAACTGACTCCATTCAGTAAAATATCACATAATAATTGATACTCATTAAGAAAATGTCCACATCAATGAATAGCCTCAATCGAAGAATAATCATAATAGATGATTCCATTCGAGAGTGTATTCTCCTTTAATAAAAAGAGTTATTCAAAGAGTAGAATCTTGTCAACATTATGACTTCATGACAAGAGTATAAATCAACTAACCAAGTAGAAAATTTAACTTAATAGGTAATCCCACCTATGTTTCCAAACATATAGTATCTCATAAACTCAAGTGATATTTTAAATCACATAGGTGAGTTTTAACCATGATATATCTTATCCCTAGGATAAAGTCATCAACCAATGACTAGTCTGATTATATAGATTAATCTAACCCTATATGTTCCAATCAAGACCAACATACATCCCATCCAAGCAAGTTATTCTTAACCTATTAGTTCCAATGGGTAATCAAGTAAATGTTCCAACCAAGTAGGAAAATCTTAACCTAGGTTTCAATATACTTCTCAACCCAAATAGGTTACTCCCAAGGTTTTATCTAGTAGTAAAATGTGATCAAGTGATCATATACGTATAGATTAGCAATGACTCATCCTATCATTTCTTCCATTCTATTGATGTACAACTAAATCTTATCATTCCTAAGGTTTCCTAACATCAAAGCCAATAGTGTTAAGTCACTTTGTGACATTGATATGTTTGACATTATTAATAGCCATTAAGCTATTCTTGTTTAATCATAACTATTATATCTATACTTATGACAAACAATCCATCCTATTATGGAGTAATTACAAGCACTTTCATAGAAAAGCATAAAACAACTTCTTTTCCTTTCTAAAGAAAATGCTATGATTCCCTAATGCAAGTATTCTCAATCAGCACCAATCAAAGTATACAAATCTTATTCTTTCATAAATAAAGACAAATAAGAAAAGATTATATCCTCATGCCTATAATACACTTAATCCAATTGATTGACTTGATGCATAGCCTTCTAACAGTAGCTTCCTAGCTTCACTTAGCTCTCTCAAAGCAATACTTCACTATGAATCCTTTCTCAAGATAACAATATGCACTCACACAAATACTCTCAGCTCTCAGAATAATTGTAGCAGAATAAGTTTGTAGAGAAGTGTATCCCAAATGAGAGAACTTGCCCCTCTATTTATACAGAAAATTGATACGTTGCAGCTTATAGAAAAGGAATGTCAGTCGACAACTCTCTTCATGCAAGTCGACTCACTATATATAGCTTAAAGTTAGCAAAAATATGAGTGTAAACTCATCATATTATGCTACAGATCAACTCATTTAGTTGACAAAAACTAAAGACTAATTCAAAGATGCACATGCCCAAATGATGATAGTTGAATTACAACCAAAATAGACTTCTATAGATTTAAAGAGTTTTTGTATGTTGGCGCCAAGTATTAGCCAACTCCCTTATCTCTTGGCACGATTTCTCTTATTGAAACAATCCTTTGTTTACAGGAAACACCTATACCATGTCGACTTGGTCATATTTTTATTGAGAAACAGAGTAGAGATGAGTCGCTCCACAATAATAGTGTATAAATGGTGCTTTGACCAGTTTATAACTTGTTGTTTGATTTTCCTATTATTATGTGTTTTACAATTTATATTGTAGCTTAAAAATATTTCATCGCTTTGTATTAAAGTGTCCAAGTTTGGAGTAATTCGTTGTTAATAACTTAAAGATGCATTTCCAATAATATCGACTATGGTCTACTTCCATATCGACTTTTATTGTTGTGCATTGCTTGCATATGGATCGACTTTTATCCTATGGCAGCATATGTATTATTCGGCCTCTAAATACTTTGCATATCTTATATACAAATTGACCTATGTTGCATATATATAAATCGGCCTCCAAAAATCATATATATATATATATACATATATATATATGTACATATATATATATATGTACATATATATATATATATATATACATATATATATGTTATATATATATAGCCATAGTACATATATATATATGTATATATATATATATATATATATATGTACATATACATATATATATGTTAATAAATAGCCAAGTAACGCTATATATATATATATCACATGTCAATCAAGTATGTATACATTCAATATACAAATGAATATGAACAAGTTAACATTCACATAATAATAATAATCATATTAATTGTATATATATACATATATACATTTATATATTCCTCTATGTACATGTATACGTACGTATACATATGTTGATATATCCATATGGACATTTTCGTTTGTCAAACATACGTATGTATTGACACATGTATACATATGGATATGTGCATATAATTTTAATACACATTTGATTGCACAATCAAGCACATACACAATTACTATGTTATTAATAGGGAACAATTGTGTGATGTATATATACATATATACATACCTATTTCAATATTCCATTCATTTAGCAAACATATCAAAATCATGATTGCATTTACCATCCTATTTACCCGTGAAGGTAAAAGTAAATTAGTAATAACAACATGGGGTGTGACAAGACAAGGCAATGAACTGTTTCTATGTATGATTGCTTATCTATGGCATGCCACTGTGTTTTGGTAGACATATATCCACCTCACACTATTTTTTCCAACTTGCAATCATACTATGCATGTATATGGTTGTTGGAAAAAATTGGGTGGTTAATGTCAAAGCATAATAGTAAATATGGATTATCATGGCATTGCAACACCATGGTGATTGGAATGCCATGACAAGCCATAGACTAGGAAATGAACTATTTCTATTGCTTGTCTATGGCTTTTCATGGAATTCCAATACCATGGTGTTGGAATGCCATGAAAATCCATATTTAATATCATGCTTTGATAGATTTTTTCAACAATCCATATTTACTATTTAGCCATGGTGTTGGAATGCCATGAAAATCCATATTTACTACTATGCTTTGATAGGTTTTTTGCAAGCATGCATAGCTTGTTCAAAAGAACCTGTTTTAGGCTTTTAGCCATAGCAACAAGGCAATGAGCTATTTGATAAAATGCTTTGGTAGACATGTATGAAAAATGTGGTAGCATAGACAAGGAAATGAATTGCTTGATAAAATGCCTCAAATAAATGTGGTATTGTGGTGATGGAATGCCATGACAATCCATATAGCAGCTTGCTACTATATGGATTGTCATGGCATTCCATCACCATGAGACCACATTTCTTTGAGGCATTTTATCAAACATGTAGCATAGACAAGGAAGTGGTCTCATAGTGATGGAATGCCATGACAATCCTTATAGAAGGAAGCTGCTATATGGATTTTCATGGAATTCCATCACCACAAGACCACATTTTTTTGAGGAATTTTATCAAACAGTTCACTGCCTCATCTATGCTACCTGTTTGATAAAAATCCTCAAAGAAATGTGGTCTCGTGGTGATGGAATTGCATGACAATCCATATAGAAGCTTCTTGCTATATGGATTGTCATCACATTCCATCACCACGAGACCATTGCCTTGTCTATGCTACCTATTTGATAAAATGCCTCAAAGAAATGTGGTCTCGTGGTGATAGAACGCCATGACAATCCATATAGCAGCAAGTTGCTATATGGATTTGTTATCATGAGGGATTGCACCTGAATGAAAATTTGTAAATCTCAACAATCCTATGTAATATGGAAACACTTTTGAGCCCGTGGGTTGCTCATAATGAAAGTGAATCTCCAAATTATGGGCTGGTTCCCCTTTTGATTTGCAATGAAACTAAAATACTTATACAAGAAAAGGGATAGAAGGCTAAATGGAATGCAAAACTAAACTTAAATGATGGTGATGCACCTAACTGCTGATGAACTTGCAATCTAATTCACAATGACCTTTCAATATTTCTATTTGTACAACTAAATTTGAACAACTTAATCACATAAATATTTCATACAGAGGCTTTGAAAAAATTATCCTTATTGAAGGAAAACTTTGTTTTCACAACTAAAATGATAAAAGGGATCACATGCACAATGTATAACTTGTGAATTTAAACTTCATTGCATACATACACTTATGAGAGAGACAAAAAATTAGAGTTTCCCAGATTGAAACACAATAAATTCCTTATCAGATCAAACACAATGACGATGCCTGAAATCTTGAAGGAAAAAACTTGACACTATTGAAAGGTGAAAGGAAAAAAATTGCAATTGACAAAATATGATAACCTGTAAAAGCTTCGGAATATATTAAACTATAAAAAATGAGTTACAAGATAGTCTCTTTGCAGAATGCAAAGGCAAAAAACAAGAACTAAGGAAAAAGACTAAGTCTTTTCCAATATATACAATGTATGATAACTCCAATGCACCAAGAGGTGGAACTAAAAGCAAACTGGAAATGAAAATATCTCAAAATATCTCCTCATGAGCAAAGATGAAAAGCCTCAAAAAGAGGGCCCACAACTAAAGTAAATTGAACTCCAAATGTTGCAAACTCCTCTCCTCAATGTGCATGATCAAAAGACCCTCAAAAATAATGTGAAACTGAAGATATGTCTCAAAAAACTCCATGAATAATGGTCATACTTCAAATGACTCCTGCTGACTCCAGTCCTATTTCACTTGTATTCCTTGCATGAATTTTGGAAAAAGGTAACTATTTAATTAAATATTAAAGATAATCGATGTGATTATTTTAATATTTATCATGTGGTTGTTCTCCTTTTTACACATTGCATGTTAAATATTAAGGTAATATTGCATTTAATATTTAATTAGATTGTTTATTTTTTGTTAAAAATTATCTAAAAAATACAAGTGTAAACTCCTCCCCTCAATGATAATTTTGAAATTTGAATTTACAAACTCACGGGTTTTTCAACTAATTAGGTTGATTGTCTAAAATACAAGACCATGACATAATTAAAATCAAATGATTTATTTTAAAGCATGGTAAAAAATACCATCATTGGATTAGTGCTTTGAGTAAAAAGCATTGAACCCTAATTTGTCTTTCATTTTGCACTTTGCTTTTTTGATGCACCACCATACTTGAGTTCCATTGAAGAATTCATGAAGTTTTGATGGAGATTTTATGGACTTGATTGCACCATACTTGAGTTATCGAGATTTTCTTGGAGAAGCCTCTGTTGGAGATCATATGGTAAGGGTATTTTCTCTATATTGATGTGAGAGAGGAGTGATTTTTGCTTGTTTCTATACAGAAAAGTTGAAAAAGCTTTCAAAATTCTGATTATTCTCATAAATTTGTTCTTTTTTCAATGTTTTTTCCTCATTTTCTGAAAATAAAAGACTAGAAAACCCTCCTTTATTCTAGTTTTCAAGCACTTTTCATGCCTTCTTAAGAGATCATGGTCGCGGCTTCATGAATCTTCATTATTTATTCCATTTTGGTTTACTGTTGAGGATTCCTCTTTTGTTGTAGGTTGTGGGTTTCATAGTTGTATTTCTTATATTTTCACTGAATGAAATGGACTGTGGTTGATATTCTCTAGCCACAACCTCTCTTTTGAATCATCTGGGTTTTCCTCTTATTGAACACTGAGGCTTTACCTTGGCTTTAGGGTTTCAAAATAAATACCTTTTACTCACAAAAATTCTGCCAGTTTGTGGGTCAATCTTAATGCATTTTCTATTTTTTCATAAATTCATAAGCATTTATTGACACGAAGAGAAAGCTCTCCATTTTTTTGCACACGTCCCCTTGTATACTCTCAGCAACAAATTAGAGCCTTGTTCTTTCTCTCACGGCTCAGGGTCCAGGCTTTGCATTTCTATTTGGTAATATGCAACTCCTCAATGATTGTATATCAGGTAAGTGGATCACTTCAATGTCATATTTTTACTTCACTTACCTTTACCATTGGAATTCCCCTTCTTTGAGTTTGCTGCACAAAAGATGCTCTAACATTTCCCTTGATTAATCCTTAAATCAACTCAAACAATGCCTCTATCTTACCTATTTTTGATATGCATGTATTACTCTTCATGACATTATGAATGATAACTGCTGCCATTTGTTTGTTTCTCTCATAGTCAAGATGCTCTATCACTCTGGGATAGTTGATCAATTTTTGGGGTGTCATTACATCTTTGTATTTATATGAACATTTAGCTGAAGTTGAGAGAAATTATTAGAAGTGTTTCTAAAGTTTGTAAATGATAAATATATGAAATGTTCAAGCTTATACAATCCATGATAATATCGTGTAATCTCATCTTTGCAATCTATAACTGTCATTTTTTTTTAGAATTCTTCCCTTCATTAATTGCATCAGGGAATTGATATAGTTTAACTTGAAAGACTTCAAATGGCTTGAAAAAGATGACATGCTTTCCCTTTAATGAATAGGCCTGTTACATATCTTGGGCTGCTATATGCCATTTTTTGGTGATATTGCCTTGTTAAGTTGTAGGGGCTGTCAACATCATTCAGATTGACACATTGATATTTGTTGCTTACTTACCTTGACATTTAGGGTTGTCCTCTAAAACTCTTGTATTAGATTGTCTTATACATTGCTTGACTTTTTAAAACATTGTCACAAAGAACATTGTTAATGATTTAAAGTGACTGTACAACTGCTATGAGATCGTTGCCCCTTTTGTTATTATGGTGAATGCTCCTTGAAATGAAAGTAGATGACTATTATAACTTGAACTCACTCTCATTGATGAAAATACACCTTATCCCTCTTGAAAACCAAGTGGGCAGCATGTTGTGCTCAACCTTGTGGGAGCCCATTTTCCTCCACATGTTGAAATGCTGAAAAAGATGAATCATGAAATGAAAGACCTGTACCTACACACTCAACAAAAAAGTTATATAAAAACAGTGAAATTCAATGTTCTTCCTAATGATTAGATCCCATTCGATGATCTCTCTTGGCTTTTTGCACATATATGACAATGGTTGAATTGAATTGATGCATCATAGTTGTAGGTTCTATATCTATTGATAAAAACATATGATGAGTTTTTATATCTCGAGCTCTAACAAAAATTTCAATCAACTGTAGGTGCTTCTAAAGACCAGGTTTGAGAGGAGCTAAAAATAAGAAGACCAAGTTGAAGATAGGAGGATCAACACCAACATTACCAGGAAATGATGGATATGAATTCTCCTTATGTGTTTTTTCCTTATTTCATCTTCAGATATATAGCTTACTCCCTGTTTTGTATCAATTTAATTTAGTCATTCCCCCAGCTTGTGTGGGACCTTTGAGCACCTTTTTGATATTCAATGAACAAGACAACAACATTGTCTACATTTGCATCTCAAAATGAATGAAATACAACATATTATCATGCAAATTTTGTAATATCCTTCTATTGTAAAATATTGCATAATAAGAATTGAACTTCAATCTAAAAACTTCATATGTGAATGATAATAATTAGCAGAATTTTATGTAGTACCTTTCACCTTAAAAGTAGTCAGTTGTTCTAGCTCTACCAAAATGAGCTAAGGTGAATTTTTTGGTAACAGGATTGTCATGGCATTCCATCACCATGAGACCTATATGGATTTTCATGGCATTCCATCACCACAAGACCACATTTCTTTGAGGCATTTTATCAAACAGTTCACTGCCTTGTCTATACTACCACATTTTTCATACATGTCTACCAAAGCATTTTATCAAACAATTCACTACCTTGCTGCTATGGCTAAAATCCTAAAACATGTTCTTTTGAACAAGCTACACATGCTTGCAAAAAAAACTATCAAAGCATAATTGTAAGCAACAACATAGACAAGGTAGTGAACTATTTGATAAAATGTTTGAAAGAAATGTGATCACATGGTGCTGGATTGCCATGACAATCCATATTTTTTCCTTGCTACTATATGGATTTTCATAGCATTCCATCACCATGAGACCACATTTATTTGAGGAATTTTATCAAACAATTCACTTCCTTGTCTATGTTACCACATTTTTCATACATGTCTACCAAAGAATTTTATCAAATAGCTCACTGCCTTGCTGCTATGGCTAAAAGCCTAGAACAGGTTCTTTTGAACAAGCTACACAAGCTTGCAAAAAATCTATCAAATCATAATAGTAAAATATTGAACATATTGATCCTATTAATGATAGCCCAAAAATCCAATCACATAAACTCAATCAAGTACCCCTTAAAAGGAAATTTAATGACACTCAAGCATAGAGTAGTCATCATGATAATGGGAAGCTGCCAAAGCTTTGAAGGTTAAAGTGAAGAAGGAGAAGCCTATATTACTAAGATTGAGACTATTGGAAAAGCATATGAAGATACACAAACTAAAACCCAAAGATTGCTTCAATAGGTTATAGAGAGATGGTTATAGCAACAATCTAGTATATGAGAAGGGGCATGAATCAGTCACAGACAGTGATAAATTCATGAAGCAACCAAGACCTATGGTGAAGTGGAAGGTAGAGCAAACCTATGACAATGGTATGTAATGAATAGTCATAATAAGGACAAAAAGGAAAAATTTATAAAAGGAAACCTTTGAAAATATATGACAGTCCCTTATGATGACAACCATGAAAAGAGGACATGCCTTGCTTCCTAGGGTAGTCCTATCAATAAAATTCATTATGAAAGTCAAAAGCACAAAATTTTGTTAGACAATAAAGTCAAGGATAGTATTATCTTGAAGGTGAACATAACAAAAAGAAATGCTTGATGGAGTAACAACCTTAAGGACAGTCATGAGAAGCACTCTTCGTCATCAAAGGTGTATGGTCAATGAGATGAAAAGAGTAGATGACTATGCAATATCAAAGTATGAAAATGGAAATTCAGAACTATGATAATGGTGTCATATGACTTTAGAAAATGTAGTTTTACTATAATAACAGTAGTAGCAGTCAAATAATGATGTTGATAGTCCCTACAAAGGAAGCTAGGGAAAAGTTTGAGAAGGCATTAAGTGAGATTTTCAAAGAACAATTAAGAGAACAAAATCATAATGGTTGGATCTCAAAATCAACACGAAATTCACCATTCTCAAGGACAAAAAGGAGAAAATTAAATGTAAGCATGGGACATTCATTCCTAAGGGATTACCACCATGATCAATGATAATCATTCAACTATAAAAGATAACATGTCATGGGAAGTGTTTAAATCCAAATAGGAAGAAATCCAAAGGCATGATATGATACAATGGTATGAATGAATAGGTTTTCCAATGTTCAAGAGTGAAATGATAGAGGATAAAGAAGAAAGGAGATAGAGGAATACTGCAACACAGAGATAAAACAATGGTTTTGAGAAGGACAGTTTCATGAAGCATATAGAGAGGTTTTTTATATGATAGACAACCTTGGGGAAAATGAAATAGGGATAAGAAGCCATAAGACAAAGACATATGACAATAAAAGTGGCATGAACATCCATCAAAGCATTATATAAAATTGAATTTTATCAAAGGTTGCATTTACAAGTGCCTTGGTAGACTGTTGGAGTACAAGACCACTGAGAGGGGGGGTGAATAAGTGGTATAACATAAGTAGTAGGGCCAGTACAACTTAAGTTATTGACTTGCTAAGCTGGTTAATCCAAGGAGTAGGGTTGATTATTGATGAGTTTAAAACCCTCAAGACACAACTAAAGTGCCTTTCCACCGGTTACAGTAAGTCACGAACCAAATATAACAAAAAGTAAACCTATTATAAACTTTGCATAATGAACCTCATTTAAGGTTTTAGAACAAATTTGCAAGTAATGAAAGAACCCAAAACAACTCCAAACAAACTCAATGGGCTTGAAAACATGTAATTGATCTGTAACCTTTGATTCTGACCATATACCTTTGATGCAAAATACTATGCTTTTGACATTGGATTAGATCCTTGTAGAAGCATGAAGATCTCATCAACAAACACCAATCATGTCTTTATGCCAAAAATCTATCCACTTAATACCTTTGATTCACAACACCAAAATATATTAGCCATCAACAATAAAATGTGAATGATGAATGTGCAATGAGTACTTGTTCAATACCTTTGAATTTGTCATGAAAAAACTCTGTCAAAATTTTGCAACAACTATCAATACCTTTTGCACCAACACCATGTGAACAAGTAATGAATGAACAGCAAGGACTTTGACATAAATATCAACAACCACTTTGGTTGTAGATCACCAAATGAATGAACAACCTGTTTGAAACCAATCCATGACAAAACAATGAAGCAACTCACTCTGCATGTAGTTGGCATCAAACATTTTTTGCATTACCAACTCCATATACCTTTGAAATCAATAGCAAACAACATAAACATAGACATGTATGAAAAATGTTGAAGTATACATAAGGCATGTGGTTTGTTTGATGGAATTCCACAAAGGGTTATAGTCATGCCTCAAATTTGAAGACGGTTCAAGGAAATACCCAAATACAGTAGAATCTGAAAGTTAATGACCAATAAGTTGTGAAGGTGTTAATCATCTCAAGAATGCAATTTCTAACCTTCTAATAGACAAGGTATATAGTCATTTTTGGTGGCAATTAAGGTTTCTTGATAGTGAGAAGAGATGACTTATATGTCATCCCTAAGACCTTGAATGAGGGATGAGAATTTTTAAAAGTGTTCTATAGACCTAATCACAGTCAACAGATCTTCTAAGAAGGTTAGGGTAGAAACCTATAGCTAACAAATGAAGAATGATCATAAATATAAGGATTTATCTATGCCATATGGAAGAGAAAGATAGGAAACATGATCCATTATCATGTGCCAACAGTTTGAAAAAATAATGATCAATTAGAGCATCTGGAAAGCATGTAGGAGTGGATTATGGTACAACCAAGGAAGTTTAGTAGTAGTTGGGACATTAATGAGCAGTTTGAGCTTTCTAAGGGAAATTTATAAGAATCTAGGGGAAATTCAACTTCTTCCATAAATCTAGAAGCCTCATCACCAACTAGAGCACATTTCAAGGAGCCGAAGAGACTAAGTCAAACAAGGAAGCTTATTTGGCATGCAAAGGAGGTCGGCCTAATTTTCAGCCTTCTAACTTAGTCAAAAATACTTTGCTCTCCTATGGTTGGGATTAGATATAGGACCCCCAAGCTAGAATTTTAACTTAGCTCTTTCATATTTTTTAGTTGCTACAAGTAGAAAAAATCATTGTAACTCATACTTTGTCAGTGACAACAATTGAGAACACTTTTGTATCACTTTTCAAGCAAGAAGATACATATTTTAGATTTATGTGTGAACATGTTAACACTTGATATCTGTAAACACCAATTGTAAACATCAATTGTGTCTAAGAGCTAGAAGATAATGCATGCATGAAATGAAACAAACTCACCTTGAACATGGACTCTTGATATGGTTGTTTCCCTCATACTTTGATTGCATAACCTTGATATTGCCTTGATTTTGATCTTGATATGATAGATGAAGGTATGTTTGAGTTGTAGATAGATAATGATATGCAAGATTTAGAAATATGAATGACCTAGGTGGATGCAAAGAAGAAAGGAATTTGACACATTGATTAGATGAAAGCAAAGCATATAAATGGCTTATGAAATGTATTCGATATGAGAGGAAAGGATATGAAAGGCTATATATAGAAATGAATGGAATGGAAAGGCTATGAAGTGATCTTTTTTGAGCTATAGATATAAAATGATATGCAAGATTTAGAAATATGAATGACCTAGGTGGATGCAAAGAAGAAAGGAATGCAACACATTGATTAGATGCAAAAAAAAGCATATAAATGGCTTATGAAATGTATTCGATATGGGAGGAAAGGATACAAAAGGTTGGATATGAAAATGAATGGAATGGAAAGGCTATGAAGTGATAATTTGTTTCATCATAGAGTGGAACAAATCCCTCTTTGTTATTGGTTATGCTTTTCGTAATCATCATCAGATGGACTAACTGGATACACACACACAAGAAAGACTCGTGCCCCACTCCTCACTCTCCTTTGTACACAAAAAGGTGTAGAGATCCTCAAGTTTCCTTAGAATGTGACAAGAAAAGAAAAGATATAAAAAGATAATGATATTGATGAAGACAAGAGACAAGACTTAAGATAAAGCACAAGTTGTCATGCATGAAATATGATAATGATAAATATGCAAAATTATGATAATGAAAAATGCAAATGCTAATACATATGATAAGGACCAATGCACCAAATAGTTACAAGATGGAAAAGACAGTGGATTGTGACTCACTAAAGCCCAATGTTTTAGAACGTTAAATAGTTTATGGTTTGTTTAAATGTGTTGCTCATTTAACAATGATAACACAATGATAAAGAAAAAGCAAAAAATACTTACAGGTTGGAAAACATAGCGGGTTGTGACTAACTCCTCAATTCCTATTCTATGACTGTAACAAAACAATGTATTGAAGTTCACCTTCATATTTTATAAAAACTCTTGGTTTGAGTAAACATTGCATTTGAATATCTCCATATGTTGGGAATAGAAAATGCACATAATAGTTGTAGGTTGGAAAACACAATGGTTTGTGACTCACTTCTGAATTCTTGTTGAATGCTTAAGGGTGTAGAGTTTGGGGTGGAGTTGCAGTGTGGGGGATACATAAAAGTAACCAGATGGAGGTGAGGACTAAC
This sequence comes from Sequoia sempervirens, assembly GCA_007258455.2. Classification (NCBI taxonomy): domain Eukaryota; kingdom Viridiplantae; phylum Streptophyta; class Pinopsida; order Cupressales; family Cupressaceae; genus Sequoia; species Sequoia sempervirens. Next base: position 584,686,760 of record VDFB02000015.1, read on the forward strand.
TAACTAATTGGTTTGTTGCATGTAGAGGGTTATGAAAGAGTATGCGAGTTGTAGGTTGTATAGCACACGGTGTTTTCCAACATCCAATTATACGTAGACAATATGGTTGTAATGGAACTCTTGTGTTTTTTAGACATTAAGAATTTCATGAAAGACACCTACAAAATTTATAACAACTCTTGGGTGGACTAAATTTTGGGTTTCAATTTCGTCATATGATGGTAAAAAAATGCACTAAATAATTGCAGGTTGGAAAACACAGTGTGGGATGTCAGTAGATGCTTTTATGAAACTTGCATAGATTCCAAACATCTCCTCATTTATTCAATACGATGGAAGTTGAAAGACTTCTCCCTTCTCCCCGTACAAGGGCCATGGTAGAAAATCCCAACTATCACTCTTATTCTTATGTAAAGCATTACCTTTCATAGGTTAATTCCAAAATTTTGAAAATATTAATATTTAAAATGAAATTGTAATCTTGCATTTCCTTTTGAAGGGCAGCAAGTTGAGGAACAAGTGTACTATGATGTTCATCTTTTTTTAACACTTCAAGCTTCCACATATGTAGCCTTTTTTCCACTCTAGCAACCAATTCAATCAATGTATGGTGGTCATATTTGTGATGTCTATTTTCAAAAAGAGAAAGATCATAGGAATTCAGGTGTAGGAGAGATTTCAAATGTGAAAGCCTCTTTTCCAATGGAAACCATGTTGCAATTTATGCTTCAATTCTCGGTAGCATGTTTTGATGAATAACACATTGAGACTTTGCCTGATACAATGCATGAAGGTTCCTTAACAATTCACCTCCTCGCCTATGACTTCCACCACTAAGAAGACCACTTGGTTGAAAAAATTCCCCTTTGCAGCATCTGAATTGCTGCAAACTCATGCACTACGAAATACAAACTGCATGGTTGCTTCAATTTCATCTTCATATGCAACAAGAGATAGTGGAAGCCTTGCATTTCCATTGCTCACCAATTTGGCTGGTGATTTTTGAGTTTTTGAGGAAATGGTATGGACTTGGATTTTGTTTAAAGGGATAATCGTTACTCTTGTATGTAGATGTCTTATTAGAAGTGGGAGTTTTTTTGTCTATTTTGTATCCACTACCGCATTACACAAATTCCCTCCTCCACCAACCTCCAATGTAGCTATAGTTGTGGCATCTTAAACTTTTATAAGTTGTGCAACAAAACCTTTGACTTTTGACCTATCAAAATGCTTTGCAAGACCATTATAGGTAAATTGAACATTTCCTAATAGAGCCTCGAGGAGCCTGATATCATCCTTCAACTTGGGAACTACATCAAATTCTTGGAAATGTTCATTTTCTAATGTCTCCATGCACCATTCTTCGTGGGAAACACCTTCCATTGTTGTCTTTATTTTATCAATATTTTATCTAAAATATTGTGTTTTAGATTGTCTTTATTGAGCATGACAACTTCTTCTTGTTTTTAATTCCTTTTCTAATTGGTTAATTTTAGTCTTCAATTTTTTTGCTCCACTTTCAACACTTCCAACTATTTCTTTTCCATCTACAAATTGATCATCGGTATGTTTTTCCTCGTCACTTATAGTATCATCTTTCTCTTTCTTTGCTTTCACAAATTCATATGCAATACAAAACCTTTCAAGTTAATTCACTTTTGCATAGCCATTTCCCCCTTGCACATACTGCACATGCTCCTTCCTCAACTTCTCATGAGTAGGAACAACCTCTTCAATCAATACATTATCTATCTCATTCACTTTGGCCCGCTTCTTCCCAAGTGTTTTTAGAGCAGACTCCTTTTTCATTACATACTTTCTAGTACGTCCTGTTATTTTTTATTACTAGCATCTCATAGAATTCTCATAACAAATATTTTTGGGATTTTGTTGATTTGTTGTAGGAAAAGGGAAAGAGTTTGGAATTTATTGAATACTTTTATGTACCTTTGCAGCTACTTTTTTCCCAACTTTGAGAGTGTATTTATGATTACATAATTCATATGGTTTTTAGACAAGTTATTTGCAACAAGTGTATTTATGAATACACAATTCATATGTTTCAGATAAGACTTTCATGTCTCCACCCAACTGATTCTATTTTTCTACACTTAGATGTAGTTTTACAACAGTGAGTGGGTTGCAATTTTTATGACACCCAATGTTTTCCAATATGTAGTTTTAGAAAACAGTATTCATGTAACTAAGACCTTTTGTTTTCATAAATGTACTGTGATATTTATTTATCTTCTCAATTAGTTGATGAAGTAGTAATTGGAAGTAAATTTGTTTTTCTTCTACATGCCCGCAGTGCTATCTATTATTGACACTTTTTTCCTTTTTTGACAGTACAACTAAAGATGTTGAACTCAAGGATTCACATCCACCAACTTCCCAACGACTCTCAGGAAAACAATGGCAGTCCTTTCATAACAGAGAGGTTGCATTCTGCTTTTAAATTCAATTGTGAGACTGTGGAGAACACAATTCACAAGATCGACAGATTTTGATGCCCATGGAACCTACACTCCCCTATTCTAAGGATAACATCCTATGTGGCTTCCTCTTTAACTCCATGGACCTACTCATAAGCCGAACTATGCTCCACATTTTGTGTGTGAAGTATCTATGGAATTCAGTGGTAGATACAACATAGCTAGACGAAGCATTGGAAAGATATGAAGTTGATGAGGGTGTATACCCCATCAGTGGCATCTTTTCATGTTCCTTGCTTCAATCATCCTCGAATATGAGGTGTGTAAGAGAAAATTTTAGATGCAGTCTACAACATGATGGCCCTAGTTTTTTCAACCAAGCAATGCAATTGCATGGTCATGTAGTGGAGCCACATGTCGAAGAAGATATACGAGAGATGTTTCATGCCCTCTACACACTAATAGACCACCCTATGACAATGTCAATAACAGATAAAAAATTTATTCAAAATCTTGGCTTAGGATGCACTTGTTGTTTGGATCAAGCCACAAATAAAAATACTGAATCTAATTAGGATCTGTAAAGACTAATGTTAAATGCAAGATGGAAGTTTCAAATTTTATTTTGTATTATTGTTTTGAAACACTACTGTTCAATGAAAGATAACAACTTCAAAATGTATTTTGTATTACTATTTTTTACTTGAAACTACTGCTTCATCCACTACTTGAGAAAATAAATAAATATTGCAATGTATTTATGGAAACAAAAGGTCTTAGTTACATGAATATTATTTTCTAAAACTACAGATTGGCAAACACTAGGTGTTATAAAAATTGCAACCCACTCACTATTGTAAAACCAAATTTGAGTGTAGAAAAAGAGAATCAATTGGGTGGATGTTGTGTGGTCTCACAACATGCCCCATTTTTCCCCTTGGAAAAATGTGCACCCCCTTTTTTTTCCTTTTTTCCTTCACTCTTTTTGCTTTCGTTCGATTTGGCGTTGTTTTGTTGCTCGATTGGTTACTAATTCCCTCTTTCATTTTCACTTGGCCTCTTTGTTGTTATATCCTTTTGCTTCCCAGATTCGGTATTTCGGTATGCTCCTAATGATTAGTCTATTACCAGAAATTGAAGTCCCGGAGTCCTGTGCTTGAGACAAGAGAATTTGTATCTTCATATGATCCTAGCTTCACATGGTATTTCATTGAACAAAGCTGTTAATCCCATTAATTTCCTTTTTTACCAAAGTCCGGTATTTTATTGTTTCCATTTTTTTTCTAAAAGTCAAGAACCAGAGAGTCTACTTTGAAATTTTGTCAAATCTATCCTTTCAACTTGGTTTTCGATCTTTCCTTTCATTCTGGTTTTCTCTTTCCTTAGAGGGTATTTCTCAGACCCTGGTGTTTGTTTGTTCTTTTCAAAAGCAATATCGGAAATCTTTAATCCTGGTGATCACCAATCGATCACATATCTTTAATGGCATATACCTTACAAAGAATCAGTGTGACATTTGATTTCCACGTATAATTACCGCACCATCTTCTTTCTCAAATAGTGAAACAACGTAGAAATCTAGGTGTTCGTGATTTGAACCATAATCTGTAATGATTGTACCTTTATTCTAGGAATTAATGTGAAATAACAGGTAATTAATGAAGGTGGAAAACTACCTATGTACTTGGCACCACCTCCAGCATGCAATTTCTTTTACAACACTCCACTTCACGTCATATTGCAAATTTTCCAAGGACATTGAATTAACGAAACGATATTGGTGCACAAAGAGAGTTAAATTAAGAGAAACTAAGACACGGCTACCAAGGGTTTTGAAGTTGCATTATGAAGAATCACCATTATTATCCAGAACCACATATGCTCCAAATAACTGATACTTTGTTAAGTGTTTCTCAAACTAAAAAATATTGATAATGGTATTTCCCATTCTGAAATTGAAATGTTAATTATTCTTTGAGTTGTTAAATTTAATCACAAATGAATTGAAAATTTTATGAAACATAAATTTTGGTTATTAACCCTAACTCGCACACAAGACACATATTCTTAAAATTGTAGAGCACGTTATATACAAAATGAGCACTTCTGAAGCAAGGGCAGAAGAGGAATTCAAGTATTGCAATTCATAAGTTGTACCCATCAACGTAGTGGTTATAGACACTCATATAGGATGGTCTTTTGACATTGAAATCCATTCACAACTATTACAAAAGAATTCTTCTCAATGTATCAAGAATATTGTGGAAAATGGGTTACTTCCTGCTAGAGGGTTTCCACCAGCAATGGAAACTCCTAAATTAGTTATGCAATGTATGAATCATTACAACCCATCCAAGAGGATTGTTGAGAAAGAAGGGAAAATTTACACATACCTATCACAGAAAGGAATCATATACACATTTGGTCTCCCCATTTACACACAGATGTTCAATGTCGACCTAAAGGCAAAGACCAAGACATATCAGAGCGCTGAAGAGCGCAATAGAGAAATTAAGAGCACTCAATGGTTCCAACAACCAATTACACAATAGACCAAGGTAATTCAGAGGTATATGTTTAAACAAGAAATGTAAGACATTATAACTTTGTTGAGCATAGTAGCTAGTTTAAGAGATGCAAGAAAATTTGAACCCTGGATGTTCGTGATAATATCCTGCATGATAAAAGGTCTTGTGGAATTGATTGGGGAAAATTGATAAGTAACAGACTACATGAACAGATTACTACATTCCCCAAAACCAAATGCTTCTACATGTCATTGTATGTTATTTACTCTTGTTCTATGAGAGCCAATAAACAAGGGTTGAAATGGATTGGTACTTTGGGCACAAAGGTTGGCAACAACTTGATATATGCACATCTACCCCAGATCATCGTCCATGGGTATAAAGATGATTACAGGAAAGTTAATGATTTTTTCTCCATGAAATTGGTGAGAACAATGGAAGGTAATAAAGCTAAAAGATTACCCCTGGAAGCAAAATGTGCCACTCGGCCTATGGGAGGTTGGTACATACAATTCCCAACTTACTCCTACACTAGAGTGGAGGGATTTGATGGACACCCATTCATGTTGCCCAGATATCCTACAGATAAAATTGTTTTATTGGAATTAGTGAGACAGTTGAAACCATCTCAGGCTCTTTATAGCCATGCTCGCAAAAAGGGCTCTTTTAAATTCCCCATTACAATAGGAAATTATAAGTGCAATGCAATTAGAGTAACTGATTTGTGTGAAGAAGAACTGAGGACCTACCATTTTGAAGAGTTCCCACTCTAGAGAGTGTATTATGATATTGAAGGAAATATTGCTAAAAATATAGCTGATTTTTGTGCTCATGTGCCTCATTTAGAATATTAATGGCTTAATTGTGAAGACGAGCATGTGGTAAGAAGAAGAAAATATGAAAGAATTACTTTAAGATTTTCTCAGATGTTCAAGCTTTATGCCATCCTAGACCAATTGGAAGAAGATGATGGTCAGGTGTTTAACCAATTTTACAATGACGACAGGGTATATGATGAACCCATTCCAGACCTAGGTGTTGATGATGAAGATATGACATCAATTGATGAATTAAGTAGACCAGTCTTAAGGTATACTCAACACTAGATTGATGACTTTTGCAAAGGTTTGAGGGAAAGAGGAATTGAACCTATCTTCTCAGAAGATAAAAGAAGGAAACAAAGAGATGAAACTACTTTTGAAAGTGGAGAGCCTACCAAGAAGAAATGAAAGACTAATAAGGTGACTCCAAGTATTAGAATTGAAGAAAGAACCCCTGAAACTACAAGACAAGAAGTTCCCATAAAACCATCTGATAAACAAAAAGATGCAGAAACAGGAAAAGATAAATTAAAAGTCAGACCTAAAGGTGCATCTTCCTCTACAAGTAAACCAAGAACAAGAGTAATTATTGATGAAGGAATAGGAGCAACAAAAAATGTTGGTGCAAAAACCAAGTCTGCATCTCAAAGGGATGTAGCACTATTTTCCTCTCCCCCTTCTGTTAATATGGCTAGTATGAAACAAGCACTAGGAGGGACTCTTATAGATTTAGAGGAAATTTTTGAAGAAGATGAAGCTAGAATTAAAGAATAGGTGGACAAATGGAGTTCTATGTGGGAGAAATTGAAAGAAAAGAAGTCTAACAACAAACCCATGGTACACCCAGTGATAGAAGAAATTCAAGACACAGGTTCTAACCCCTAAAATGTTGAAGAAGAAGAGTTTATTTAAGGAACCCTTTCCTCAGAAGCAAGAAACCCTAGTGTACTTGAAATGGAAACAGGAGAGACTACAAAGTAGGATCCTATTGATGAAAGAATTGTGGAAGATACTTTTGATTCCTAGCCTTTGCTTGGGAATGTGCAAAAATGTTAAGGAATACTTGCAGGTCTTTGAAGAATTAGAGAAAGGCCATGTTGAAACTGAAATTGAAATTGAAATTGCAGAAGAAGAAGCTACATAGTTTGCAGGAGATGGAATTGAAAATAAAGAGAATCCTAGTGTATTAGTAAATAAAGAAGATAATGTTCAGAGAGATGAAATAGAAAATCTGTATAGACAGGAAAATATAAGTCTCCAAATAGAGGAGGTAGTTTCAAGCCCTACCAATCATGAATCTATGCCAGACATCATTAAAGAAATCCCCATTTCAGAAAATGTGGCAAGTCAAAGAGAAGAAGTTCCTGAAACAAGTGGTAAATAGGGACAAATAAATGATACAGAGGTACAACAAGATGATGATACACTTGATTGGTTAATCAAGGAATTAGTTTCTCCAATGGAAGTGGAAGTACTTCCTCTAAATATTAATAATTTTATACAAGAAGTAGGTAGTCCTAAACCCAGGCGCAGAAAAAAGACATAGCATGTCATACAGAGAAATACAGATGGAAATAGAACTATTCAGATAGCCACTCCAACAACTGATAAGGATAGACATGAAATAACACCTAAGGAGTATAAGATAACAAGTATTAACCTTCGACACTCATCATGGCACCAAGAATTAGAAGAAATGAAAGAAAATTTAAATGCTACTATTGCCAGAGTACAAAAATATAAATAGAAGAAAAGAGAATTGAAAGAAGGGGTTGCTACCTTGGAACATTTCATTAAGTCATTAACTTTATCTGGTCGAGAACAAATTGAACTACCCCAACATCCAGTGTTGATGTCACAAGAACAAGTAGATGCAATTGTTGTAGTTCATCATAAAATGAACATGTTTGAAGAATGGATTGAATACTAGGTAAAGCGGGGAGAAGAAATTATTAGAAATGTAATAAGAAAGTACAAGGAAGTATACCATCATTCAGAGAAATTGAAAATATTTTAAGATGAATGTAGATTTCGCCAGGAGCAGGACATCGAAGAAACGTGAAACATTGAAATTCTCATACAGTCAGATATCCAAGAGTTAATACAGAATAATGTAATATCTGGACATGAACTTTCATTGCTAGGAAAATGGAAGAAACAGTTGAAATGGGAAGGTGACATGTTAATACAATGTATTGAAGGATTTGAAAAATTCATCGTCGAGTGCAGAAGATTGATTACTGAAAATCAAAAATTTATTGAAATACTAGCATGTCAAGGTTTTGATCCCCAAACACTAGGACAGGAAGGAAAAGAAGCTAAAGCCTTCAAGGAATGGATAGAAAGAATAGATAGAGATCTTGGTCAATTTCTGATGCGGGAGGTTATTGACGAGATAATACAATGGAAAAATGTTATAGCCAAGTATGAAGTAGACAAAGCACAAAAAAATGATATCATACTTCAAGTAACTGAAGTATATATTAGGCTCAAGCTCACTTGGAGAGCAATACGAAGGATTTCAAAAGAACACATGCATCAAGTATTAAGTGATTTTTGAGAGTATCAGTTGAAGAAAGAAGGAAGAATCCCGAAGCCTAGGTCCTAAGTGAAAAGAAAAAGAACTGGACACCGGAAACTAGAAATATGATGAAGTTTATTTGTTTCAATTTTTAATTTGCAGGTTGATCCCAGTCCCGGTAGGTGTACTTCATTCCGGTGCTTTGGAAGGAAGTTGGTAGCCTCGATTAATGCAAAGTGTTCATGTTGAATTATGAAGAAAATTGTTGTTGTGGATGAAGTGAAAGCCTTGACTTATTCTAGAATGTTCTTGATGACAGTTTGCATATGCCACATGCTATATTTTAATTTGTTGTTTCTGATTCTCTGGATAGACTTTTAAGTTGAACCTTCTGGGGCCTTGTTTCTATAAAAGAACATCTCCTCCCTCATTTTTTATTTTCATTTTGGAATTTGTGGATGTCAGAGGAACATAAACTTTTTAAAGTTTTGTTCTTTTTTCCTATTTTCTGAACCATTCCGATGTAAAAATTTGTACGTACATAGACATTAATTGATATCAGAGCTGATTAGATAGCTACCTATCTCAGTATCTTTTGTAGCTAGTTTTGTAAGTTCAGCTGAACACGACTATATGTTGTGTCGTTTAAGGGTGCATACAAAACCTACTCAGTGTCCATAAATGAAACCCTCTCTTTAAAAGCTTGCACCTTTTTATATGTAGCTGTGAAGCAATCTTGTGAAGTATAAAGCGATTTGCTCTATTTTAATTAATTATTTGGGGCATCCATGGAGAATAACTAGGAGATAAACTTTTTTTTTCAGTATTTTTTTTACTTTGTTTTAGAATAGATGTTTAAATATTTGAAAATGTTCCAAAATTTAAATGAATGGAAGGAATTTTGTTGAAAATATTTTATTTTCCATAAATTTTTTGAATGCTTAATGCTATATCTACTTAAGTGATAGCAAATAATTTGTGATATTCATGAAATATTGTGTTGAATCTTTTGATTTCATGATGTTATTCTATGAATGAAGTGAAATTTTATGTGAAATGTTTATAATTCTTAGCAAAGATAGAAATAACTATAGTCCCTTTGAGATTAATAGCAATATCACATCATTACCCAAGAGTGACCCTAGTGTAACCATGACCTGGTTATCGGAGACTTGGGATTGAATGAAATCCAATCTTTGTCCTGTGAACGCAGAATTTCCCCTTAGGTTGTCTTTGTTCTATATCTTTGAAGAAGGATAGGCTCTTCATGGTGTTGTCTGTGGAGATTTTATTTGACTTGTTTTCTGTGAGTGAAATTGTCGTCAACAGGAACTTGCGCTAGAAGGAGGGCATATTGTTGTTATTTTTGGTTTTGTTAGGGTTTAAACTGGATTTCCGTAGAACCACTAGATCTCAGTCTAGTGCTCCTCGAGTGAATTTAGTCGAGCTTAGTGGTCGAACATCTTCTAGACCTCAAAAGTCTGGAAGTTTAAGTGCATGTCCAAAGATTCCAACTGTTGTTACACCACCACCCCCTATAGTGATGGCATTCTTTAATGTGGAGTCATTGATTCAATTTTCCGTATACAACAATCTACCAAAAAATCTTGACAAGTTGTGTCCTAAATATTATTTTCACAAAGATGTTGAAGAACATATTAGTATATTCAAGGATACATGCTTTAGAGAAAGAATTCAACGTGAAGATGTGTGTAGGTTGTTCCCATATACTTTGAGTGATGAAGTTTATCAATGGTATATCAACCTACCTCGCAATTCTATCAAATCATGGCAAGACATGGAAACTCAATTTTTAGCTAGGTTTAGAACACCAATTGATCCTACTTTGTTATATCATCAATTCACTCAAATCAAGAGGTTCGAGGGCGAACCTATAACCACTTTTAATGACAGATTTCAAAAGGCTTATTCTAGTTTACAATCACCTTATGTAGTGGATAATTTGCTGCTATCACAGTTTATTATACAACATTAGATCCTTTAACTGCTATGTTTGTGAAGCGAAGAGAAAATCCTCCCACTAATTTACTAGAAGCCTATGCTAAAGCCATAAGTGTAAGTTTAGAAATGAAACATCTTGGAAATGGATCACCACGAATGGCAGAAACAAATTAAATATTTACCCTACCCCAAATACAAATGGAGTCCCTATAGGTGATCCTATGGCTCCTAATGTTTATCCTATAGTGGTCCAGAATGGGACATTTCATCAAAATATTTCTTTCAACAAGGAAATAATCAAGCTTTAGTCCCTCACCCTAGTCTAGCTATTACAGAGTTGCATCCTAATGGAAATTATTTTTTCTCACAAACTCAAGAAAATCAAAATGTCAAAATTTCTAAGGAAAAGGAGGACATGAAAGAAGTTACCGCTCAACTCAAAAGATTAACCACAGAGGTTACACAATTAAGGAATCAAAATTTCTATGCTTAGAATAATAATCAAAACTCGAAAAATTGAATATATAGTGCTCCCAGGCCACCTAGACCTTGGAATACATGCCCTAATAATGGGGGAGTATCAACACCTTTAGATAATCTTGATTCAACTGATGAAAAGTCTACATCAAAAGTGAACTTAGCTAACCTCGTGATGAATAATTGGTGTAGAATTCATAACACAAATGCTCATGCTGAAGTAGATTGTTCACAATTCAAAATTGCTTCAAACATTTTCCTTGTTGCCACACATTACAATGAACATTGTGATTCTCATCCTCCTAAAGGAAATGAATTGGTTTCGGTAGGATATGAATCTGCTCTAGTCCTGGAAATTTATGAACATTTTAAATCACCTGCCACTATTACAAGTCATGCTCATGAATATGAAAGTGATAATTTGACTATGACATTGGAAACATATACTTTTCCTTATCAGGGAAAAAATGAGCCTCAAGAAGAAATGGATGAGATACATGCCTTCCAACAATATCAAAAGGGACATAATTATAACACGAGGAATAACGTTAATAGTGGAGGTAGATTCAACGGGCCTTTAACTACATCCATCTGGCCTAATAACTTTAACACTCCACCTGATGACAAATCAAGTAATAATCCTGGGTTACCCAAGGTAACCTCTCACTACAATTCATCAAATGCTTCAAAAGGTGAAAAAATAGACTCCGTTGATCAAAAAAATTGACTAATTATTTAGTGGAAGAAATTAAGAAGGTAAAAATTAGCCTTTCTCTATCAGAATTGCTTAAGACACCTATGAACAAGAAAGCTTTCTTAAACACTTTAGAAGATTTTCCTAAAGAAAGAAAATTCATAGACATTCAAGTTAAAGATAGTCAGGCTAAAGCAAAAGATTAGAAGATTGTTCCCATGGTAGATGCACAAGTAGCCTTTTACAAAGGAAAATTAGAGTCCCCACCATTTTTTTTCACTTTGAGAATATTCGGTAAGAATCTTCATAACTGCTTAGTAGACTCTAGAGCATCTACTAACATGATGTTGCTATCCATATGTCAGACATTAGGGTTAACCCCTACAAGTTCTTTAAAGAAAGTTACTCAACTTGATAAGATAGAAGTAAACGTAGTAGGCGAGTTGACTAACATTCACATGTAATTGGCTTCTGACCCCAGAATGCAATATTATATTGACATTCAAGTCGTAGAGATACCTGATACTTAGGGTATGCTTCTAAGTAGAGATTGGTCTAAAAAATTGAATGAATACATGGCTACCGATTTATCACACATGTGGTTACCATGGAAAGGAGTTCCTAATTAAATTCAAATTAAAAGAGAACCACACATGAAATACATGATCACATATTACAATCCAAAAAATGAAGTTCTATATATTGATGTAGAACCAGGAGTTTACAAAATACGAAGTTCAAGAGTTAAAATTGAAGAAGTTTTCACTTGTGATGCTAAGAAATCTAATGAACTAACTCCTGGAATAGATGTTTTAATCGAATTAGATTGTGATTCTTCTAAAGAAAAGAATGGTCCTTATGATAAATTTCAGAAGAATATTATTGCAAAAGCTCAGGAGAGTAGTAAAAGTAAAATTTCACTAAAAAGTTTGTTGTTGTAGGATTGGTGCAGGTTGCATAATGTTGCACATTTAGAAAATAGTTGTATGATGTGTCTGGAAATAATTCATAGAATTGAGAATCGATATTGTCCAGAACATGATAATGTCAAAAGAACTTAACCAAAAATGTGTAAAGACAAAGATCAAAACATATAGACTGGAAATATTTACACAATGATATCAAAAAATGTTAAAATATTAGCCACAGATGATCAAGCTTGGATTCTTAAATTTGATGGATCAAAATCAAAACAAGGAATTAGAATCAGAGTCGAACTTATCAACCCGCAAGGTAAGTCTTTTCTTGTCACATATCAATTACAATTTCAATGTACTAACAATGTGGTAGAATATGAAGCCCTTATACATGGCTTGATCCTGGCAATCAAGATGAAAGTTAGAATCCTTAAAGTGTTTAGTGATTCAGAATTGGTAGTTAAACAAGTCTGAAAACAATATATTTTCCACTACAAGAGATTATCTAATTATTGACACAGAGTATGGGATTTAATTGAATATTTTGACGCATTCAATATTACCTATATCCCTAGAAGATTCAATCAAAGAGTCGATGCTCTAGCTATTGTTGCCAGGACTTTAGAACCTTTAGAGACCTTAGATCTGAAAAGATTCACACTTGAACTGGTACAGTTGCCTTCAGTTCCCGATAATATCACTAATTTTCAATTATTTGAAGATGACCGACACATATTGGAATTCATTACTAATTCTGATATTTTTGAAGCACAAATAATCGAAGAGATAGATCGCCCTGATGGCGAAATTCAAGATGAAGAATAGACTCAAGCCAAAGATAATAACATTTTGAAAGGAATAATTGAGTTAGAACGATTGTTCAACATTGACCAGATAGTCAGACAGAAAGATTTACCTCAAAGTGATGGAGGACTATTTGAGTTATACAATTTACATACTAAAGAAGATCCTAAGAACGTACTCATAGGGAAGGTTTGTACTAAAGAAGAAAAGAGAAATATTGCTTAGGAAATTAAAGATTACTAGAAATTCATAGCATGGACATATGAAGACTTGAAGATTTATGATACTTCCATCATTACACATACTATACCATTGAAGCCTGATGCGAAACCTTCTGACAGAAACAATGTCCAGTAAATGCACTCTTAGAGCCTTTAATTCAAAAGGAAGTTCAAAAACTGTTATCAGCGAAGATAATTTTTCCTATCAGACATTCTACTTGGTTGGAAAATTTAGTCCTTGTAAGGAAGAACAATGGAGATATACAACTATGTGTAGATCTCTAGAATCTCAGCAAGGCATCTAAAAAAGACAATTATCCACTACCCTCACTTGAAGAAGTATTACAAATAGTTAATGGTTCACAAATGATGTCCTTTTTGGATGGATTTTTTGGATATAACCAAGTAATGGTAGTGAGGGAAGATCAGATGAAAACAACTTTCACCATGAAGTGGGGAACTTTCGCTTACAGAAGGATGTCGTTTGGATTGATAAATGTTGGAGCTACATTCCAAAGAGCCATGGACTATGCTTTTCAAGAATTGATAGGAAAATGTATCATTATTTACATGGATGACCTTATGGTATTTTCTAAAGATAGACGAGATCGCATTCGAGATCTCAGAGCTATACTACAGAAGTGTGAAACTTATGGAGTTTCATTAAATCCTAAGAAATGTATTTTCGGGGTGACTGAAGGAAAGTTACTGGGACATATCATTTCTAAACATGGTATTTCAATCGACCCAGACAAAGTGAATGCATTACTCAAGTTACAACCCCCGAGAAGTAGAAAAGAATTGAAGTCATATTTTGGTAAGATTAATTTTGTTCAAAAATTTATTACAGGATTTGCCGAAATAGCGAAACCACTCAATGATATGTTAAAGAAAGATGACAAAATAGAGTGGATGAATGAAGCTAAAATCTCCTTTGAGTCTATAAAGACTCCAATCACAGAAGCACCAGTATTGGTAAGCCCGGACTATGCTAAATCTTTTTATATTTACTCTTTTGCTTTTGGTCCACTTGTGCAGCAGTATTAACACAGAAAGGCGAAAATAAAGAAGAAAAACCAATTGATTTTATGATCGCTCTGTTTAAAGAAGCAGAATTGAGATACAAAAATATTGAGAAACAAGCCTTTTCTTTGGTCAAATTTGTATGCAAGTTTAGACATTACATCCTCAGGAGTGTAGTCAAAGCTATTGTTCCAGATTCAGCTGTCAAAATGTTGTTAACACAGAGTGAGCTCGGAGAAAAGAGAGCTAAAAGGGTCACCATTTTACAAGAATATTATTTAGACATCATACCCATGAGGTTGGTCTTAGGACAAGCTTTGGTTAAATCTATTGCAGAAATAGATCCACAAATCTCTAGTCACCAATACACATTGGATGAAAAGGATCAAGAAGATTGGTATTCAGACATTTGGCATTATTTGGTTAGTCATACTTGCCTTGATCATATGCAAAGGAATCAAAGAAAAGCCGTCAAGATAAAATCATAGAGTTACATGATTAAGGGACGAGCTCTATTCAAAAGAAATCATGAAGGAGTTTATTTAAGATGTTTAAATAGAACAAAAGCTGATAAAGTGTTGCAGGAACTACATGATAAATTTGGAACAACTTATGGAGCACCTCTAGCTACTACACACCTCATTTTGAGAGCAGGTTACTACTGGCCCACGATTTTTAAAGATACCTACAAACATATCAAACATTGTTATACATGTTAGACAACATCAGATAAAGGAAGATTCAATGCTCAACCATTACAACCAGTGATGGAGATGCGTCCCTTTTCACAATGGGGACTAGACTTTATTGGAACTATCAATCCTCCATCTTTCGCTGGTCATAGATTTATATTGACTACTACAGACTATTGTACTAGATGGACAGAGGCATGCCCTAGAAAGCAATGCACTACAAACGTGGTCATCAAATTTTTGGAAGAAAACATTATCACCAGGTTTGGAACGTCATATGCATTGGTATGTGATAATGGCCCTGCTTTTGCTTCATTGAAATTTTCTAATTGGGCATTTGAATATAGCATAACATTAAAAATTTCATCTAATTATTATCCATAGGGAAATGGATTAGTTGAATCATCAAATAAAAATTTGTTGGATATAATTAGAAAATTGATTTTAAAGAACCCTAGAGAATGGCATTCTTTGTTGAAATTCGCCCTTTGGGTAGATCGTACTAGGATGAAAGTTGCATTAGGGAATTCTCCTTACCATTTAGTCTATGGGGTAGATCCTATACTACCAATAAACTTAAAAATCCCTACTTGGCAGTTTGCACAAGAATATATTGGATTAGATGATCAAACAGAAGCCTGATTGCAGCAATTGATGCACTTATATGAGAAACTTACTCAAGCTATAGATCATTTTGCTAAACATCGATCTATAGTGAAAATATGGTTTGATAAACAAGCTAGATTAAAGACTTTTAGAATATCTGATTTGGTCTTGTATTGGAACAAAGCTCATGAACGTAAAGGTGAACATGGTAAGTTTAAAAAATTATGGACAGGCCCATACCAAATTTCTGAAATCTTGGGTGATAGTACTTATATATTGAATTATTTGAATGGAGAAGATATCCCATTGCCTGTGAATGGGTGGTTCCTAAAGCAATATTTCCAGTCATAAGTAAATAGTTTTTTTTTTTGTAAATAGTTTTTTTTTTTGTAAATAGTTTTGTTTTGTTTTTGTAAATAGTTTTTTCGTAAATAATTGTTTTTTTGTAAATAGGTTTTTTTTATGGTCGTTTGTTTCTTTTGTTTTGTTTCTTTTGGGTGTTGTGTTTTTTGACTTTACATTAATTGGCAACCTTTGAAGGTCTACAAGTCAATAGAACGTCAACTCCAGAACTTTAATCTATATTCCGACTAGAAATAGTTTTCCATTTATAAATTATTCAAGAATTATTCAATTTTATATACTCTGATTAGCATGAATCATTCAGTTGATTTTGAGCTACAAATGAATACATTTAAATCTTTCTACTAAAATTTGGGATAATAGTTGTTTGCATTAATTGAAAAATCAAAAGACTACCTTTGCTACCACTGTAATTCCCAACCTAATAGCAGGCTTCATTGCTTGCAAGTTGATAAATGAGCTATTATTGCAATATCAAAAGTGAAAAATGAGCTATCATTGCTATATCTAAAAAAATAAAAAAATATATCAACTCTTTAGGCCATCCAAATAACTCTACCAGGGCTATGGACGCCTGATCGGCAGTAGAGCTATGTTTGGGGGAATTGTGGAGATAACCTGGTCAGAGCTATGGATGCTTGACTAGCAACAAGGCTCTATCCTTGGTTGGCTTAAAAGGAATTGTCATATTATGTAGATTAATGCAAACAGTTGCTATTTCTAAGTTTATTGTGGCGAAAATAATCAATTTCACACAAGTGAGCTCAATAATACTTAAATCTTGCATGCTAACCGAAATAAAATTTGAATGTGGAATAAGGATCCTATGATTTATAATTAGAATACTAAAGAAAGTTAGAACATTGATGTTAGATCTGGAATTGACTTTCTATTGTTTTGTTTTGTTTTGTTGGTTGCTAGTTGTTGTGTAGTCTCACAACACGCCCCATATTGCCCATTGGAAAAATGTTGACCCCCTTTTTTTTCCTTTTTTCCTTCACTCTTTTTGCTTTCGTTCACTTTCGCGTTGTTTTGCTAGTCGGTTGGTTACTGACTCCCTCTTTCATTTTAACTTGGCCTCTTTGTTGTTATATCCTTTTGCTTCCCGGATTCAGTAATTCGGTATGCTCTTAATGTTTAGTCTGTTACCGGAAACTGAAGTCCCAAAGTCTTTCATTTGAGCTGAGAGAATTTGTATCTTCATATGATCCTAGCTTCGCCCAACATTTGATTGACCAAAGTTGTTAATCCCGGTAATTTCCTTTTTTACCGGAGTCCGATATTTTATAGTTTCCTTTTTTTTCTCTTCTGAAAGTTGGGAACCAGAGAGTCTACTTTGAATTTTTGTCAAATCTATCCTTTAGACTTGGTTTCTAGTCTTTCCTTTCATTCTGGGTTTCTCTTTCCTTAGAGGGTGTTTCCCAGATCCCGGTGTTTGTTTGTTCTTTTCAAAAGTGATATCGGAAAGCTTTAATCCCAGTGATCACCAATCGATCACATATCTTTAATGACATATACCTTACAAAGAATCAGTGTGACATATGATTACCATGTATAATTACTATGCCGTCTTCTTTCTCAAATAGCGAGCCAGTGCAGAAATCTTGGTGTTTGTGATTTGAACCATAATTTGTAATGATTGCACCTTTATTCTAGGAATTAATGTGAAATAATAGGTAATTAATGAAGGTGGTGAACTACCTATGTACTTGGCACCACCTCCAGCATGCAATTGCTTTTACAAAATTCCACTTCGCGTCATATTACAAATTTTCCAAGTACATTGAATTAATGAAACAACATTAGCGCGCAAAGAGAGGTAAATTTAGAGAAACTAAGACACAGCTACCAAGGGTTTTGAAGTTGCATTCTGAAGAATCACCATTATTAACCAAAACCAAGTATGTTCTGAATAACTGATACTTTGTTAAGTGTTTCTCAAACTGAAAAATCTTGATAATGGTATTTCCCATTCTGAAATTGAAATGTTAATTATTCTCTAAGTTGTGAAATTTAATCGCAAATGAATTGAAAATTTTAAAAAACCTATTTTTTGGTTAAATTTAACCCTAACTCACACACAAGACACATATTCTAAAAATTGCAGAGCATGCTATATACGAAATGAGCACTTATGACACAAGGGCAGAAGATGAATTCAACTATTGCAATTCACAAGTCGTACCCATCAACATAGTGGTTACAGACACTCATACACTCATATGGGATGGTCTTCTGACATTGAAATTTGTTCATGGCTATTACAAGAGAATGCTTCTCAATGTACCAAGATTGTTATGGCAAATGGGTTACTTCCTGCAGGATGGTTTCCGCCAGCAATGGAAGCTCCTGAATTAGTTATGCAATGTATGAATCATTACAACCTTCCCAAGAGGATTGTTGAGGGAGAAGGGAGAATTTACACAGACCTTTCATATAAAGGAATCATATACACATTTGGTCTCTCAATTTACACACAAATGTTCAATGTTGACCTAAAGGCCAAGACCAAGACATATTAGAGCACTGAAGAGCGCAATAGATAAATCATGAGCACTCAATGGTGACAACAACCAATTACAAAACAAACCAAGGTAATTCAGATGTCTATGTTTAAACAAGAAAAGCAAGACATTATAATATTGTTGAGCAGAGTAGTTGGTTTAAGAGATGCAAGCAAATTCAAACCCTGGGTGTTCATGATAATATCCCGCATGATAGAGATTCTTGCGGAACTGCATTGGGGAAAATTGATAAGTAATAGACTACATGAACATATTACTACATTCCCCAAAACTAGATGCTTCTACATGTCATCATATGTTATTTACTCATATTCTATGAGAGCCAATAAACAAGGGTTGAAATAGATTGGTACTCTGGGCACAAAGGTTGGCAACAACTTCATTTATGCATATCTACCCCAGATCACCATCCATGGGTATAAAGATGATAACAGGAAAGTTAATGATTTGTTCTCCATGAAATTGGTGAGAACAATGGAAGGTGATAAAGCTAAAAGATTATCCCTGGAAGCACAAAGTGCCATTCGGCCTATGGGAGGCTGGTACATATAGTTCCCAACTTACTCCTACATTAGAGTGGAGGGATTTGATGGAAACCCATTCATGTTGCCTAGGTATCCTACAAATAAAATTGTTTTATTGGAATTGGTGAGATAGTTAAAACCATCTTAGGCTCTTTATAGCCATGCTCGCAAAAAGGGCTCTTTTAAATTTCCCATTACAATAGGAAATTATAAGTGCAGTGAAATTAGAGTAACTATTTGTGTGAAGAAGAACTGAGGACCTACAATTTTGAAGAGTTCCCACACCAGAGAGTGTATTATGATATTGAAGGAAATATTGCTAAAAATATAGCTAGTTTTCGTGCTCGTGTGCCTCATTTAGAAGATTATTGGCTTAACTATGAAGATGCCCATGTGGTAAGAAGAAGAAAATATGAAAGAATGAATTTAAGATTTTCTCAGATGCTCAAGCTTTATGACATCCTAGACCAATTGGAAGAATATGATGGTCAGGTGTTGAACCAATTTTACAATGACAACAAGGTATATGATGAACCCATTCCATACCCAAGTGTTGATGATGAAGATATGACATCAATTGATGAATTCACTAGACCAATCTTAAGGTATACTCAACACTGGATTGATTATTTTTGCAAAGGTTTGAGAGAAAGAGGAATTGAACCTATCTTCTCAAAAGATAAAAGAAGGAAACAAAGAGATGAAACTGCTTTTCAAAGTGAAGAGCCTACCAAGAAGAAAAGAAAGACTAATGAGGAGACTCTAGGTATTAGAATTGAAGAAAGAACCCCTAAAACTACAAGACAAGAAGTTCCCATAAAACCATCTGATAAATAGAAAGATGCAGAGACAGGAAAAGATAAATCAAAAGTGAGACCTAAAGGTGCATCTTCCTTTACAGCTAAACTAAGAACAAGAGTAATTATTGATGAAGAAACAAGAGCAGTAGAAAATGTTGGTGCACAAACCAGGTCTGCATCGCAAAGGGTTGCAACACTATTTACCTCTCCCCCTTCTATTAATATGGCTAGTATGAAACAAGCACTGGGAGGGACTCCTATAGCTTTAGAGAAAATTTCTAAAGAAGATGAAGCTAGAATTAAAGAACGGGTGGAAAAATGGGGTGCTATGTGGGAGAAAGTGAAAGAAAAGAAGTCTAAAGACAAACCCATGGTACACCCGGTGATAGAAGAAATTCAAGATACAGGTTCTAACCCCATAAATGTCGAAGAAGAGTTTATTCAAGGAATGCTTGCCTTAGAATTAGGAAACCCTAGCATACTTGAAATGGAAATAGGGGAGACTACAGAGCAGGATCCTATTGATGAAAGAATTGTGGAAGATACTTTTGATTCCCAACCTTCGCTTGGGAATGTGAAAAATTTTAATGAATACTCGCAGGTCTTTGAAGAATCCAAGAAAGGCCATGCTAAAATTGAAATTGAAACTGAAATTGCAGAAGAAGAAGCTACACAGTTTGTAGGAGATGGAATTGAAAATAAAGAGAATCCTAGTGTAGCAGTAAATAAAGAAGATAATGTTCTGAGAGATGAAATAGAAAATATGGATAGATAGGAAAATATAAGTCTCCAAACAGAGGAGGCAGTGCCAAACCCTACCAATCCCGAATCTATGCCAAACATCATTAAAGAAATCCCCATTTCAAAAAATGTGGCAAGTCAAAGAGAAGAAGTCCCTGAAACAAATGGTAAACAGGGACAAAGAAATGATATAGAGGTACAACAAGAGGATGATACACTTGATTGGTTAATCAAGGAATTAGCTTCTCCAATGGAAGTGGAAGTACTACCTCTGAATCTTAATAATTTTATACAAGAAGTAGGTAGTCCTAAACCCAGGCGCAGAGCAAAGACAAAGCATGTCATACAGAGAAATACAAATGGAAATAGAACTATTCAGATAGCCACTCCAACAACTGATAAGGATAGACATGAAATAAAGCCTAAGGAGTATAAGATAACAAGTATTAACCTTGGACACTCATCGTGGTAGCAGGAATTAGAGGAAATAGAAGTAAATTTAATTGCTACTATTGCCAAAGTACAGAAATATAAACAAAAGAAAAGAGAATTGAAAGAACGGGTTGCTACCTTGGAACATTTCATTAATTCATTAACTTTATCTGGTCGAGAACAAGCTGAACTGCCCCAACATCTGGTGTTGATGTCACAAGAACAAGTAGATGCAATTGTTGTAGTTCATCATAAAATGAACATGTTTGAAGAATGGATTGAATACTAGGTAAAGCAGGGAGAAGAATTTATTACAGATGCAATAAGAAAGTACAAGGAAGCATACCATCGTTCAGAGAAATTGAAAATATTTTAAGATGAATGTAGATTTTTCCAGGAGCAGGTCATCGAAGAAAGGTGAAACATTGAAATTCTCATACAGTCAGATATCCAAGAGTTAATACAGAATAATGTGATATTTGGACATGAACTTTCATTTCTAGGAAAATGGAAGAAATAGTTGAAATGGGAAGGTGACATGTTAATACAATGTATTGAAGGATTTGAAAAAGTCACCATTGAGTGCAGAAGATTGATTAGTGAAAATCAAGAATTTATTGAAATACTAGCATGTCAAGGTTTTGATCCCCAAACACTAGGACATGAAGGAAAAGAAGCTAAAGCATTCAAGGAATGGATAGAAAGAATAAATAGAGATCTTGTTCAATTGCTGACGCGGGAGGTTATTGATGAGATAATATAATGGAAAAATGTTATAGCCAAGTATGAAGCAGACAAATCATAGAAAAATGATATCATACTTCGAGTAACTGAAGTATATATTAGGCTCAAGCTCACTTGGAGAGCAATACGAAGGATTTCAAAAGAATGCATGCATCAAGTATTAAGTCCTTTCTAAGAGTACCATTTGAAGAAAGAAGGAAGAATCCCAAAGCCTGAGTCCTAAGTGAAAAGAGAAAGAACCGAACATCGAAAACCGGAAATATGATGAAGTTTATTTTGTTTCAATTTTTAATTTGCAGGTTGATCCCGATCCCGGTAGGTGTTCTTCATTTCGGTGCTTTGGAAGGAAGTTGGTAGCCTCGATTAATGCAAAGTGTTCATGTTGAAGTATGAAGAAAATTGTTGTTGAGGACGAAATCAAAGCCTTGACTTATTCTAGAATGTTCTTGATGACAGTTGGCAGATGCCACGTGCTATATTTTAATTTGTTGTTTCTGATTCTCAACTGGATAGACTTTTAAGTTGAAATTCTAGGGCCTTGTTTCTATAAAAGGCCATCTCCTCCCTCATTTTTATTTTAAGTTCAAAATTTGTGGATGTCGGAGGAGCATAATTTTTTTTAAGTTTTGTTCTTTTTTCTTATTTTCTGAACCATTTCGGCGTAAAACTTTGTATGCATGTAGAAATTAATTGATATCAGAGCTTATTAGATAGCTACCTATCTCAGTATCTTTTGTAGCTAGTTTTGTAAGTTCGATCGAACAAGACTGTATGTTGCGTTGTTTAAGGGTGCATACATAACCTACTCGGTGTCCATAAATGAAACCCTCTCTTTAAAATCTTGCATCATTTTATATGTAGTTGTGAAGCAATCTAGTGAAGTATAAAGTAGTTTGCTCTGTTTTAATTAATTCTTTGGGGCATCCATGGAGAATAACCAGGAGAAACTTTTATTTTTCAGTATTTTTTTTGCTATATTTTAGAATAGATGTCTAAATATTTGAAAATGTTCCAAAATTTAAAGTAATGGAAGGAATTTTGTTGAAAATATTTTGTTTTCCATAAAATTGTTGAATGCTTAATGCTAAATCTACTTAAGTGATAGCAAAGAATTTGTGATATTCATGAAATATTATGTTGAATCTTTTCATTTCATGATGTTATTCTTTGAATGAAGTGAAATTTTATGTGAAATATTTATAATTCTTAGCAAAGCTATAAATAACTGTAGTTCCTTTAAGATTAACAACAATATCACATCTTTACCCGAGAGCGACCCTAGTGCAACCATGACCTGGTTATCGGAGACCTGGGATTGAACGAAAGCCAATCTTTGTCGTGTGAATGAAAAATTTCCCCTTAGGTTGTCTTTGTTCCATATCTTTCAAGAAGGATAGGCTTTACATGGTCTTGTCTGTGGAGATTTTATTCGACCTATTTTCTGCGAGTGAAATCGTTGTCAATAGTGGAGACATGAAACTATTATTTGAAACATATGAATTATGTAATCATAAATACACTTGTTGCAAATAACTTGTTAAAAGAAACATATGAATTATGTAATCATAAATACACTTGTTTCAAATAACTTGTTAAAAGAAACATATGGATTATGTAATCATAAATACACTCTCAAAGTTGGGAAAAAAGCAGCTACAAAGGTACATAAAAGTATTCAATAAATTCAAAATTCTATACCGTTTCCTGAAACAAATAAAAAAAATCCCAAAAATATTTGTTATGAGAATTCTATGAGATGATAATAATAAAAAATAAGAGAACGTACTAGAAAGTATGTAATGAAAAAGGAATCTGCTCTAAAAACACTTGGGAAGAAGCAAACCAAAGTGAATGAAATAGATAATGTATTGATTGAAGAGGTTGTTCCTGCTCACGAGAAGTTGAGGAAGGAGAATGTGTAGAATGTGCAAGGGGGAAATGTCAATGCAGAAATGGATTAACTCAAAAGGTTTTTTATTGCATATAAATTTGTGCAAGCAAAGAAAGAGATAGATGATTCTATAAGTGGAGTTGAACAAATGAAGCCAAGCATTCTTGAAGTTAGCAATTCCATGGAACAAATACAATTGGAAATGGATGATAAGGAAAAGGAAAAACAAGATCTAAGTGTAGAAAAAGAGAATCAGTTGGGTGGAGGCATGAAAGTCTTATCTGAAAAGGTAGACAAGTTCAGTAATGAGCTTGCCAAAAAAATATCTACATACTCTAATGATAAAGACACTACAAAAAAACACCTAAAAGCAGCTGCAAAGGCACATAAAAGTATTAAATAAATTCCAAACTTTATCCAAGAAAGGGATGCTTCTATCCTAAGGGTTGATGAGGGAGCAACTTATCTAAATCTTGAAGAAAAATATGTGAAAAAGAAGTTAGAAGATCATGAAAAGGAATAGCAGGGGGTGTTAAAAGGTAAGAGAAGAGGTGATGAGAAAAAACATACCGATGATCAATTTGTAGATGGAAAAGAAATAGTTGGAAGTGTTGAAAGTGGAGCAAAATAACAAAAGAAGAGGATCTTAACGCTATTCAGAGAGAGATCCAATATAAAAGAAAGGAATTTGATAAAACAAAGACAGTAATGGAAGGTGTTACCCACAAAGAAGGGCACATGAAGACATTAGAAAATCAGTGTTTTCAAGAACCTAAGGCAAGTCCCAAGTTGAAGGATGATATCAGGCTCCTTGAGGCTCGATTAGGAAATGTTCAATTTACCTATAATGGTCCTATAAAACATTTTGATAGGTCAAAAGTCAAAGGTGTTGTTGCATAACTTATAAAAGTTTAAGATGCCACAACAATAGTTGCATTGGAGGTTAGTGGAGGGAATTTGTGTAATGCAGTAGTGGATACAGAACAGATAGGAAAGCTTCCACTTCAAATAAGACATCTACATATAGGAGTAATGATTTATCCCTTTAAACAAAATCCAAGCCCATACCATTTCCTCAACAACTCAACAATCACCATCCAAATTGGTGAGCAATGAAAACACAAGGTTTCCACTATCTCTTGTTGCATATGAAGATATAATTGAAGTAGCCATGTAGTTTGTATTTTGTAGTGCATGAGTTTGCAGCAATTCAGATGTTGCAAAGGGAACGTTTTTCATCCAAGTGGTCTTCTTAGTGGTGGAATTTATAGGTGAGGAGGTTAATTGTTAAGGAACCTTCACACATTGTCTTAGGCAGAATCTCAGCGTGTTATTCGTCAAAACATGCTACCAAGAATTGAAGCAAAAATTGCAACATGGTTTCCATTGGAAAAGAGGCTTTCACAGTTGAAATCTCCCCTACACCTGAAGTCCTATGATCTTTATCTTTTTGAAAATAGACATCACAAAATGACCCCCATACATTGAATGAATTGGTTGCTAGAGTGGAAAAAAGGCTACAAATGTGCAAGCTCAAAGTGTTAACAAAAGATGAACATCACAATACACTTGTTCCTCAACTTGCTACCCTTCAAAGGCAATGCAAGATGATAGTTTCATTTTAAATATTAATATTTGCAAAATGTTGGAATTAACATATGAAAGGTAATGATTTACATAAGAATAAGAGATTAGTAGCTGGTATTTTCTACCATGGCCCTTGTTCTGGGAGAAGGGAGAAGTCTGTCAACTTACATCGTATTAAATAAATGAGGAGATATTTGGAATCTATGCAGGTTTCATAAAGACATCTACTGACTCCCACACTATGTTTTCCAACCTGTAATTATTCATTGCATTTTCTTTACCTTCATATGTTTGAAACTCCACCTGAACTCTACACCCTTGAGCATTCAACAAGAATTGAGAAGTGAGTCACAACCCTTTTTGTTTTCCATCCTACAACTATTTTGTGCATTTTTTGTTCCAAATGTATGACGATATTGAAATGGAATGTTTGTTGAAAGTAAGGGTTGTTCTAAAATATGAAGGTGAACTTCAATAGATTGTTTTGTTACACTTTGCATAACAGAAAGTGCTCTTTGAACAAGAATTGAGAAGTGAGTCACAACCCTGTGTTTTCCATCCTGCAACTATTTTGTGCATTTTCTATTCCAAACATATGACGATATTGAAATGGAATGTTTGTTGAAACTAAGGGTTGTTATAAAATATGAAGGTGAACTTCAATACATTTTTTTGTTACACTCTGCATAGCAAAAAGTGCTCATTGAACAAGAAGTGAGAAGTGAGTCACAACCCTATGTGTTTTCCATCTTGCAACTATTTTGTGCACTTTTTGTTCCAAACATATGACAATATTGAAATGGAATGTTTGTTGAAACTAAAGGTTGTTATAAAATATGAAGGTGAAATTCAATACATTATTTTGTTACACTCTGCACAATAGAAAGTGCTCATTGAACAAGAATTGAGAAGTGAGTCACAACCTTGTGTGTTTTCCATCTTGCAACTATTTTGTGCATTTTCTATTCCAAACATATGAAAATATTGAAATGGAATGTCTATTGAAACAAAGGGTTGCTATAAAATATGAAGGTGAACTTCAATACATTGTTTGTTACACTCTGCATAACATAAAGTGCTCATTGAACAAGAATTGAGAAGTGAGTCACAACCCTGTGTGTTTTCCATCCTACGAGTATTTTGTGCATTTTTTGTTCCAAACATATGACAATATTGAAATGGAATGTTTGCTGAAAGTAAGAGTTGTTATAAAATATGAAGGTGAACTTCAATACATTTTTTGTTACACTCTACATAACAGAAAGTGCTCATTGAACGAGAATTGAGAAGTGAGTCACAACCATGTGTGTTTTCCATCCTACAACTATTTTGTGCATTTTATGTTCCAAACGTATGACGATATTGAAATGGAATGTTTGCTGAAACTAAGGGTTGTTATAAAATATGAAGTTGAACTTCAATACATTATTTTTTTACTATCTACAGAACAGAAAGTGCTCATTGCATGTGCTTACATTTGTAAGTAAGTTGACATAGATAATAAGACTTGAGGTGGAATTTCCTACCATTATTTGATGGAATTTGACATTATCTATAATGAAATTTTACATGGCAACAAAAAATGTCATATGAAATCTGCAAGAACATAGTCTTATATGTTTTAATTAAGAGGGGTAAATGCTTTTGACTCGAAGCTGTGAACCGGTGAGGTCACAAACAGGGGACCTCATCCCCAATATAAATTGTCAAAAAATACACCCCAAAGGAATTCGAGCCTTGATGGAAAGATTAACAATACAACTTAACAATCACACCATGCCACTATTGGCAGAAGACCATAGTCTTCAAACATACCAAAATAATGTAATTCCACACCATAATTGTTTAATAATTACATGATCAAAGATCGAATGCAAAATGACTATTCTTAGCCTCTCTCATTATCTCCAACACTACCTTTTATGTGCAATTGAGGAGACACTCAGATAGAATCTTATAGGCTTCTTTGGGTCCTTGGCGTTGACGGCGGGGTGATTCCACTTGCACGGATCTTCACTGTTGTATGTGTAACAAGAGGGTTCGGGGAAGCCTCTACTTTGACCATTGCATTTTCAACACCTTCAGCCTATAATAAACCCATGAATATAAATGACTACATTCAACAATTAGCATATGGATATAAGGAAAAAGCAACATCAGATCTAAGCATAAAGAAGGAGAATCAGTTGGGGGGAGAGATGGAAGTCTTATTTGAAAACATAGACAAATTTCATAACACATTTATATATACAAAATGAAATCATTTATATGTACCTATGGAGGACAAATACAATTGGAAATAGATGAGAAGGAAAAGGAAAAATCATATGGGCCAAGAAACATCACCAATAAGGTCAAGGCTCAATTTTATTGCTTATTTTCTAGAAATTGAGTAGGCTAGTGTCAAGAATCAATAAAATCAGGCCTTGACCTTATTGGCTAGCCTTCTCACACCCGCAAATTCCTTGTTCATCCTTGCCCTGTATTGTCAAGAATGTTAACATCACATCAAATTCAAATGCATGCAATTAATTGATTCAAAATATGAAAATACACGTTCAAAAGAAAATTTCAAAATTACCCTTTCTTCCACTTTCTTCCTCTGAAGGAACCAGGGATAGTGTGTTTTACAATATACTATCAAAATAAGCATATTCATAACAGAAATGAAATTCTCTAAATGAAATTACAAAGACACTCTAAAAGCTGAGCAAAAAGCGACTACAATGACACATAAAAGTATTCAATATATTGAAAACTCTATCCACGAAACGTTGCCATTAAGGTCAAGGCCCAATTTTCCACTTCCTTTCCAGAAATTAAGAAATTGGAATACTGTCGTCCTATTACATCAATGTAGCAAGATAACGAGATTCTTATTTCTCAAAAAAAAATTCCAAGAAAACGATCTCCTCCCCAGGAACCCTTTCTTCTTTGCTTCCCTGTCAAGGCGCATTTTCCTGTCCCAAATGGACACTCACTTGCTCATGCCCACCACTTCCTTGTCCATCCTTGCCCTGTAATGGCAGGAATATAAAAATCACATCAAATTAAAATACATCCAATTCATTCAAAATATCAAAATACATGTTAAAAAATAGATTTCAAAATTACCCTTTCTTCCACTTTCTTCCACTTTCCCTTTTAAAGTACACATCTGTGGTTGGTTGTAATATGTAAAAAAATTGTAAGTATTATGGATAGTTAAAGTTGCAAAATTTATTGCACCATTTGTTGTAAGCAAGCATATATTTTTTCAATCATAAGAAACAAAATTTTAAGGTTGAATTTCTTACATTCTTGGTGCATAGGAAACAAAAACTTTTCACAAGCAAATAACTAACAGGGGACAGTGTGTTTTCCAGCACTGCAAATAATGTGAGCATCATTTTTTTTGCAATCAAATGAAGATAGTGAAATGCCATTTTTACTGTTACAAATAGCATTTAATACCATTATTCATTTGAAAGTGTCCATGATGAGAAAAATAGTTTCCCACATATATATACATAAAAAACATTTATTGTTATACTCTATTGAATACCATTGACATCTATATTAAAAATTGTCAAGCTCAAACGATTTAAATGTCAACCTTTTTCTTTCAATTATAAGCAAGTTACCATAAACAATAAGACTTCAGGTGGCATTTCCTACTAGTATATTTCATATTAACATAAATAGAATGCACATTATAAACATACAGCCAAACGATGCATTCATGGTTGACTGTAACATGTAAAAAAGTTGCAAGTGTTACAAACAATTAAAGTTACAAATATTTTTG
Organism: Sequoia sempervirens; assembly: GCA_007258455.2. Classification (NCBI taxonomy): domain Eukaryota; kingdom Viridiplantae; phylum Streptophyta; class Pinopsida; order Cupressales; family Cupressaceae; genus Sequoia; species Sequoia sempervirens. Next base: position 584,715,855 of record VDFB02000015.1, read on the forward strand.
CATCATTTTCTATAAGAAAGCATATATTTTTTCAATCATAAGAGGAATTTCAAACACAAATTTTATTCTACCTAACACTTGTGATAAATTTTGAATGTGCCTTTCATTACATTCTTTTTTTTAAATAAAATAAACTTTTGAATACATTCATACTGTCAATATAATTGCCAGTGGGGGATACATAAAATTATCCAAAATCAACTGACGTGTGACCAACCAATTGGGTTCTTACTGTGTAGGTAACCAAAACATTTTCATTACATTCATACGGTCTATGTGTAATTGCAGGTTCGAAAACACTGGGTTTTATGAAACCTGTAACCCAAATACTATTTTTAAACCCTTTGCAAGTAACAACCCAATTGGTTACTCACCCCTCAGGTGAATTTGGATAGTCTTATATATCCCTGACTTGCAACTCCACCCCGTGCTTTCAAATCTTCAACTTTCAACATGCAAAATGAAAGAACTCAAAACACAAAGTGTTTTCCAATAACAATACTTGTTACAAAATTTTAAAATGCATGTCTTAGTTACGTCATCCTTCCCACTTGCAGTGCACAAATAGTTTCTCAAGCAGGGAAAAAAATGTTGGCATAATTTGAAGCAACGGGAAAAACGAGGGATTTCATTTGGCTTCATTGTGTAAAGGGTCTTACAAGATTGTGTGGTTTGGAGGTTTCATAAATCATGCATTCACCTCCCACTATGTTTTTCCAACCTGCAATCATACAGACTATTATTTTTTGTTGGAAAACAATGGGTACTTACAAAATAGTGCCTTTAATTACATTCCTACTGTCTAATTAACAAAATCTTTTGAAGACATTAATACTGTTTTGTAAAATTTCAGGTTGCAAAGCACTAGTTTTACGAAATCTACAACCCACATAATGATTTAAAACCCTTTACAAGTAACAACCTAATTGGTTACTCACCCCTCACCTCAATTTGGTATGTTTTGTGATTGCCTTGAGAACCTTTTATGAATTAGATAGTAAGAATGTAATGAAATTGGAAAACACTGGATGTTAAGAAACCTGCAACCCACAAAATGTTGTAAAACCCTCTAGACGTAACAAGCCAATTGATTAATCGGGAAAAATGAGCCGACCCATTGTTATCTCCTCGCTTCCCTCGATGTGACATTTCCTCCTATCTACCCGTTTTGTCATTTTTATCATCCGTCTTGGCAGGCCCCGCACTACGTCGTCCCCTCTATGGACGCAACAATCTCTAAAAAAACACATCGTTCGAGAAAACACACTGCTACGTTGTCCCATCATGTTATCTATGTTTTTATGCATTTTTGTATGTACATAGGTGTGTTTTGTTGGGATATTAGCTAAATCCATAGAGGGTTTTACAACATTGTGTGGATTGAAGGTTTCATAAATCATGCACTCACATCCCACTATGTTTTCCAATCTACAATCATACAAAGTGTTAATGGTTATTGGAAAACACTGGGTGTTTAAAAAATGGTGCCTTTCATTGCATTCCTACAGTCTAATTAACAAAATATTTTCAAGACATTCATACTGTTGTCTAAAATTCCAAGTTTCAAAACACTAGTTTTTTGAAAACTTCAACCCACACAATGTTTTAAAACCCTTTAGAAGTGACAACCCAATAGGTTACAAAGCCCTCACCTCAATTCCATTGGTTTTTCGTTTACCCCACCTGCAACTCTACACCCTACTCTCCAACTTTTCACTTTCAACCTACAAAATGAGAAAACCCACAACATAGAGTGTTCTCCAATAACAATACTTGTTACAATTTAAAACACATGTCTTAATCACATCAACTCCCCTTCCTACCAGCGATGAACGGATAGCTTTTCGTACAAGGAAAAGAACACCCCCATCATTCAAAGTGACAGGAAAATTGACCTGATGACACTATTAGGGGAGAAGTTAAAGTATAGACAAAACACACCTATGTATGTAACATTATATCATAACCCCCATCCCCCATCCCACACACTGGACAAAATACACCAACGAAAAGACTTGACGAAGTGCACTGACAGACGGTTAGGCATGTGTCGTCATGTGTCCCATTGCAGGAAAAGGACTGTGCGGTTGATGCCTATTTCAAAATCGAAAAAGGAATGGACAAAAAGCCCAAAACATTGCCATTATTGACATTTACATTTTGGAGGTTGTTGCGAAGTGCGCGAGGGAGTTGTAGGCATTCAAAGGCCAAACAAGAGCGGAGACTCTCCCTACCAAAATGCATTCAACAAGCGCAAGCGGCTAGCTACTAGGTATGTATATCTACCAGAAATATATGTCATTTTTCCATTCTTCCAAGGAACTGCGAAGGACTGAATGACTATTCATTGTGAAAATGGGTTTTCATTTATGAGAAAATAAAGGGTTTTCCTTGCGTAAAGGGTTTTCATTTGAAATGCGAAGTTGTTTATGTGTTTTTGTGTAAAGGGATAATTAAAAGGATGCAGTATCATTGTTCACTACTATTTTGAGCATTTCCCATGTAACACTCACACTTCAAGGATGAAACTTTCATGTGAAATTTTGGGATATAATAGGCACACAATAATGTAACATTTACTTTTTAAAAAAATTAAACTGGAAATTGTTCACATTCGTCATAGTAAGCATCTCATCTATAAATAAATCATAACTTCTAAATACAAAATAAATTTTGGAAATTTAACTGACCATTACACTTGCAATTCAAGCTATGACAACTAGAATAACCTATATTTAGTGTAGAAGCTTAGCGTCTCCTAAAGCATCCTTCTCAATCCACCTACCCTTGTTTTATTCAATTTTGTTTTCGCAAATATATCAACCACCTAGAAGGAAGACAAGTGTTAGCGATAGATTAAATTGGCAAATTAAAGACATTTGGTGCTACAAAGAATTCTTTTTATTCCAAATTTCACCAATATAGGATTATATATTATGGTGACTACAAAATGCCAGCTTGTACAGACAATAAACAAACATATTAAACTGTAGAATGGGAATTTAATTTCCAATTTAACCTATCGCTAACACTAGTAATATATATCAGCAATTATATCTGTCATTTTGCCATTTTGTAGGAACTATGAAGCACTGAACATTCATTCAGATATATAAAAAACTCATCTCTACTGACATATGAAAGAGGCCATAACTTGCAATAATAAATAAGGGCATAGAAGATAGACAAGAAGGATAGCACGTACCACTACCATACTTATGTTTATATCTTGTGTCTCTCAAGGAACACCTAAATGATGTATCGGTATCATAACCAATGTTTTATGATATTGTAAAGTGAACCATTACTTGTACAGATGACTAAAAAATTGCATATTATTGCAAGAATAAAGGTTAACAAGTCAACAAAAACCTTGGTGATCACCTTGATTGACCAAAAAATAGCAGCTAATCTGCCAACAAAACACACCTATGTAAATACAAAAACACATAAAAACATACACAAAAAAATACATAGAAACATACGTAACATGAAAACAAGGAAAAACGAGATGTCAGTGCATAAAAGAGAATTAGTTGAATGGAGACATGAGAGTCCTATGTGAAAAGGTAGAAAAAAAATTTAAAGAACTTATTAAAAACAAAACATCTGCATTCTCTAATTAGAAAGACACTCTCAAAGATAAGAACAGTATTTGGGTTGCAGGTTTCATAACACACTGTTTTCCAACATGCAATTATATATAGAAAGCATGTGTCTAATGAAAACCTTAAAGTTTGTAAAAATTAAGAATGTACTGAAGTTCATTCACCTTCACAATTTATAGCAACTCTTACTTACACAAAAAATTGCAATTCAATTTCCTCACATGATTTAAAATAAATGCATAATATAATTTGCAAGTTAGAAAACACAATGTGGTTTTCCATTTATTTCAATTTGTACATTCAAAGTTACGTGGTGGAGAGCACGAGGAGGAATGTCTTGAAAAGATTTTGTTACTTAGGTAGTAGGAATGCAATGAAAGGCACTGTTTTATAAACATCCATTGGTTTCCGACAACCATTAAAACTTTGAATGATTGCAAGTTGGAAAACACGGTGCGAGGTGAGTGCATGATTTATGAAACCTCCAACCCACACAATGTTGTAAAACCCTCTACGGGCATAGCTAATCTCCCAAAAATATGCACCTATGTACATACAAAAATGCATAAAAACATACATAACAACATACATAGAAATATACATAGCATGATGAGACATCATAGTGCAAGGCCCGCCAAGAATGGTGATAAAAGTGATGAAACTGGAAGATGGGAGGAAACGTCACGGAGAGGGAAGAGAGGAGATCACGCGGGAGTCACCTCGGTTTTCCCAACTTACCAATTGGGTTGTTACATCTAGAGGGTTTTACAACACTGTGTGGGTTGCAGATTTCTTAAAACTCAGGGTTTTTCAATCTCATTACATTCTTACTATCTAATTCACAAAAGGTTGTCAAGGCAAACACAAAACATACCAAACTGAGTTGAGGGGTGAGTAACCAATTGGGTTATTACTTGTAAAGGGTTTTAAAACATTATGTGGGTTGCAAATTTCATAAAACCAATGCTTTGAAACCTGGAATTTTACAAAACAGTATGAATGTCTTCAAAAGCTTTTGTTAATTAGATAGTAGGAATGTAATGAAAGGTGGCATTTTATAAACACCCAGTGTTTTCCAACAAACATTAACAGTTTGTATGATTGAAAATCTTGGAAAACACAATGGGAGATGAGTGCATGATTTATGAAACCTCCAACCCACACAATGTTGTAAAACTCACTACACACTGAAGCCAAATGAAATCCCTTGTTTTTCCCGTTGCTTCAAATTATGCCAACATTTTTTTCCTTGTGCGAGAAGCTATTCATGCAGCGCAGGTGGGAAGGTTGATATGACTAAGACATGTGTTTTAAATTGTAACAAGTATTGTTATTTTCCATCAGCTTGGTCCGTCAAGTCTTTCCATTGGTTCATTTTGTTGAGAGAGTGGGATTGGGGATGGGGTGTTGTGTTATAATGTCTATACACATGTGTGTTTTGTCAAGAGATTAGTTTCTCCCATTATTTAGCACTTATTACTAATTGTAACAAGTAATATTATTGGAAAACACTTTGTGTTAGTTTTTTCATTTGAAAAATTGAAAACGAAAAGTTGGAGAGTAGGGGGCTAAGTTGCAGGTGGGGGAGATGAAAAACCAATGAAATTGAGGTGAGGGGTTTGTAACCGATTGAGTTGTTACTACTAAATGGTTTTAAAACATTATATAGGTTTCAGATTTCGAAAAACCAGTGTTTTGCAACTTGGAATTTTACAAAACAGTATGAATGTAATTTAGACAGTACAAACAATGTGAGTATGAGTTGTCATTTTCAAAGCTTTTTTCTAGCACAGGAATTGGAGGCGGATTGACATGTGTGTTTTTAGTTTGGAGAAAGAAGGGGGAAAACACTTTGTGTTTCATGTCTACACATTGAAAGTTGAAGGTTGGAGTGCACATGGAGGAGTTGGAGGAGAAAACCGACCAAATCAAGGTGAGGGGTGCTAACCAATTGGGTTGTATAAGGTTTTACAACACTATATGGGTTGCTTGTTTCTTAACACCTATATTTTTCCAACATGAATTTTTACAAAATAGAATGAATGTCTTGAAAATCTTTTGTGATTTAGACAGTGTGAATGTTTTGAAAGCCCCCTTCAAAATTTATAAGGACTTTTAATTTGAGTAAAAATTGCATTTAAGTTTTGCATGATTGAAAAAAAAAAGTGCACAAATTAATTATAATTTGGAAAACACAATGTGGGTTTTCAGTTATTTGAATCTCCTTGTTTAAATGTAAAGGGTTGTCTCACAGTAGGTTGCATATTGCAAAATAGTATGAATGTCTTGAAAATCACACCTTCCATTATTGTGTTTATTTTTTCAACTTTGTGTCATTTGGATTGTAGTTGTCTATCAACAACATTAATTAAACTTATGTTTCAATTTCTTAATATGATCCAAATATACATGCACAGTATGATTGCAGGTTGGAAAACACAATGGGAGGTGAGGTGACAACATGATTTATGAAACATCCAACCCACACAATGTTGTAAAACCCTCTACACACTGAAGCCAAATACCTTACTGGGTGTTTACAAAACGGTGCCTATCATCACATTCCTACAGTCTAAATAACACAAAGCTTTTCAAGACATACATACTAATTTGTAAAATTGTAGGATGCAAAACATTGTATTTTACAAAACCTGCAACCCACCTAATGTTTCAAAACCATTTAGACACATCAACCTTCATAATGAGAATGTAAAAAATGGCAACGTTTTGGGCTTTTTGTCCATTCCAAATTATGATTTTGAAAACCCGTTGGCACATAACCCACATTACGTTTCAAATGAAAACCCCTTTTCACAAGGAACAACCTTTATTTTCTTGTCAATGAAAACCCATCTTTGCAAGGAACAACCCTTCAAATCTTCACACTCAGAATATTCGAAAGGAAAAATTTAAAATCTATCAACACAAAAACACACAAAACAACTCTGCATTTCAAATGAAAATCCATTTTCGCAAGGAAACCCCTTTATTTTCCCGTCAATGAAAACCTATCTTCCCAACGAATAGCCATTCAATTCTTCGTAGTGAAATTTCAAAACCCTCAACACAAAAAAACATATACAGCTCTACATTTGCAATGAAAACCCTACATGCAAACAGAACCCTTTATTTTACCATTAATGAAAACCCATTTTCTTTAATGAATAATTGTTCAATGCTTCACAGTTCCTACGCAGAATATCAAAATGGCATATATTTCTGGCAAATATACATACCTGCTAGCTAGCTGCCCACGTCTATCGAATGTGTTTTGGTATGGAGAGTTTGGGGTCTCGTTTGGCCTCCGAACGCCTACAACTCTATTTCGCCCACACTCCCCAGCAACCTCCAAAATGCAAATGAGTAAAATTGTAACGTTTTGGGCTTTTTGTCCATTGCTTTTTGGATTTTGAAAAAGTCGTCAGCCACGCATCCTTTTCCGACGACAGGACACGTGATGGCACGCGCCTAACCATCTGTCAACGAGCTCCATCAAGTCTTTTCATCGATGCATTTTGTCGAGCGCGTGGGATGGGGGTTATGATATAATGTTATATACATAGGTGTGTTTTGTCTACACTTTAACTTCTTCACTCTCAGAATGTACCTTTAATGGTATTTATTAATTAATTGAAAATCATAATATTTTTTAATTTTTAATTAACTAATAAATATGATCAAAGTGTGTTCTCCATCTAGTACCTTTATCCTCCGCTTTTACATTCAGAATACCATTGGCATCCACCTCAAAATTAACTTCAACTTGAGAAACTCCCCTTGGAATTGTAGGAATATCAGTCAGCTCAACTCTCCCTTTGTCAAACTGCGTTCACTTTCAAAGACATGTATTGAGACAGTTGTTTGCTAACCCTGATAGGTTGTAAAGACTTGAGACTTCTTAGTAGGAATAACAGCGTTTCTGGGAGTAAGTTTTGTGATCACTCCTCCAACAGCCTCAATATCAGGAGTCATGGGAGCCACATCCAGTAAAAGGATCTCTTTAGTTTCCTTTCCACCTTCTCCATTAAGAATACTTCCTTGAACAGCAGCCCCAAAGGCATCAGCCTCATCGAGATTTGACACCCTTGTTGGGCTCTTTGCCATCAAAGAAGTCTCTGAGAAGAAGTTGGGCTTAGGGAATGCGAGTTCTACCACTAATAAGAACAATTTTACGAATCTGACTCTTGTCCAGACCACAATCATCCATGGCCTTTTTAATAGAAGTAGAACCCATTATTTTCTTGAAGTGGTCATTGTTTAATTCCTCAAAACGGGCCCCTCTCAAAGGCTTTGAGAAGTCTATACCATCTAAGTGAGATTCAATCTCCATTCGGACCTGACGTTGGTTACTCAATACTCTTTTGGCGCGTCACTCTCCCTTCACCATTATGAAAGGCATCTACTAAACCAATGTAGTTCCAATTCTTTACATTGTATGGTCCATCGTGAATCTGAACCTCGATACTATATCCTCCACTATTAACCAGAAATATGATACTTTTCTGGCCATATCGAATCATGGTAGATATATCCTGGGGTTGTTACCTGAAAACTTCCATCACCGATATAGGCCATGACCCACTTGTCTGGAGTGGCTTGAGCATATCCTAGGGTAGCTCCAATTGACCCATACTGCATCTGGAACTCCTACATTTCTCTGGGAGTTTAAGCTTTTGACAGTTGAATCGTGAGTCACCAGTTTTGGTAATGACAGCTGTATTGTTTGATAGCATGTCCTAAATGTGTTCGAACAAACACATTGACTCAAGAGCCTCACTTGGAGCACCTTTCAAGGGAACACCATGAAGTGCAAAGATACGCTGATAATTATCAAAGGTGGTTATGCTTCAACTTCTTTGTGAGGCTTTTAAGAAGTCTCTCATTAGTACACAATCAAAAGTGGGTCTATTTGTGACCGTTATCTTGTTAAGTGTTAAATGTCTCAATCTTGTTTTCTCGTATTTAATTATTAATTGGTAATTTGTAATTATTTTTTAGTTATCATAAAAGTTATTAAATGTAATTATGACAATTTGTAAAGTATTTTTTAGTTGTCAAATTAGAAAGAGCATGAAAAATAGGAAGTCAAATGTGAGCGTGGAGAAGATAAGGAAGATTTTTTAGTTTGTATGAACACATTACTAAAAGGGATAAATTATAAGTTGGAAAAGGATGTTTCTTATTTTTGTGATTTATGTCTATATGGTTTTAGAAACCATTAGTGATTTGTGGTTTCTCTCATGCCTATAGTTTGAGTTGAAGGAGAAGCAAGTTAATTTATGGATTGTTGAAGCAATGAAGCGTTGTAGTGAGTCCGCAAAGGTTTCTCCATGTAATTCTTGAATTATGATTTGCATTTATATTATAATCTACTTTCATCTATGATTTATTACTATGGGATTATTTGAATTATCCTGATCTTCAACATTAAGATGCACAATTATAGTTTCCCCTTATTTTTCATGCTTGGTATACCTTTCGATTGCGTCCCAAAACCCTCTGCTTTAATAATCTCAAGGGCTAGATATTCATGAGTACCAACAAATGGCATTGACCAGGCACTAGTCGGCTCAGCCATTAGTTCTAGTAGATGATTTTTTGAAATGCCTATCTCATTCTTTGAATTTCTGTTTTTCTTGGAGCTTTGAGGTAAAAAGCATGGGACAAAACATGAAAGACTGTATGCAAGTAGGTGTCATACATGGTGACTCAATACAAGCTGGCTGAATATAGTATGCAGGGATCCTACATGAAGGGTCGAAGTCTGTTGATGTTGATTTAACTAGAGTAGGACTGACCTGGCACACCTCAATGATAGATCAACGTCTGAAAGCATAATATGGCCTTCTCCCTTCAATTTTAACAACCCTGTGATTCTGTTATATTGCTTCCATGAATCTTTTCTTGAATTTTTGCATTCTATGCAAGTATTCTGTGTAAATGAGATTCTTTGTATAAATAACTGTCCTGTGCATTTCCATGGCATCCTCCACGTAGCGAACGCATTCATCAGCTTTCCTATCCATTAGAGGTTGAAAAGCCTTACCGAAGGCCGACTGAAACTACGCCCATAGCATTTGTTGACATATGAATTTATCTAAATAATCACAGGCCTGTAGGGTTAAATCCTTGCTCCTCTCAGAGAAGGAATCAATACAATTCTGCAGAAGAGTTACAAAAATAGAGTGCACCTCTTCTACTAAATTTACATCCTCAACAAGAAAATTATCAGTTGACTTATCAGTGGAAGCAAGTAGGTCAAGGGAATAGCATTTAAACATCCTGGAGAGACAAGTAATACAATTCATTTCTGTCTTATCCTAGAAATTATCAATGTCTCTCTCTATAAGAAGCATGTGTAATATATCCTTGATTGAATCCATCAATCTCATACACTCAATTATTGCCTCAACAGAACTAGAGAAATTCCTATGCAATGCATTAAGCTCTACCTGCCTCTTAGAAAGTGTTGTGTCTATTTTTTTTCTCACAATTTCTGGCAGGCATTTTTTAAACCCATGGCCTGGATCTGCATTAGTTTTTCTGCCAGCATAGGTATTCCCACCATGGTTTTATCAATCTTTGAAGGATGTGGCTCTTTTCTTCCTCTTCAACTTAAGCAGACCCCTTCTTAGCTCTTCCACTGACAATACAAACTTGTTATTGCTTCCTTGACAATACTGTTAGCTTTTGCTGCTCTACACTTAACCTATTCATCAGTATTGCCCTCACTGTCCAATCAAAACTTGTAGTTATTTGTGGTATTTAACAAAGTTATCTCAACACTGTCTACACCCTTTAAACTCAAACTGCAGGAACTATAAGAGTTATTTTCATATATCAAACCATCTTTGTTGAATCCTCCTGCCTGCATCCTCATAGCTTCCAGGGTACAGACACTTGGTATGTTTACTTTATAAGTTGGGGCACCTGCCAAGGTAAGCTGAAAACCTAACAATCGCCTTGACTCAAACAAAAACCCTAAACCTACATGGGACCTCAACAACTTAGACCCTTTCAAAATTTGATAGCTTCCCTCTCTTTTTGGTGTACATGGGCCTTTTGGAAAATTTAAGGTTATGTTGATGATTCAACACAATTTTACATATCAGTTGACATTTCAGGGAAAACAAGGATACTTTTTGAAATTTTAAATTAGACCCCAAAGATCTATTGAAGAGCCTCATAAGACTATCCAAACAATGTAAAAAATCCTTATAAGACTATTTTACTCCAAACTAAAATAAGTCATATGAACATATAAGAGGGGAGGAAACTTACATGGAATTTGGAAAGGATGACATTGAGATAAGAAATATGGTTTAGGAAGAGATTAAGAAATATGGAGAGAGTAAAACTAAAAGGAAGAGGGAAAGAAAAAAGAAAAAAATTAGAAAGAGGTAAAAAAGATAAAGTAGGGAGAATAGTAAAATGAGTACAAAACATAATAAAAAGAATACAATCATATGCATTTTTTCTTATTACATTCTTGTAATTTGATCTAAGTTGTAGTTTGATCATGAGTGATCTAGTTTGTTTAAACCAACATTCTTGCCTAAATTTAGATTTTAAGGAATGTCCTATAGAACTGTAGGATGCAATTTAGAACACCAACACATATTTATTTGCAAATTTGAGAAATATTAAATAAAAAATTCTAGAAACTAGTGCACTTGGATATGGATCTTCTTGACCATCCTATCCTTATAAATTTCTACCAAATAATTTTTTTAAAAGAGTAAGGATGTGACACATTAGAATGACTTTGACTATCCACAAATAATTATTTTGCATCATTTATTGCTTCTAATATTATTTCTATCTAAATTAGAATTCACTAAATTGAATGATACTCTTGATATACTGTATTGCAAACATTATTAGAAGAAAGCATAACCTTTTTTTTTTTTTGCTATTTTTTCCTTAAAAAAATAGCATGATGAACCATAAGATTTTTTATGATAAAACTTAATTGAAAAGTGCGATGAACATAAGATTTTTTTATGATAAAACCTAATTGAAAAGTTTGTTGATTTGAAGCATAAAATCCTAAGTGTTGTGCTTTTAAAATTCAGTGCATCCCTTTCCCCTCAAAGCCTCATAGTACATCCTTGGTAAAAGAGGGTATATGTAATCATGCTCCTTCCATGGGGTCATACTTATTCACATGGTTTGAGCCTATTTTGGGTGTAGTTTTGACATTATGTATCCTGATGTCAAAGAGCATGTTGTCGTAACGTGATTCGATTATGTTTCTTTTCTGAACATCATTAATTATTTCAATGGCAAGGTGATGACATAATTTTTTAATGGTGGTTTGTGCATTGGTAATATGAATCTTTTGTATTTATATAGTAGAGATTAAACATCATCCATTTCATTGTCAAATGTGAATTATATTCAATAAAAAAAGAAATATATACATTTTTTCATATAAATAAAGTATATAATATTTATAATACATAATGAACATAATAACTATTATTTGGTTTGGCTTAAACAACACACTCTAAGCTTTGATTTGTTTAGGTGGCTCGTTTAAAATCACACTAATAAATGGGTCTTATTGAAGAAGCTAATGTAATTTCAGATGAGCCACCTAAGTAAATCAAAGCTTGAAATGTGCTATTTAAGCCCGACTATATTGTTCAAAACGATTTTTACATAAACCAAGATGAAACACAGTATGCTCACCAACTTTATTGGAATGAATCTACACCTTACACAATTCGTATATTTGACATCTTTTGAGCATGCTTAGTTGGTGAGGCGTTCACAGTGTGGATGTTGGTTCAATGTACTACCAATGGCGTCCAAAGTATTTATTCCCACCTGCAGAGTTTGTTTTCCACGGGATTGGTGACAAATGCAAGGGTGGTAGGAAAGTTGTAATCCATGTGGGCTGAGCCAAGGATGGTAACGTCTGTAATATGCTACCATTGAACTCCACTGCAAATTTACAATTGAATGGGCTGCGTGCTTATCATGGATACCATGTGGATGGATCCTTCACTGATAGTTTCCATCTCTCAAGATATTCATCTGAGATCTAAGCAATTTTTTCCTTTCGTTCTAAAGCAAACATTAAAGAATATATATATATAGTGGGTTTCAATAATTGTTCGCCATGTCGAAGTCTACATGGGCATCTTCTCAACTACCTTTGGAGCTTTAAATCCTTTATTATGAGGAGAGTGAACTGTGTATTTTGGCCATGCCGGTGAGCAGGAAAGGCTTCATGTACTGCTTTGCACTTTTAAACTATCTATTCTTTTGTTCAAGGATGAAAACTATCAACACATACTATAAGCTTCGGGAAAATATATTTGAGATGCTCTAAGACAAACATTAAGAATGTTTTGAGTTTCTCTTTCTCAACATTAAGCATGTGCAACAATGGAGATGGAGATGAGGGTAGTTGTAAGTAATTTGGCATTTGGGCAAAAGATTGATCCTCTGATTGGGTTTGTTATAATATTTTGTGATTCATCAAATGGATAATATACATGAGAATGTATTCATTAGTTTAATGTTTTCAACATTTTTTTAATGTTTTTTTGATAGTATAAGCATTAAGATGGGGATTAAAAAGTGATAAAACATACAATTTAAAGAATAATTTGTATACACTTTTAAAAGTGTGTGAGTTGTAATTTTATCACATTATAGTTCATATGTACCAAGTTTATATGTTCTTTTTAGCACATATTCTAAACCAATTAAATCCCTTTACTAGACTAGAAACAAATTTGAATTTTTAAACTTAGGGTTGGACTAACAATTTAGGCACCTAAAAGCATGTTTTATTTAAAAGAGTAATGCCAAAATTTCTTCTCATTTTGTTTACATGTTTTAGATCAAAATTGTATGAAACTGCCACCAAAATGATAATCTACTTAGTTTTTTAGCTATATAATTTTTCAAAGTGTTGAACACATTAAATTTTTTGTTTTGGTTTATTTTTAGTGATGTCTTCATATTCCTTAAATACCTATGCATGTGTATATGTATATTTCATATTTTTATTTGTTTACCAAAAATTGAAAAACAAACAATGTTCTAAGTTTCATTCTATAAACATGGAAAAATAACATTTTCAATTATTTGTGTAGATTTTATGTGACATACATGCTCAATGATATAGTTTTTAGGATGCATCCACTTCAAAAATGTAATGAATAAAAAAAATCAATCTCAAAATTTCTTAAATTAACCAAAAAAAGTAACTCAATGCTAATCAGAATGTATAAGATCAACTCATATTATATTTAGAAAATTTATTCATAAGATATTATATAATTATATCAAATGACCACCTACAACAACTCAACTAGTCACAAATCCTTGATCCAACTATATATAAGGTCACAACTATAACCCATCAAATATCCATAATATACAATTATTGATATACAAAGGCAACATGCCCCAATCACCAGATAAACACCAATGGCCTAATATTCAAAGATATTACAATATAATAATGTAAAATTCAAGATAAATGCTTGCCAACCATGAACAACTCCCTCTAATCTCATGTTACCTTAGGGAAGGTTTTTGAACCCACACATCGAATGAATCCATTTCCTCCCAACCATCATATTTGTTTAAAGTGATAAATTGATAACCTAATAACCATGAAGTAACCAAATAGTCTAACATCTTTAACTTATTTATATTATTTTCATGTTTATGTCTAGATACATACATAAGAATAATTAATGTAAATTATCCACAACATAGAAAGCTCATATAAGACACAAGTAATCAAGTTAAAATAACTCCATACATTCAAGACCTTTTGTTACACTTTGAAATGATTATGACTCACATCCTATAATATGAGAGTACTCACCCTTTGAGATCAAGTGTCTTATATAATAAAACTAGCTCAAGATAGAATAATATGTATCCCATAGTAAATGTATTCCTACAACCTTAGGACAATCTCTTATAAAACCAATTTACAATCAATATGAAATATAGGAACAAAACACAAATCAAATAATAATACACAACATATTATAATCAAGATGAACACAACACAAGGTACATGCACATAAACGTTAAATAACAATCATGGACACAAGATCAATATAAAACAGAAAAAGTAACATAAAAAAGACAAGATCACAATAAACAATGACACTCATACAAATGATATCTCAAATTATAAATTCACAATTGCAACACACACTCAATGTTCATGGGATCCATTAAGATGCATCTCATAACTATGTTATGTACCCAAGTACCACCACCTTATATAAGATAAGAAGCTTAACTATATCAACCACAAATCAAACTACCATCTAGTAGAACAAAATGCATGCCAATATAGAATTCCACATGAATTAATCATTACAGATATCATATCTACTAATGGTCGAAGCTAGTCAATAATATATAATATAGTTTGTGGAACTTCTACCAAATAAATCACCAGAGATTAATCTTGATGTGATTCTTATAGTGAGCATAACAAACTTGAATTCTTTGCTAACTTAAGGGGATGTTGTCTATAAATGTGTTGGGATCAAATTAGAGAAGACGATGTTAGGCTATATCCATCTAAGACAAGGACATATAGCCTCTCCTATACTCTTTTTAAGTAACATTTAACTTTTATTAATCCATTCAAACTATTATTTCAAATTAGAACCCTACGTTTTAATAAACACACTATATTCTTATAGTCATTGCATTTTTTAATGGAACCCTACATTTTGGTAGATACGTGTTATCTTTCAATAGTCATTTTTATTTTCCAATGGAATTCATACTCCTTCGAGTAGACTAATCATATTTCAATATCCATTCTATTATTTTAAATAGACTCCATGAGATATACCTCTCATGCACTATATCCTTTTGGATAGAATCAAACTCTTTTGAGTAGAAGCATGACCAAAAAGGTGTCACAAAATAAATAGTTTAACATACTTGTTAGTAGATCTAAAGGGAAGAGAAGAGCATACCAGAAACATAGCGACAAAGTACCACAGTACAAATAAAGGACAACAACCACAAAGAAGGAGACACATCTCTTCAAGGAAATGGATGTATACATATATGTTATGTGTAATAGATAGGAGATATATAAGAAAAATTATCTATATGGTTTTAAAAAGTCTCCTAGAATGTGGTACCAGAAGTTTGATACCTATGTGTTGTCATTGAAATTTCAGAGATCTAAATCTGACCATTGTGTGTATTATAAATCTAATAATGGTCACATTCTCATTATTTTTTTATACATAGATGATATGTTGTTTATTAGGAATGGTAAAAGTATAATTTCATTTTTGAAGTTCTAGTTGTCAACACAGTTTGAGATGAAAGACCTAGGTTTAGCTAGGTACATTATGGGGATGGAAATCATAAGATACATAGCTAATAGAAAGTTTTGGTTAACCTAGAGCAAGTATGTGAACTCAGTGTTGGAGAGATTCAGCATGGTAGATTGTAGACAGTTATAGTGTTCCTGTGATGCAAGGGACGAAGCTTTCTATGAATGATTGTCCAAAATCTCCTACTCAGATGGAGGACATGACCAAAGTACCATATGTGAGTGTTGTTGGTAGTTTGATGTATGTTATGGTGTGCACGATGCCAAACATTGCCCAAGCAGTGGGAGTCCTTAGTCATTTTATGGCTAATCCTAGACAAATATATTGGGATGCAGTTAAGAGAGTGTTCAGATATTTACGAGGTACTTCTGAGTGTATAGGAGTGAATTTGTAGCCCTTGTGCAAATTCTCCTTTTGCATATCCTCACCTTAGAAAATCAAACCCGAAGGAAAAATTCCACATCACCCACCTACCTTCCACTCACTTGGCATTTTTCCTGTGTGTTGGTGGGAGAATATTTCTCGGGGACATGAGCGCAATGCGCGAATGTCTGCGCAACACGCTACCATCCTTGACGGATTCATGCGTCTAAAGTTGGCAGAGACATCACACTCCTCATTGGGGATGAATTGTAACATCCCTCTATCGACCAACGAACCCAAAAATGGCTTATTCCTTCTCATCCCACCTTCAAAAGCATTCACTTCACACATCACTTCACTTCTTCACATTCTCAAGCATATTTCACTTCATCTTTTCACACTTCCAACAATCTACACCAATCCATTTGAGTATTGCAGCAGCTAGACACTCCATCAACCTCACTTTTGCACATGTCGCTCTACCACATAAGTTGCGAGCTTGGAGTCTTGCAAGATCTCCCTTCATCACCGTTGTAGTTGTCATGACTTTTCCAAGTTCGTTCCTTGCATTCTCCCTTCATTGGCCTTGAGAGCCTTTGGGTGGAGGTGGTACCACTTCACATTCCTCCTTTGTGATTTGATAGAGTAACTTTATCTTTTGTAGTGTTCAGTATACTTCTTTCAATCTCCTTTATCATAATTTCTACTCCGTTGCTTTATGGTTATCCGTGGAGGTGGAAACACCAAAGTGGAGGTATGACTGAGGCAAGACCCTATACAGCCCCAAAAATTTCCCCTTCTGGTTTGTGTGTAGGTGAACATGTGCATGGAGCTCGCTAGTGAACTGACACTTTAGCGAGATAATATTCGTTACCCTAGCTTTCATTTACTTGCTTTACCATCTCCACATTTACTTCTCGTACTTATCATTTTTTTCTTTTCATTAAAATCAACTAGCTAGGATGTCAGTAGGTTTTTGGTAGTTTTCTTACTGTACTTTTCATTTTTTGTCCATAAAAATGCCAACACGCCAGAGAAATTCCAACACACCGGCCTATTGTCCCATACTCGCATTATCATCCTCGGACAGAGAGCTATCTGAGGTGCAGTTCAAATTCCAAAAACTGGCTCGTCTAGCCCCAAATAAAATTTTGGGTCTGTAGAGTGATAGAAGTACGTTATAGTGCTCCTCATTCTCGATCCTTGCCCCAAAACACCCTTTAGAGTGAGGTAAGTTAGGGCAGCCCTCTGCTCTCAGCTCTTTGTGTCCTAGAGCCTTGACGTGGTTGGTCCCCCTCTCTAACATTTTTGGTGAACCCGATGTGAATCATTTTGGTTTCGTTTGGCAGTGCTGAAGGGTCCTTCCTTGTGTTCTAGGAGCGTTGTAGGTGTGAGTGTTGTGAGGTGTTTCGCCTTTTTTCCCAACCTGCAACCCTTAGTAGGCGTAGTTGGAAGGTTCCATAAGTGTTGTGAAATGAAGCCTTTGTTGGGTCACTATCCAATTTCAAACCTTTGTGGGGCTTTGTGAGAGCATTGTTCAGTATACATGATGGCTTCCTTATAGCATCTACATGTCCCCTCTGTGTAGCCTGCAATTAGTGGTCTAGGTATAACCTTCACCTCACAGGACCTGCCGATGGGTTTCAATAGAGAACCATCTCCTCTTTACATCCCTACGCGAATCAACGGAAACACTGTACCAGGTGTTCTTGTTGACCCAACGTGTCAAGTGAATATTATAACTAAGGAGATTATGTTAATTAACTTCCTACATAAAGATGGGTATGATGCACTTGTAAGCACCATTCGTACGCATAACAGACTTTTTGTACCTCCCCTTGGTAGCATCATTTTGTCAGTCTTTATTGGACCTAAGTCTATAAAATTTCTTTTTGACATAATCCCGGGGTCCGAACTCTTCAAAGTGGAGCTAGGTATCCCCTGGTTAGTTGCTATGAATGCAATTCCCTCGGTTGTTCATAAATGTCTAAAGTTTATTCATGAGGGTTCAGTGCATGTGATCCACAACACTGGCTATAAACCGTCGATTGCATGTGGTAGCTATTCCTTAGATCACTTCTGTCATGCACCTATTGGTTTGCTTTCACCTAGGAAGGACATCTTGTACCAGACCTATGAGAAGTATAAGAAAGGGCGCTTAACGCCTAGAGTGAGATACCCTCCATCACCTTACGTTGTTTCGCATAGGGCTTGTTTACAAGATGACAGTGATCCACCCTAGCACGTAGAAGGGAAGAAGAGAAGCACTCTCAAGGTTCCTCTTCCTCCCATTCTGTTGTTCAACCTGCTACTTCCTCTCGCCATGTTGTGGCATCATCATATTCTTCTTTGAATTTGTGGGAGAACCCTATGGTGCCCACTTGGAGAATTCCCAAGTGGCCTGCATTCAAACTTCATGTTCTACCCACGGAGCCTAGGCCTATTGGATATGGTAGAAGGAAGGGTCCTCAAGTGGAATCCTCTATGTCTCAGCCTCCATGGCCTCCCACTACTCCTGATCCTAAAGCAGTGAATGGGAAGAGGCCTGCCACTGAGGTGCTAAAGCTTCAACTCCCCCCAATGTTTCTCAACCTATTCCTCCTACTCCCATTAAGGAGTCTATCCCTCCACTGGAGACGGCTGTGATGGACACCCCTATGACTGAGTAGGAGCCTTTTGTCCCTTCCCAACACCCGACCTCTAGCACAAAGAGTCATAGAAACTGCCTTACATGCAAGCGCAAGCATCGGTGAAAGGCTTTGGCGACTGAGCAAGCCGCTTTACAGAGAAGGGAATAGGAGTTGACCACCCCTATTTTAGAGCCTTCTAATGCGTCCTCCTCTCTCCTCCCCTCTGCTTTCATTCAATCGAATCCAGTCCTGATTCTGGCTCCCCCTATGAGTGTGAGTGTGCTTGATCCTAAAATGGTGCAGGTGTTTATCGCTCCTTTGATTGAGCCGCCTCTTTTGATGTCCCTCCCGGGTATCTCGCCATTCCCTAAGCTCGTGGACATGCCAAATACCTCGATGGTGTCTTTTGTGGTTTTCTCCTCCCCTTCCGTGCATCTCGCCTCATCTGTGGGGATTTCACATTGTCTGATGAAGCAGAAAGTAGAGGTTGGTCCTTCCAACAATGGGGGGCATAAGAGAAGTCCACCCTCTTCAAAGGGTGGTCCAGCAATGTGTCGTCCTTGTGACGGAGCCAACTTCGGCATCCCCTGAGTTTGTCACTACTCCTGAGTCACTCGATGAGCCAAGCAATGAATCTCGGGTGCCAACCTCCCCATTCATTGAGGTAACACATGGCACTCCCGTGAAGTGCATGTTTAACTCTCTGGATGAGGTCCTAGTCTTGTCAATGATCTTCGTAAAATCGTTGACCACCACTCCACAAGAGCCTAGTGGAGAAGACCTTGCGAGGCCTTCTTCCTTAGCCCTTGTTGCGGGAGGGTTAGAAGCACCTCCCATTAATATTCCACAACCGCAGGCTCATCCGCCTTCCTCATACAATGATCTAGCCTATGAAGCGAACGATCTCTTTGTCGATGAGTGTTAGGGGGAAACCTCTTCTTTATCTTTAGAATAGGTGTGTGTGTTGTGATGTCTTCCCCAATGCTTTCATTATGTGTTCCTGGATTATCCTCATCACCCTTGTAGGTGCTTGGATACAAGAGTGATTATGTGTCGTAAACTTCATCTATTTGTTCCATCATTCTTCCTTTGTTATGTGTTTTGATTTTCAGGAAAATTGGGGATGATGCAAAGTGTTGGGGGCATTTAGGCTTCCCTTCCATGTTGACCCAATTTTTTATTTTTACTTTGTCTTCTCGTGCATTCTTCACATGATCTGATATAGTAGGGGGTCGATGACAGTTCATCTATATACTATTACTATACTTATATATATTTATGAGCATCTCTAACCCCAAAATATCAGATCACCCCTGTGTCTCTTGTTTATGATGTTATTTCTCTTTCACTCTTTGCTCTTTATCTGTTCTTGGCTTGAGTTGTCCCTCGTATGTGTGGCAATGTCACCTTCACAATGTTTCAATTTTTAGAAAACGCATTCGTAGCCAACGAATATTTTCTCGAAAATCTTAGCAACCTTTTTCAAGAAATCACATTCTCAACTCCGACCCCTAACGAAGCATATTTCCTTCATCATAGGTTCGCAAAGAAAGAACTTGAGAACTTTCCTCTGAGGTGGGAGAAACATTTCTTGTGGGAGAAGCCTCGACCTCCCCCTCACAAGGGGTCATTTTCTTCCTTTCGAATTCCTTGATGAAGTGAACATCTTTCAAAAGGATTCCTTGATGATG
This sequence comes from Sequoia sempervirens, assembly GCA_007258455.2. NCBI lineage: Eukaryota > Viridiplantae > Streptophyta > Pinopsida > Cupressales > Cupressaceae > Sequoia > Sequoia sempervirens. The sequence goes on from VDFB02000015.1 coordinate 584,736,497, forward strand.
AAGTGATTTTGTGAAAAAACATTATCTCACTTTCAAACAATGCGTCCCTTGAGTGGACCCCTCTTCTTTTGAAGGGTTCCCGAGGGACCCCTTTGAAAGTATTTCAGTTTAATTCATTGTCTACGTGACTGTCTACTTGTTTTCCTATGTGGCTACTTTTTATTTTCTGGCATGTTTTATTTGTGGATTAACGTGTTGCTTTGTAGGTGCGCCTGTGAAGCCACTTTCCAGTCCAACTCTGTGGAGTCCCCCTACACTAGGCTTCCTTCATGAGAGATTACTTGGGGGAAAGTCTTCTTATAGGTATGCAGGCCTATAAGGCACTACATCTTGTAGGATTTGTCCATCATTGGTCTGCGAGCCTTTGGTGTACTTTGTGCAGCTTCATAGTTCTGCGGGGCTATGGAGTCCTTTTGTTTGAAACTCCTTAGGAGAGAGTACATGTGGAGTCCTTTTCCTGCACTGTGCTTTCGAGTTTTCCATATCGTAGTCTACTTCCTCGATGGTTCAGGTATACATCTCTAACTCTTCAATCTACTTTACTGAACACTCATCGATACTCATGCTCGGTAAAGTGGGGGAGAAATGTATAGGAACGAATTTGCACCCCTTGAGAAAATTCCCATTTTGCATACCCTCACCTTAGAAAATCAAACCCGAACGCGAAATTCCACATCACCCACGTGCCTTCCACCCACTTGGCATTTTTCTTGTGTGTCGATGGGAGAATATTTGTTGGGGACGTGAGTGTGGCATGTGGATGGTAGTGCAATGGCGGATTCTCGCCTCTGAAGTTGGAAGAGACGTTACACTCCTCATTGGGGATGAATTGTAACGTCCCTCTATCGACTAACTGACCCCAAAATGGCTTATTCTTTCCCATCCCACCTTCAAAAGCATTCACTTCACACATCACTTCACTTCTTCACATTCTCAAGCATATTTCACTTCATTTTTTCACACTTCCAACAATCTACACCAGTCCATTTGAGCATTGCAACAACTAGAAACTCCATGAACTTCACTTTTTCACATGTCACTCTACCACAGAAGTTGTGATCTTGGAGTCTTGCGAGACCTCCCTTCATCATTGTTGTGACTATGGTGACTTTTCCAAGTTCGTTGCTTGAATTCTCCCTTCAGTGGCCTTGAGAGCCTTTGGGTGGAGTTGGTACCACTTCACATTCCTCCTTTGTGATTTGATAGAGTAACTTTATCTTTTGTAGTGTTCAGTGTACTTCTTTCAATCTCCTTATCATATTTTCTACTCTATTGCTTTCTGGTTGTTTGTGGAGGTGGAAACACCAAAGCGGGGATCTGACTTAGGTAGGCACCTATACAGCCCCAACAATTTTCCTCTTCTTGTTTGTGTGTAGGTGAATGTGTGTGTGGAGCTCGTTGGCGAACTGGCACTTCAATGAGATAATATTTGTCACCCTAGCTTTCATCTACTTGTTTTACCATCTCCGCATTTACTTTTCCTACCTTATCATTTTGTTCTTTGCATTAAAATCAACTAGATAGGTTGTCAGTAGGTTTTTGGTAGTTTTCTTACTGTACTTTGTGTTTTCTGGCCGTATGGACATCAACGAACCAGAGAGACGCTAGTGCGTCGCGTTGTCGTCCCAAACCCGCGTTGTCGTCCTCGGACAAAGGGTTTTTTGAGGTGCAGTTCAGACTCCAAAAACTGTCTCATCTAGCCCCAAATATAATTATGGGTCTGTAGAGTGACATAAGTACTTCATAGTGCTCTTCACTCTCGATCCTCGCCCCAAAACACCCTTTAGAGTGAGGTAAGTTAGGGCAGCCCTCCGCTCTCAGCTCTCTATGACCTAGAGCCTTGATGTGGTTGGTCCCCCTCTCTTACACTGAGTATGCCTTGTGTTTTCATGGTCATCCTACTGGACCTCAGCATTTTGTGAGTATGTGTGGACATGTGGATTTAGATTGGGCAGGTGACATTGATAGTAGAAGATCCACCAATGGTTACGTGTTTATGATGTTTGGTGGTGATATTAGTTGGATGAGTAAGTGACAGGTTGTATTTGCTTTATCCATGATAGAAGAAGAGTACATGGAAACCACTCATGCTTGTAAGGAAGTCATTTGTCTTAAGAGATTCTATTCTAATATTGGTTTAGATGCAGGAAAAATTACTATTTGTTGTGATAGTCAGAGTGTCATTTGCTTAGCAAAGAAACATATCTTCCATGTCGGAACAAAGCACATCAATGTTCAGTATCATTTTTTTTGTGATATGGTAGAAGATGGCAAGGTGAAGTTTGAAAAGGTTGACACTTTGGCAAATGTTGCAAATGCACTAACAAAACTAGTGAGCACAAAGAAGTTTAAATGGTGTTCTAAGTCCTTGGGCCTTAGGGCCCTAAGCAGATGATTTCATGACTCATGGCAGGTTTTTGACAAGTGGGAGAATGTTGGGATTAAGGTGTCTCAACCTTAGAGTCCTAATGTGATTAATTTAATGTATTATTGTATTTATTTGTATTATTTAAATGCCTACATTGTCATGTCATCAATTGGGACCCACTGGTTGGGTGGTATCCCTGTTGGAGGTGATTGGATGACACATCATCATCCCAAGTGGAGGTATGGCATGTCATAAGGTATCTTTTTTCATGGAGAAATTTGGCACCCAAGTTGGTGTTGCAAGTATGAGCTAGTTTGGTGGTGTTGTCATTAATGTTGTCATTGATGTCAACATAGTTTAGTATGTTGTAGATTGTACATGCATGGTTGAGACACTGTTGAGTGTTGTGAGTATGTGGAGCTATCTTTATGGTGTTTTAGATGAGTTGTGTTGATGATTTTCAAAGTGCTTTTGAGAAAATTAATAAAGAGGTGAAAGTACAATAATAAAAGTATTCAGAATGTGCTCTGATATGTGCTCTCCATTTCTCCTGTGTTGATCCTATGCCTGTGTGGTTGTGAATTTTTTATTACGGTGATTTGATGGTGATATATGCTAAGTTTCATATTCTAGTGATATGGTATGTGAAAGTTGTGTCCACCTGTATGTGTGTTCTACTAGCAGAGTTAGTGTTTAGTGGACTGGGAAAAATATGTTTGCTCCGCAGTTCTCTGCTATTTCGTTTCAGATCTTGTGGATCTAGGATATGCTTTATGAAGATTTTTTCTATGCTTAGGTGAAGAGGTTTGAATTCTGGAGATATGGAAATCATGTTTCAATATTTTTGTGTGTCTGCATAGTCCAAATAGACTGGTGAAAGAAATTCAGTGATTAAAGCTTGTTGTTTTTGTTGCGGATGTATCTGGAAGGTTTTGAGATGTATTCTCATGCATTCGGAAGTGTGTTATGGCATCTACATGTCATCTTCTTGGGAAGTGTGTGCATCATTGTTCAATTATATTTTCATTAGGTTTGGCCAACCTGGTGTTTACAGTTCAGTTGAAGAATAAATTTTAATTGAGGAAGTGTGTAGAAGATTCAAGAAAATAATTTTATTGGCCAACCTAATTTGAATTTATGAAACGATGTTTTGTGGAAAACCTTGGTAAATGTATCTAAGTTTGAGAATAGTATAAAATCAAGTTGAATTGTGAAGATTTGGATTACAGAATGATGCAAAGTGACGAAAGTGTGCCACAAATCATAAGAGCAGAAGTGTGTGTGAGTGAGTTGTGATAGCAGTTTTTTTTTCAGTGTGTTGAAGGCAATGAACTCAAGGTTTCAATAACCCTATGAATGTGCTTTAATTGCAGTGGTGGATCTTTTATTCTCTTTTGTATCTGTAGGTAGTGAGCCTCTCTATTGGAAAGTGAGTCCTTTGTAGGCAGTGAGCCTTTGTATTTGGACAGTGAGTCCTCTTTTGGGTAGTGAGCCCTTGGTAGTGAGCCTTTGTATTCAGTTTATAATCTTTATATTGTGAGTTAACCCTCAGCGTGGTTTTTCCATTATTGTGTTTTCCACGTAAAAATATGATGTTCATTGTGTTGATTTAATTTTTGTTACTTATGGTTCATTCTCATATTTAATAAGAGAATAGTGAGGTTGAATATTTGATAAGTGATAAAGTTTTTAGTTTGAATTTGAGTGACAACTGATTCACCCCCCCTCTCAGTTGTCTTGCGCCTGTTTAACAATTGGTATCAGATCTTGTGGTTCCTTGTGTAGAGCTTAACCGCTTAAGGAAGATTTGATGGCGCACAAATTGGTGATCCCTACGTTTGATGGAACTAACTACAATGACTAGAAGGGACAGATGAGAGGATACATTATCTCTCTTGGTTTCAAGACCTGGAAGGTTGTTGAGAATAAGTATACACTTTCGTTCAGTGGTGTTAATTTTGTAGATGAGATCTTTGCTTATGAATAAAATGAGAAGGCGAAGTATGCGATTTGCAGTGGTTTATCTAAAAATGAGCAAGTCAAGGTTAATTCTCTAGATACTGCATATGAAGTCTGGAAGAAGTTGGAAGACATGTATGAAGGAAATGAAAAGGTGAAATTGACAAAGAGGTTGGTGGAAAAGCGTAGATTTGTGAACCTGAATATGGAAGATGGTGAAGAATTTACATGTTTTTTTTCAGAGAGTTGAACTGGCAACAAATGAAGTTATAAATCAAGGAGAAAAACTAGCAGATGAAGATATAGTCGAGAAGATCATGATCACTTTACCGGATTGTTACAGCGACAAGATCTCTTTTATTGAAGAAATGTATGATCCTAAGAAGTACACTCTAGAAGAGTTGTTTGGCACCTTGCAAGCATTTGAGATAAGAAAGTTATAGAAATACAAAAAGATAGAAGAGAAGAAAAAAATGGCATTTAAGGCCTTGAAGATTGAAGAACCGGATAGCGATGATGAAGAGTTCAAAGACCAGGAAATTGAAGAAAGGCACTGGAAAGTAAAGTTATGTTACCCTTTAAATGCTTTAGTTGTGGTAACATTGGTCATTATGCTTCAAGATGTCTGAATAGGGCTACACATAAAAAGAACAAGGATTATAAGGATAAGGATAGGAAAGATAAGAAGTATAAGAAGCTATACTATGTTAAGGAAGAGGTAGGTATTTCTGATGGAAAATCTGACAATGAGGCTGATGATAGTGAATGCTTATTCTTAGCTTTGGAAAATAAATTTGTATCCACTAACTTTGGAAAATGTGTAAGTAAGAAGGCTATGGAGGTTAAGAAGAATATGAGGGAAGGTACCTTGGTTACCAATTTTCATGTAAGACAAGATGAAGACTATTGGGTAATTGATAGTGGATGTTCTAATCACATGACCAGAGATAAGAGTAAGCTCACTAAACTTGAAAAATATGATGGTGGTTTAGTCATGTTCGGTGATGATTCAGAAGCTAAGATATGTGGTAAAGGTTCAATCAGTTTTGATGGAGTGCATAATATTGATGATGTATATTATGTGAAGGGTTTGAGACATAATCTTTTGAGTTTTGGTCAGATGTGTAGCAATGGCTTTAAACTTGTGTTTCAGAACAATACCTATGAAATTGGGAAAGGATCCGAAAATGGAGATATGATTGTTGTTGGAAGGAGAACTCATGGAAACATCTATCAACTAAAGGGAGTTGATAGACATTGCCTTGTATTGCAGATCAGTGAAAGTTGGCTATGGCACCGGAGAATGGGACATGTGAACTTTGATAACTTGGTCAATATCAGTGCTAAGGAGATTGTTCGAGGACTACCTAGAATCACAAGACCTGCTAATGTTATATGAAGAAGTTGTCAAATATGAAAATAGACAAGATGTAGCTTTAAGAGAAAAGAACATTCTACTACCGGAATGTTGGAGTTAGTACATACTGATCTTTGTGGTCTGACTAAGACTGGAAGCCTGAATGGTGATAGATATTTCATGTTGCTTATTGATTATTACACTTGGATGACATGGGTTGCTTTTCTCAAAGAAAAGAATCAGGCCCTGGATAGGTTTAAGGTATTCTTTGAGAATCATGGAATAAAAAGACAGTTCTCTACCCCGAGAAGCCCATAGCAGAATGGAGTAGTTGAAAGGAAAAATAGGACAGTACAGGAAGCTACTAGAACTATGTTGAAAGAGTCCAATGTACCAGATGTATATTGGAGAGAAGTGATACATACTTTTGTTTATGTCCTTAATAGAGTCCAGATCATGCACAATAGCACAAAGACACCTTTTGAGTTATGGACTGGTAAGACTCCTACTGTGAAATATTTTAAGGTATTTGGAAGTAGATGCTATATTAAAAGAGATGATGAAAATCTTGGAAAGTTCGATGCTGGATGTGATGAAGGAATATTTCTTGGATATTCTACTACTACCAAGGCATATAGATGTTTTAACAAAAGATTGAGAAAGATCATTGAAAGTGCTAATGTGAAAGTTGATGAAGACATACACAGACCTATTGAGCTAAGGGAAGTTGAACCTGATGATCCTATCTACAGACATATACCTAAAGAAAATAATGAGAAGGAAGAAGAAGAACAACAAGTGGAAGAAGAAGAAGAGAATGAACCGGAACCTGCTACTAGGACTCCTAAATATGTACAGAAGAATCATTTAGAAGATCAGATAATTGGAGACAAGAGTGAAGGTGTGAAGACAAGAAGCAGAGTTGCAGCTGAGGTAAATTTGTGTTTACTCTCTAAAATAGAACCTAAATCTGTAAAAGAAGCATGTGAAGATGAAAGTTGGATGAGAGCTATGAAAGATGAACTACAACAGATAGAAAGGAATCAGACATGGGAAATAATCCCTATACTTGTGAACAAAAATGTGATTGGCTCAACATGGGTGTTCCAAAACAAACTGAATGAAAATGGAGAAGTAGTAAGGAATAAGGCAAGACTGGTATGCAAAGGATATTCACAAGTTGAAGGTATAGATTTTGAAGAAGCATTTTCTCATGTGGCCAGAATGGAAGCTATCAGAATTTTTTTGGCATTCTCTGCCCACAAGGACTTCAAGGTATATCAGATGGATGTTAAGTCAACTTTTCCAAATGGACATTTGGAGGAAGAAGTGTACATGGAGCAACCTGAAGAGTTTCAGTTGTCTGGAAAATCGGATATGGTTTGTAAATTGAAGAAAGTGTTGTATGGATTGAAGCAAGCTCCCAGAGCTTGGTATGCAAGACTAGACAAATATCTGGCAAGGCAAGGATTCAGCAAAGTTTCTACTAACAGCGACCTCTTCTTCAAAACGCAAGGTAATAAGATGTTGATTATAGTTTTTTATGTTGATGATATCATTTTTGGTGGAAATGATGGCATGTGTAAAAAGTTTTTTGAAGAAATGTAGAAAGAATTTGAGATGTCTATGATTGGTGAATTGAATTTCTTCCTTGGCCTACAAGTGAATCAAACTAATAAAGGGATATTCATTTCACAATCTAAGTATGTAAAAGAGTTGTTGAAAAAGTTTGGAATGGAGGATTCTAAACCGGTTTGTACTCCTATGGTAACCAGATGTAAGCTGAGCAAGGATGATGAATATGTTAAGACTTATCAGAGAAAATACAAATCCATGGTTGGTAGATTGTTGTATCTCACTGCTACCAAACCAGTTATTATGCATGTAGTGTGTTTAGTTGCTGGATTTCAAGCACATCTTATAGTTGTAAAAAGGATATTTAGATATCTTCAAGGCACACTGGATTATGGACTATGGTACCCTAAGAGAAATGATTTCACCTTGAGTGCCTATACAGATGTTGATTGGGTTGGATGTGTAGATTATTGGAAGAGTACCGGTGGTGGTGCTTTCTTTCATGGTGAAAGACTAGTTTCATGGTTGAGTAAAAAGCAAGACTCGGTTTCTTTATCCACTGCAGAAGCAGAATATATTGTTGCAGCATCCTATTGCACACAATTTTTGTGGATGAAGCAAACTCTAAAAGACATTGGTGTGACATGTGATGAGCATATTCCTATTTTTTGTTACAATACAAGTGCAATAAACATTTCGAAGAACCCAGTTATGCATTCAATAACAAAGCACATATCTATCAAATACCATTTCCTAAGAGAAAAAATGTTCGAGAATGAAGTCATATTGGAGTATGTGACTACAAAGGAACAAATTGTAGACATCTTTACTAAGGCTCTTCCAAAGGATACTTTTGAGCATCTAAACTAAGTGCACATGAAGGTGCACCAGTCCAATGAATTCACGGATTCTTCATTTATCTAGACTAATAGATAGGTCTACTCTACAGGGGGAGTAGAAAAAGTTTTCATTGTTGCAGTATGAGTGTACTCCTAAGGGCGAGTAATCAGATCAGTTGTTATTTTCCATTGATGTCAAAGGGGGAGAAAAGGTTATGTGTTTCCATCAATGACAAAGGGGGAGATTGTTGCAAGCATGAGCTAGTTTGGTGGTGTTGTCATTTATGTTGTCATTGATGTCAACACAGTTCAGTATGTTGCAAATTGTACATGTATGGTTGAGACACGGTTGAGATGTTGTGAGTATGTGGAGCTATCTTTATGGAGTTTCAAATGAGTTGTGTTGATGAGTTTCCAAGTGCTTTTGAGAAAATTAATAAAGAGGTGAAAGAAAAATAATAGAAGTATTCAGAATGTGCTCTGGTATGTGCTTCATATTTCTCCTGTGTTGATCCTATGTATGTGTGGTTGTGAAGTTTTAATTACGGTGATTTGATGGTGATATATGTTGAGTTTCAGCTTCTGGTGAGTTGGTACGTGAAAGTTGTGTCCACCAATATGTGTGTTCTATTGGAAAATTCAATGTTCAGTGGACTGGGAGAAATATGTTTGCTCCATAGTTCTTTGCTATTTCGTTTCAGATTTTGTAGATCTGGGATATGCTTTGTGAAGATCTTTTCTATGCTCAGGCAAAGAGGTTTGAAGTCTGGAGATCCATAAATCATGTTTCATTATTTTTGTGCGTGTCTGCATAGTCTGGATAGACTGGTGAAATAAATTCAGTGATTAAAGCTTGTTGTTTTTGCTGTGGATGTGTCTGGAAGGTTCTGAGATGTATTCTTATGCATTGGAAAGCGTGCTATGGCATCCACATTTCATCTTCTTGGGAAGTGTTTGCATCATTGTTCAATTGTGTTTTCATTAGGTTTGGCCGACCTGGTGTTTACACTTCATTCAAAGAATAAAATTTAATTGAGAAAGTGTGTAGAAGATTCAAGAAAATAATTTTATCGGTCCACTCTTATTCCTTTCCACCATGGGAATTTTGAGTTGCCGACCTAATTTGAATTTATGAAACGTGTTTTGTGGTCGACCTTGGTAAATGTCTCTAAGGTTGAGAATAATATAAAAGCAAGTTGAATTGTAAAGAGTTGGATAAGAGAATGATGCAAAGTGATGAAAGTGTGCCACAAATCATAAGAGAAGAAGTGTGAGTGAGTGAGTTGTGATAGCAGTTTATTTCAATGTGTTGAAGGCAGTGAACCGAAGGTTTCAGTAACCTTGTGAATGTGCTTTAATTGCAATGGTGGATCTTTTGTTCTCTTTTGTATTTGTAGGCAATGAGCCTCTCTATTGGACAATGAGTCCTTTGTAGGAAATGAGCCTTTGTATTTGGATAGTGAATACTCTTTTTGGCAGTGAGCCCTTGGCAATGAGCCTTTGTATTTAGTTTATAATCTTTATATTATGAGTTAACCCTCATAGTGGTTTTTCCCTTATTGGGTTTTCCACTTAAAAATTTGGAGTTCATTATGTTGATTTACTTTCTGTTATTTATGTTTCATGCTCATATTTAAAAATAGAATAGTGTGGTTGAAGATTTGATAAGTGATAAAGTTTTTAGTTTGAATTTGAGTGAAAACTGATTCACCCCCCCTCTCAGTTGTCCTGCACATGTTTAACAGTTCGGTTATGATAGGCTATAATCATATATTCTTGGTTAATGACAGATTCTCTTACATGTAAGTGTTGTCAATTATGATAGTTCTATGACAACTATAAGATGTGTAAGGCATCTGTCATAGCCTATTTTCAGCATATTCTAGGCGCCCAAGCTTGAGAAGAAGATATTGCATGTTATGGCGGTTGTAAGAGGTGTATGGGAATATTATACAAGTTTCCAAATGCATTTGTATGGAATGGGAGATTGTTCCATGTGGATTTGGGCACCCATCCTCTTCTATATGCTTCTTCTAGCTTGTATCTCTCTATATATTGGATGCCTTGCATTGTAGAATGCATAGTTTGTTTGTAGGTAATGAAGTGTTGTCGGATTCACTCCAGAATAAGTGTTTTCTTCAAAACATTTGTTGAAAAATCTTTGTACTTGGAGCTACATTGTAATCCTAATTTGAAGTAATATAGAAGTACTATGCTTTTGGAGGGTGGGTTTTTTTACCCAAAAGGGTTTTCCCCACGTGTATCTAGTGTTATTGTTTTTTGTGTACTTGTTCTATCTTATCTTTTCTATGTGATTCTCTTTTTGTAACTGTATAAGGTGTTAGAAGAAAAAATTTGTAACTCTCCCCTACTTATATTAGTGTAGGAAGTAATTTTTGCTCACCTAGCTTCCTTTCACCTCACACATTCAAGGCATCTTGGGAGCCAACATTCATGGACTTTCTTCTCATTTTTTTTGAGAGAATTATAGAAATGAGGCTATACATCTTTGGCTCTACATCACTATCACTAATAGCAACAATTAGATTTTCCCAATATTTGGGTAAAGAAAAAGTAACAAGATGCATTTATCTTCCTCTTCTAACTTAACATTTATAGGTGCAAGCTAACTTAAAAAAAAATTAAAATAATTTATTTAATCCTCAATAGAATCCCCATCCTTCATTTTTAATGAATATAATTATGTTCTGAAATATAACATTAGTAAGACTTTTGGTTTGATAAATATCACATATCCTCTTCCACAACTTGTATGTGGTAGCTTCCTTGGAAACATTCAAGAGGATGAAATCTAAAAGACACAATCATCTAGCTCCTTGTGTTTTCTTATCAATACTCAACCAATCTTCATCTAAAATTCTAGATGGCTTCTTTTCATTAGAAATTGGCAACCGTTGATCTCTTTCTTCTAGGAGATCTTTCATCTTCAACTTCTAATGGGTTCAATTATTAGCCTATTTTATGTTACTTTCATGCATACTTTCAAACACTTTTTAGATATACTCTTCAGACAATACTCCTATATTATGCTATATTTTCATACTTATTATATATTCTTGGACCTAAATCATAGTAATGGAAATATGGTTATGACATAATAGTATTGCATGGTTTATATGTAAGTATGTATGAAATGTGGATGTAATTATTTTTTTAATTATGGTAGTTAGCTTTGTACACATTTTTTGTGGATTAACCTTTTTGCAGCAAAGGAGAAACTATAGCTCATAGCAACTGAAGTTGTAACCCACAGCAAAAGGAAGACTAGGACAACACAACAGGGGAAGTACCAGATCAAATTGAATGCAATAACTATTGTATGAAGACACCTGATGGAGTTGAACATGCGTCATTATGACAAGTTAATAAAGCGCTGGAGAAGAAGAACTCTTTTGTTAATAGGATTCTAAATAATTGTTTGTGTGTTTTACATGCAAATCTGTTTCACAGAGTTTTAGTTCTATAAATATTCTTCTTTCTTTTCAATTATAGTTTGAACAATTCAATCTTAACTATATGCTTTGATATTTAGGAGTGGAATTTAATGATTGTAGTTAATTTTTTCTTAGAATAAGACTCCCACATGCTTGTATATAGTCGGTGGTTGAGTCCTTAGATAAGTTAGTTGATTTCAGTATTTCATTATCAGTCATTTTTTAGTTTTAGTTATCTATAGACATGATGGTTATTCAGAATGATTTTCATTGAATACAATCTATGAAGAATATTTTGTATAATCTTTTGTGATATGCAATGAATAAAGTTTAATCTCACATGCATACATAGAATCTGATAGTTAGATTTGGATTTAGTTAAGTGAGAGTAGCCACTTGAGCAAGCCACTCAAGGTAAATGTTATTCACTTCATTTATAGTTGTTTATTTCTATTTAGTATTTTTTTTATGTTTATCATTACTTCATGAATTACATGCAAGTTAAATTAGAATCTCATACTTTGATTATTAGTAATGAATGTTCATGAGCATGCATGTATTTGGTTAACTAGTAGTACTCCAGAGATTAGAATTAGTTGAGTTGTTAGTTTTGATCAGCTTTGAGTTGATACGATAATACTTTATTAGTAGCAGGTCAATTACAAGTTAAGCTATATGCACCTGTAGTCATTAGCGCTAGTTTGTTTCTTTTAATGTTTTTCAATTCTATGAGTTTTCATCAAGTAGAACATCTTGAATAGGATAAATTAGCCATCACAAGTTTGCAAACCTTGGGTTGACATTTTAATGTAGTCTTTGCAATGTTGAGTAGACTGGTCAGTCAGATATACCTCTGAATTTTGAAGTTTCTACCAAGTTTACAATATATTTGTTTAGACTCTACATTTTTGGCATCATGTCGAGGATGGTGTTATCTTCATAGACTTATTTTATGAGATTTCATAGTTTACAATTTATTTTCAGCATTAGAACTGTTAGATTTACTCTTTTTCACAACACCAGACAACTACACTAACCATGTTTACGACCTCTACTATATAAATCCATATTTCATTTATGTTGAGGTAGAGAGATTCTTTGGGAAGATTCCTTCCCTCTACACACCAAGAAGCCATAGCAGAAATTGGTGAATCTAGTACTCAGAGTGAGGGTAATACTGAAGAAGAAATTCCCCTATCACCAAAATCTACTACACTTACAGAGGGGACATACCAAACCATGGGTTATGTAGTGGATGATCCTGAATGTGTAACCTTTGAGTTCCCAATCACCAACCAGGAAAGGGCTACTATTTTGAAGAATATCCCTCCTTCAGCCTTACCAATCTTTTATGGGTTAATGACTGAGGACCTATATACATTTTTGTTTGAATTTGATGTCTTATGCAGAAGTTATGACTATACTTTTGATGCTCATAGGCTCAAACTCTTCCTTGCTACTCTAAAAGATGCATCCCTAAGATGATTTATGGGATTAGGTAAGGATGTTGTTCCCAATTGGGATACCATGAAGACATTGTTCTTGGAAAAGTACCAAGACTATTGCATGGGACTTGATAGGGGTAGAGATGACATCCTCAGAATGTCACTGAAGGAGGATGATCCATTAGAAGATTATGTGAAGAGATTTCAGTTTTCCTTAAAAAAAAAAAACCCAGAACAAGTTGTCTGAAGAATCCCTCAAGTTAGTATTTTTTAGGGGAGTCAACAAGGACTGTATGGATGCCCTCAATCTCATTGGAAAAGGGGATATCTCTCAAATACCATTTGAAGATATTTTCAAGGTCTGGAAGAATTACTCCAGGACCTTCACTAAAAGACCAAGAGGAGATAGGACATCCAATATTGGAAAATCATCTACAGGGGTTTCAAAGATAGAATTAAATAATTTGTTGTCCAACATGAAGGACATTATCAGACACTTAGCAACTCATTTGGATACTCTCCACATCAAGAAGAAGCAAGAGGAAGCTAAATAAATTCTCACTAAATACTTCCCCAAGTTGTAGGAAAAGGAAAGCAAACTATAAATGCAAGAGGGTGGCTAGTATCCAACAAGATAAAGTTGAGAAACCTTATTTTCAGCCACTTGAAGGAGAGGATGGACAACTCTTTTATATAGCTCAAAGAAGGCTATGGAATCAAAGAAAATGTATTCCATAAGACCCTCTTAGCTTTAATTCATCCTTTCCCATTGGAAATCAAAACTTTTCTACTTAGAACTCTCCGTCTTGGCCAGCAAACCAAAATCAATGGCAAAACCCTCAACAATGGCCACAACCCCAGTAAAATTGGAATCAACAGCAACCAAATCCTTGGTCACAATAAAATTTCTAGGGTTCCAATTACAATACCCAGTGCCCAACTTAGCACAACCAATGGCAGCCTCAATGGAAAAAAGGTCAACAGTGGGAGTAACAAAACATGAACTATCAACAGCCTATGCTTCCTTGTCAATCCCAACAGCAAGCTATTATGTCTCCATCAAATCTTACATCCCAGCCACCCAAGCCACCACAAATACCTACCCAACCTGCACCTAACCCTAACAACAATTCTATTCAGCGGGCTTATACTAACAAAGCTATGTAATACCCCACTTATGGGCTAGAGGTAAGTGATTTCCACCTCAGATCAGGAAAAAAAATTGTTGTACCTTCATCCCCTCAAATTACTAAGATGGAGGATGAGGAACCTACAGTTGAAGCTTCAAAAAAAACACCTTTGGAAACTAAGTCAAATCAGGTACACCAAACCACCTCAAGTCCAAAGCATCCTTTTCCTGAATGCTTAACCATTCAAAAGCATCACACACAGGCTAATACCGACCTTCTAGTTCAATTAAAGGATGTGAGCATCAAGATTTCACTCATCCAAGCTATCAAATACATCCCTATTTATACTAAAACTATGAGGTACCTATTTCTTAAGAAACTAGTAAGGAAAAGGAAGGATCCTCAGACATTCCATGTCTTGGGAAACCTTGTTGATATCATGTTGGGAAACATAATTGTTCCTAAATACACAGACCCTAGTAGTCCAATAGTGGACATCAAGATTAATGGAACCCTTATCAAGAACACCTTGATAGACTTAGGGGCAAAAATCATTGTTATCACTAAAGATACAATGCAATTACTTCAGTTATCCAACCTCGAACCTACACAAACTATTTTATAGTTGGCTGATAGGTCAACAATCAAACCTAAAAGAATAATTGAAGATTTATTTATTGCATTGGATTCTTGGGAACATCATGTTGATTTCATAGTTTTATAGCCAAAGGTTAATCTTGTAGGATACCTGTTGGCGTTTAAATTAGCACCTCTGGAGTGTTGATTGTAAATGTTCAGCTATTTCAAATTTTTTGCAACACTTCTTCGTTATTTAAAGAGGAGAAGTCCCTCTTTGCAGGGAGCAATGCGTAGGGAAGGGAAATGTAAACTAAAGTTCCTATCTTTTTATGCTTCAGCGGTAGGACACAAGGGTGCACAAACACAATGCGCCGTAGCTAAGCTTTTTCTCTGGTTTCTGCAGATCTCAACTATGACTAATCTAGCTTTTATCTATCCAATACCTTCAAGGTAAAAAGAGCATGAGGGTAAAGGAGCAAGAATGGGTTGGTTGGATCACCTGAATTCGCCGTCTCCTGAGAATATGACCGAGGCTCTGAACTCTTGGGTATACACCTGGATAAGGTTGGTACAAGAAAACGCTCTTTACGGTAAACTAGATCTGAGACCTGCCAAGGAGGAGGGACTCCTATCCGAGGTATGGGCTAGGAAATAGTTTACGAGAAACAACAATTTTACGATGCCTTGGCCAGCGAGCTTCCTAAGGAGGAGGGGCTCCTATCCGAAGTATAGCTTGGAATTCAACACATTAAACAACAACGAACGATAACTTGTCAATAACAAATGTCCAAGGAGGAGGGACTCGTATCCGAGGAGGGAAATGAAACAACGAGCTATTAGATACAAGATGTAGACACAACTCTAAAAGATTGACCAAAATGCAAGGGCCTTCTAATATTCTCCTTCAAAGCTTCATCAACGAATACAAAAGTTGGGAAAGCAAAGGCACGAAATCATGCACAATTACAATCGACCAACGAACTCTCATCCAAGAGTGAACAAATATCCGCTTTCAAAGCTGTTGGCAACAATGGCGCAGCAATTTTGCATAGCAAGTAAAAGTTAAACAAACAATGAGCCCAAGACTCTTATTTATAGAACTCAAAGGAGTAAACCCCAAAATCTCCTTGAGTTAACAATGATTCTTGCCAATCAATTAGCAAGATTTATTCCTAAAAAGGGGGAACAAGCAGTTAACTGGAAAACTACTTCAGTTAACTGAAAGTAAACAAAGAGTCAACTGGAAACTACTTCAGTTGACTGAAAGTAAACTAAGGGTGAACTTTAATGTAAGTATCCCTCCAAAATAGACATCCACATTTAGTGGAGATCTAAGATCCACAAATCATGGAAGCCGATTAGACATCCTTAATCAGTGGGATCTGACAACGCATGATTTATGGGATATGGAATTAACTTGAAAAGGGGCATCAAGTCAACTTCAAGTATCATAAATGCCAATTGGAAGGTAGGACGTCCTTCCTAGGTGTCTTTTCACACTTCACCATTTCTGGTCAACAACTCCTTGATCCATGTGTTGACTTCTTTCGCTTCCGGATAGTCAATGCTTTGATGACACGACATCTCTTCTTGCGCAAGCTATTGCTCTTGGTAACTTTGGCGGCTCCGTGCTTTGTAGTGTGATGGGAATGGATGCGGCCTGTTGCAACCCAGATTCTTCAATATTTTTGCAATGTGATCTGATTCATGCCCTCCAGCTGCTCCAGATCAACCATTGGATTTACCTAATGTAAGTTTGTGTCAACTTTTTTCAAGTCTTGGTCCCGTATTGTACCTAAGAGTACTGCATCTTGAAAAACTTAAAGATTGACTGTAAACTTGACCTTGTTCAGAGGATTTTCGGAAACCCCTGAAAATAGCGCCCTGCTGAGAAGTATTTTTTCGGAAAAAATATGGCACATGGGTTTTGTTCGTGCTTCAATGCTGAACAAACCTAGTTCTTCAGAATTTTGATTCTGAAACTTTTTCAGAAAAACCCCCAAAAATAGGGGCAGCAAGTTTGTTGATTCTGGAAAAATTGTCGAGATGGGTTTCTCTGGAAAATTATGCTAAATCTACCCAGTTGATCTGATCTGATGTAGCCTGTTGCTTTTTTTGTAAAATGCAAGAAAACCTAAGACAAGAAGAGAGGAAGTAGACAGAAGATGGATTGGAAGTTTTTATCTAATTTCCTGAGAAAATCTGTCTCTGAATCCAACCTCAAATTAGCAATCCTCTTCTGCTTCAAATCTGCAAGAAATATTGAAGAACGAATGAAAACCTTGTCCAGATCTGTCAATGGCGTCCTTGAGAGCTTATGGTTGTTCTTGATCTTTTAACCTGCAATGAAATAATGAAGTAGGATGCCTATACCTTGATTACATAGACTCAAGCCTTAGATCCACAAGTTTGGGAACTTAACTCATGATCAAAAGTGGTTTTGGCTTGATCTGAAGTTCAAAAAGGTGATTTCCACTTATCGTGGAGTGTTTTAGCCAAGTTTAACTCAAAATATCTTGACTTTAGTCAACAACTTGACCTTTGACTTCTTCTAGGCGTCCTTTTTGAATTTTGCAAGTTTTTTGTTATTTTCTCTCTTGAATGACCTCAGTTTGATCTTGAATCTAGCCTGATCCGTTGATCCTGTGATGTTGCCGACACATTCATTGTTGAGCTGGATCCAACTTGAAGAGAAGTGCCTGGGAGACATGATGGCAAAAAACTGAGTTTAAAGCTTCAAAAGAAAGGGTGCCTTTACCAAGAAAGGGCTCTTTTTCTAATGCCTTGGTGAATTTTCAAACTTCGTTCTTCAGCCTTTTGAAATGACCTCCCGTGCTTTGATCTAGATTTCTCATTGATCGGAGAGTCAGATGATTTCGCTTGATATCTCATCAGGTAGCCAGCTCTGTTCTGCCAAAGATGACTAACTTCAGAAAACTTGGATTTCATTTTAGGGTTTCTTTATTCAAGGGCGCCCCTCCTTGAAAAGGGCGCTTTTGTCCTTTAGCAAGATTATTTCCATCTGAAAGAGTTGCCTAGTTTGATTCTGATTATTTGTTGACTGCCTCATCGGATGACTATGCTTGCACTTGCGTTGCTGAGATCTACCTAGGCTGAGAAGATTGTTCTGGGAGGCCTTTGGTCATTTATCAGCATCTGGAGGTCTAAAAAGAAGGGCGCATTTCTTTTGGAAAGGCTCTTTTTTCTTTAATTTCCACCTTTTACAGTCATTTCCTGATATTTCTTCAACTACCTCTTTTCGCTCTGTCAGTGACTGTTTATGATCTACTCCTCAGATGGTTTATCTGTTTGTTTCGTTGTTGCGTCAGCAAGCAAACGTCAAGAATGAATGTCTTGAAAGATCTTGGTGACTGCATTTGACCTTAAAAGATCATGGGCGCCCCTGCTTGAAAAAGGCTCTTTTCAGCACGTGAACTTGTTTCTCCTTCGTAACGTTTCCAGAGTTAGTCAAATTTTGACCTTTTTCAATTTCAGAAAACTCCTCCGTCGAAGATCACCATTTCTTCATGCCTCACGTTCATCGTGTATGGGTGTTTGGAAAAATGACTAAGGCATTTGACTACATAGCCTCCTCTTGGTAGCAAGGCGTGCATTCTCCAGACTTAGTCAATTTTCAACATTTTTCATTTTTGAAAATCCCAGACTTAGTCAATTTTCAGCATTTTTCATTTTTGAAAATCCCCTCCATCGCAGAGCATCTTTTCAAGCATTTTCGCCATGGTTTCTTTGTTGAAGCTTTTGAAGCTTAGCTTTTAGCACCTGGTACTGGCCAATCTGCCATTAATGGTTGTGGAGCTCCTAACTTTGTTCCTGAAAAATAGAAATAGACCCACCAGAGTAAAATATGCCTTTTGATGATTTTGACTTGACCGATGTGATCATGAAGCCTTTTAATCCTATCAAAATCATTTTCAATCATTTCTGGGAAGGTCCTATTTTCGGGGGTTTCCCTGAAAATAGGGGCATAAAAACCTAATTTTCAAATTTTTAGAATTTTGCACATGTGTTCCTTGACAGAAACCCATCAAGATTCTATGATTGGATTGACCTAAAACAGACTTTACATGGCATTTTAACAAGATTTAGCTCAATTTATACAGAATGCCAAAAAAATTATTTTGGGTACAACAATACCCACTCATCTTAGGCAGACCATGGTTAGCTACAGCTGATGCATTCATAGGCTATAGGTCTGGAAATATGATAATATATAATGGGATGGTGACCAAGAAACTGGTTCTCTATCCTCCAACCCAACCTTATGCTGATCTTGAGCAAACTATTTGGCCCACTTTGGAGGAGGAAGATAACTATTCCCTGCAGACATTGATGACCATAGAACGTATCCCTCTATTAGATGATCAGGATGAAGATGAGCTCATTGCTCACATACTATAGAATGACTACGGCAGGAGCCCACAGCAACAGGACTGTCTCGCATGCCTACAAGACCCCTTGCAAAGTATTATGCCCACCAATTCCTCAAAAGAAATATCTCATATTTTCTATTCCTTACTGCCACAACAGTGTTCACCAATCATTACAATCCTTGACCTCTCATCTGTGCACGAATCATTGAAGGAATTAGAAGTCATGCCCAAAAAAATGTTAACATAAACAACGTCTTGACTGAAGAGCAACAAAATTCCCTACACAATGTTGCAGGCACACACAACTGCATTTGCATTGGATTACCATGATATGAAAGGCATAGATCCTAACTTATGTATGCATAGGATCTATATCAATGATGGTTATGGACCCATTAGAAAACCTCAGTGATGAATGAACCTTTCCTTAAGAGAAATAGTGAAAGTTGAACTTCAAAAACTCCTTGGTGTAGGCTTTATTTCTCCTATATCAAACAGTGAATGGGTCTCACCTTTGGTCATTATTCCCAAGAAAGGTGGAAATTGGATATTTTGTGTGGATTACGTGGAATTAAACATAGCCACTAGAAAGGACCACTTCCCATTGCACTTTATAGATCAAGTGCTTGATTCTTTAGCTAGGAAAAAGCTTATTTTCCATTCCTAGATGGTTTCAATGGTTACAATCAGATAAAAACTGCTCCAAAATATTAGGACAAAACTACATTCACATGTCCTCGGGGTACTTATGCCTACTCTATTCTACCCTTTGGTTTATGCAATGCTCCAGCTACTTTTCAAAGGGCAGTACTAAGCATCTTTTTTTAGTATGCTTGTGATTGTATGGAGATATATATGGATGATTTCACCACATATGGAGACTTATGAGGAAGCCCTCAATAATCTAGAAAAGTTATTGAAAAGATGTAAAGAACACAACCTGTCACTTAATAATGAAAAGTGCTTTATGATGATGACACATGGCATTGTTTTAGGGCACTTCATATCCAGTGTAGGGATTCAAGTTGATCCACATAAAATAGAAATTATTTCTACATTACCTATTCCACAAAAGCAAAGAGATATCAAAAGTTTCCTTGGCCATGCAAGCTACTGTACAGGAGGTTTATTAAAGAATTTAGTAAAATTGTTGCACCATTTTTTGTTTTTTTGAGTAAAGACCTTGAATTTGGGTGGAAATTAGAATGCCAACACTCCTTTGAAGAGTTACAAAAAGCCTTGACTCAAGAACCTATTTTGAGGGGGCCAAATTGGACCTTACCCTTTTATATACATACAAATGCCTCAGATTTTTCCATTGGAGTAGTTTTGGGTCAGAAAGAAGGTAACAAAGAGTACTTAATTTACTACATTAGCAAGAATCTTTAAGCAGCAAAGTTGAATTATACTATTACTAAAAAGGAGATGCTAGCAATGGTATATGTCATTAATAAATTTGGGCATTATATCACTGGTTATTCAATTTTTGTCCATATAGATCATACAGATATCAGATATCTTATGAACAAACCTGTAGTAGGAGGAAGATTAATCAGATGGCTACTCCTATAAGAATTTGATATTACAATAGTGGACAAACCTGGTAAAGCAAATGTAGTGGCAGATTTTATGTCAAGATTGCCAACATAATCAGCTGAAGGGATAGTGGATGATTCATTTCTAGATGAACACCTATTTTCTCTTAATGTACATGTACCATGGTATGCTGACACTACAAATTATTTAATAACAAGACAAATTCCACCACACTTTTCTCCAAGGGAGAAGAGATAACAAGTACACAAATTTTTTCCATACTCTTGGATATTAGTTTATCTATTTTACACTGGCCTGACAACATCATGAGAAGGTGCATAAGGGAAGATGAAATCTTTGATATTATGAAGGCTTTCCATGATGAGCCATGTGGAGATCATTTTGCAGCAAAAAGAACAACATTTAAGATCCTCACAACTGATTATTATTGGCCAACTTTGCACAAGGATTATGTTAAATATATAAGGAGTTGTGATAGGTGCCAAAGGATGGGTAAACCAACAAGGAGTGATAAAATACCATTTACGGAGGTGTGGCATTTGGGGTTGGTTTGCATTTGCTGACTAAGTGGATAGAAGTAAAGGTGTTACAGTTTTCCAAATATGGCGATGTGGCTAAATTCTTGTATGAGGATATATTCACTGGGTATAGAGTACATAGGGAAATAGGAACTGATTAGGGTCCATAGTTTACTTCAGACCTCATCACCAAACTAGTTGAAGAATACCAAATTAGGAACAAGAAGTCAACACCTTACCACCCTCAGGCTAATGGTCAGGTGGAGGTTACTAATAGAGAAATTGAAAGTATTCTCACCAAGACAGTGCAACTACATAAGAAATATTGGGTTGCAAGGTTACCAGAAGTAGTATGGGCATGGGCATATAGAACAACTTGGAAAACAACTGGTTTTACACTCTATGAGCTAGTGTATGGTAAAACAACAATTCTTCCAATTGAGTTTGAATATAAGACATTAAGGACAACAATGGAATTGGGAATGGATCTAACAACAGCTCAAAAGGAGAGGTTACATAATTTAAATGGATTGGATGAAATTAGGATGGAGGTAATCCATCACATTGAGGTAGTACAACAGAAAAGGATGAAGTGGCATGACCCGTATATCAAAACAAAGGAGTTTAATGTAGGGGACTAGGCATTGTTATATGATTCAAGGTACAACGAATTCATAGGGAAACTCCAATCCAGGTGGTTGGGACCTTATGAAATCATTCAAGTCTATCCTAATTGAGCAGTCAAGTTGCACACCATAGATGCAGTCAGATTCTCTCTTATGGTTAATGGCCACAGATTGAAGTCATATAAGAAACCACTACAAAAAGACGATTTCATTTTCTCCCTGTTTCAGCAATATGATGTTTGCAATTATCCAGATACAAGTTTATAAACCCAAAGTGATATCTCAATAGCACATGAAATCTTCAGTACTTTAGGTGACCCAGTGATTGAGCTACACAGCTCAATCCCTAAGATTACTCAGGATTAATTTCTTACTTTATCTCACAAGCACACACAACACAGTTATAATGATGTTCATATTTTCCTCAAAGGGACCTGTTTTATATTTAATTGTTACACATTCAAAAAGGGTCTTGATGTTGAAGGGACCTGTAGCATAATAACTGTCAACATTCATAATGGGTCTTGTTGTCGAAGGTACCTATATCGTCGTCTGGAAAAAGAAAAGAAAAAAATCAAATCACTTGGCGCCACATTAACTATTGTTCACGTTCATTCACCTTAGACTACTCACATGCACTATCCATCTTTTCAAAATAAGTACCTGCAACACGCTTCTTTAATTTCTTATTGCCAATTCAAATTTTGAACGTTTGAGTTGTCACGTCACTAGCTATTATATGTCTAATTCATTCCATCAATTTGCATCTACCACCTCACAATTCATTCACCTGCAGTTATTTCCAATCACATCATATCAAAATTTGGATACATGTTATTCAGTTTACATGTGCGGCGATCAGTTAGCCTCTTTCTGCAGATACACAAGGTAGGCTATCATAATTACTATAGATTTCTTAAAGCTTTCATTATGTCTTTCATATTAAATTATGCATGTGAAATATTCATACCATTACATTTCATATTTTCTAATCATACCCTTGCCAAACACGAGTTGAAGTGAGGTCACTTCAACCATTAAGTTGTGGGGAGGGTACAACTCAACCAGTTTTTTCAAATTCTGCCACCTAAACTAAATGAAATAGATAGATATGACATGCAAAACCCTCCTAAAATTGCATCTACTTTTTGTTGATACTTGCAATTTCCAAATTCCATCCTATGAACTTGACCTAAATCCAACCCAGAGTCGAACCTAGAACCTATTTGTGATCTCAAATTAAGTTGATACTAAGAAGGGGAGTTGTAGTTATGGTATGGTAATAAAAGTGTGTGAAGAAATAGAAAAGAGGAGAAGGGTTTTGAAGGTGGTGGAGTGGAATTAAGATGAATTCTCAAGACTGAATAAACACATTCATCAGAGAAAATAAATTCATAATGGGGGGCAATGTTATCAGGAGAGAGTCATTGGCTCACAAGCAAATACTGGAAGATGTAATGGTCGTACCTATTTTTACCAGAGTTGACTGGCTTGATTAATTCCTGAAACTAATAGAATTCAAAAATGATATAGCAAGAAGGTTTGCAACCACACTGGAACATGATGAAGCAATGGTGAAAGGACTATCATTAGATGCATCTGAGGTCACCAAAGCACAAGTTTCTAGGTTACCTAGAATTGGAGCAGAGTTTCCAGTATGTAATGATGTAGTTGCAGACAAAGAGAAATTTTGTGAATGAGGAGAGAATTTGGACTCATCCTCACAAGGTAAAAAGAGGCTCTCTCTTTCATGGTTATGGGCTAATTGTGCTTCCTATATTGTTAGATATCTTACTTGTGATGGTAGGAAAAATATTTTGTATACAGTAGATTTTAAATTACTTAGTCACCTTCGACACAATAGGCTAGTAAATGTGTCAAACTTTCTTTATAATATGTTGAAAAGAATGGCATCAGAGTATCAAAGGAAACAAAGTGACACTTCCCTATCACACCATTTTTTGATTGCCCTGCTAGCAAAAAGAAGTTTGAGAATTGGACCCACAAGTAGACTAGGAAGATTTTAAGAAATGTGAAGATATTAATAGCTCATTGGATGCACCTATGGTACCTGAGACTTTAGAGCCACAAGATGAACCTATAAGAGAAATCCCTCATGTATCACCTATGACTTCACCTACCCATAGCCAAGGTGAGCATGAGGAGCACAACGTGCCAGAGTCTAGGTCACCAGTAATTGAGAAAATTTCATCTTCTGAAAAATCACAAAAACCTAAGAACAGAAGAGGCAGTACATCCACATCATCCACACCTTCCAAAACAGAAAAGAAGAAGGATGTTCAAAAGAAGAAAAAGGATGTTCAAAAGGAGAAGGATGTTAACAAGGAGACACCTACACCTAGACGTTCAAGTAGATTAAAGAGACAAGGTGTCATGAGGGGAAATGTAGAGAAACCTATAGAAGAGGAAAAGAATAAAAAATAGCAGGAGGAAGGTGTCATGTTAGTAGAGATGAACTCTGAAAGGAAGGGATATATCCCTAGCAATGTAAATATACCTGTGAAAAGGAAGAGATACATGTCTACTACTTCTTATTTAGAATCAGAAGATGTGTTTGTTGCTAAGAAAATACAGAAGAAAATCCTGGACAGT
Organism: Sequoia sempervirens; assembly: GCA_007258455.2. Taxonomy (NCBI): domain Eukaryota; kingdom Viridiplantae; phylum Streptophyta; class Pinopsida; order Cupressales; family Cupressaceae; genus Sequoia; species Sequoia sempervirens. Next base: position 584,760,909 of record VDFB02000015.1, read on the forward strand.
TCTACCTATGAGGACTATGAAGGGGGAGGTAATGAGAAATTTATGGAAACAAAAGAAATGTATATAGAAGAAAGAAATTTTAGGAACTCCAAGAAGCATTGGACAGAATCAAACATTCGGAAGAGGTGATACAAAACTATGAAAATAAGGACAAGGAGAGGGAAACAAAAATACAGGAAATAGAGGAAAAATTGCAAACATATGGCCATGGTACTAAACTTGATTTGTTGGCACAATTGGCCATAACTAAGACTGGGGATGGAGAACTGGTAGAACTAGGTCAGAGACCTCCCCCCATAAGAACTCCAATTCACCATACAACCTTGTCACTTGGTTATCAGTTATGGAGAGTGATTGGTGAGTTTGCACAAGAAAAGGAAAAGTGTTAAAAAGAAAAAGAAATTTTGATTGAAGAATATGTTAAGGAGCTAGAGAAGAAAGATATGAAATTAAGGAAATCAATAGTCATGTTGGAAGAAGTGGCAGACAAAGCTGCACAGATCATAAGATGCAGATCTCCAGCAAGGACATATGCATTATTTCTACACGAAATATTTCTAAGTTTTAGTTTAGTAGGCTAATTAGTAATCAATCAGTTGGGATGAGCATAATTTTTGAGTTTCTTAATGTTTTTATTGATTTTACACCTAAGGACCAAGATCAATTGTGTGAATACTATTTACACAACTATGCGGTGCCAAATGAAATAGAATGGAATCCTTTGATGTTTGGAGGGGATATCTAGGTAAGGGAATTAGCATCTTCTAACATAAATGAACAACTCAGGGGAGAAATAATGGAATAATATGAGAGGGAGAAATCAATTCATTTCCCCATAAGGAAAGAATCTAAAAATCCTGATGCGGTTATAGATGAATAGTTGAAACTTCTAGATCATAAAGGTGTAGGCAAGAAAATTATGAAACTAAGGACAATATATTAAAAAAGAATGCAAACATTAGTTGTGGGTTTGGGTCAACAATGCTATAGTTATATGTAGAGAAGATGGAACAGGTTGACCCAGAAATTATAAAGAAAGGAACAGGTCACTCCATGTATAATTTCACCACCATGCTTGAAAGGGTACACAGGTACATGACAATTGGTGTTGACATAGGGATTTATTGGGTACCACTCACATTTCACCCACCTATGCTACTCTATCCAATTCTATATTGGACCGAGGAGAAAGGTGAGCAATGTCAGAGAGTTGGGAACACCAAAATGAGGCATATTGCAGCTTACAAAGGTTTCTACTTGAAATAGATCCAAGGAGTTGAGGTTGTTATGGACTTAAGGCAGATCCCCTTGCAATATAATTTGTACCCCTAGTGTTTTTCTTGAGGACAAGAAAAAGTGTAGTTGGGAGGAATGATGGGTTCAGTTATTAACCTATTTTTTGTTACTTTCATGCATACTTTCAGACACTTTTTAGATATACTCTTCAAACAATAATCCTATATTATGCTATCTTTTTATACTTATTATATAGCCTTGGACCTAAATCATAGTAATGGAAATATGGTTATGACATAATAGTATTGAATGGTTTATATGTACAAGTATGTATGAAATGTGGATGGAATTCTTTGTTTAATTATGGTAGTTAGCTTTGTGCACATGTTTTGTGGATTAACCTTTTTGCAGCCAAGGAGAAACTATAGCCCGTAGCAACTGAAGTTGTAACCCATAGCAAAAGGAAGTCTAGGACAGTGAAACAGGGGAAGTGCCAGATCAAACTGAATCCAATAACTATTGTATGAAGACACCTGATGGATTTGAACATGTGTCATTATGACAAGTTATAAAGCACTAGAGAAGAACTCTTTTGTTAATAGGATTATGCATAACTGTTTATGTGTTTTACATGCAAATCTATTTCACAGAGTTTTAGTTCTATAACGATTCTTCTTTTTTTCAGTTATAGTTTGAACAATTCAATCTTAACTATATGCTCTGATATTTAGGCATGGAAGTTAATGATTGCAGTTAGTTTTTTCTTAGAATAAGACTCCCCCATTCCTGTATATAGCCGGTGGTTGAATCCTTAGATAAGTTAGTTGATTTCAAAATTTTGTTATCAGTTTTTTTCAGTTTCAGTTATTTATAGACATGATGGTTATTCAGAATGATTTTCATTGAATACAATTTGTGAAGAAGATTTTGTATAATCTTTTGTGATATGAAATGAATGAAGTGATGCATAGAATCTAATACTTAGATTTGGGTTTAGTTAAGTGAGAACAACCAATTGAGCAAGCCACTCAAGGTAGTTGCTCTTCACTTCATTTATAGTTTTTTATTTATGTTTAGTATTTTTTTATGTTTATCATTACTTCATGAGTTACATGCAAGTTAAATTAGAATCTCAAACTTTGATTATTAGTAATGAATGTTCATGAGCATGCATGTATTTGGTTAACCAATAGTACTATGTAGATTAGAACTAGTTGAGTTGTTAGTTTTGATCAATTTTGAGTTGATATAGTAATATTTTATTAGCAGTAGTTCAGTTATAGGTTAAGCTATAGGCACCCGTAGCCATTAGCGCTAGTTTGTTTTTGTAGACGGAGGAAAAATGGCCTAAAATCTTATTAGATTCAGATTCAGATTTCTAACATCCCCAATGAAGTTACCTACAAAAAACATACACATGCAAAAATAAATATCTAATCTAAACACACATGCATGCTAACAGGGATTTACTCCATTGCTTTCCTACAATCACAATCTTGTGTTTAGAAATAGATTCTCTCAGTAGCACGCACAAGAGGTTATGATTGACGGATATGAGAGATATTCTAATGAAACTAAAATGAGAGAAATGCAAAATACTAGTGGTAAATTCAAAGATACTATGAGCAAATAGATATCAAAAAGAGTGCAAAACAAAGAATACTCAAAGTGGATGAAAAGAACGTGGATGATCTAAAGATGAGAGAGAGGCTATGTTTAAATAGGTGTCCTCGGGGTGATTCCAGATTTCGGGAGAAATGTAGGATAAATGGTTATGTGGAATTTTATGAATATTTCATAAATGCATGAATGAAATTAGTGAATAGATAAATGATAATGAACTAAATGATTATGTAAATGATTATGCAAATAGAGTTAATGAAAATGTAATGGATTTAAATACAATATGCAATGGATAAATGATTATGAAAGTGTATTTAGTGATAATGGATTAATGAATTACACAAATGTTTAAATGATTTATGAATATGTAGATGATTAATTAAATGATAAATATTTATGAAATGGATTAATGAAAGATTATTTAAATGAAATGGATACGTGTTTGGATATGCAAATGATTTAGGAGGAAAATATTGATGAATTAATTAAATAGATAATGGAACCTATTTAATTAATAGAAGAAATTAAATTATTATAAGGACATTTTTATGTGTCTACATTTTTCTCCTCTTTGAGACAATGCAACCTGTCGCGTTTTTTCAAAGAAAAAGAATTGATTAACTGATACATGCCCCAGGGACATCCTGGTAAGGATAATGATAAGGGTGATATGCCCCCTCAAGAGATTGGTCGAACAAGTTGTGATAAGATTAATCTCTCGATAGATCACGGAGATAATTGATATCGCAAGTGATTAAGCAGAGATGTACATTTGATGAAAATGCACAGTTGACGGGCATAACTGGACAATTGATGGAAATGATCAGTATAGTCGAGTTGATGAGCTGATTAAGCTGATTAAGATTGATGCTAGCACAAAATAATGATTGATTAATAGATTGAATGATCAAGGAGCAGAATGATTGATTTGATATTTGGATTAAAAGACAAGCATTAGTTATATAAACCAATTAATCATTCTTTGAAATAAGGAGCATGAAGAAAATGAAATGATGAAGGAAATGGATGATGGAAGAAGTGATAAATGAAAAAAAAAGATATGAAGTAAATGAAGGTGATGAAAGAAATGATAGATGAAAAAGAGATATGAAAGAAATGAAGGTGATGAAAGAAATAATAGATGAAAAAGAGATATGAAGGAAATGGAGATGATGACGCTTCTTGTGTTGTATAAAGTGTTTTTATCATCATAGAGCTTATTATGTCGCAAATTAGTATAAGCATCTAGATAACATGAACATCTAGACAACCTGAATACTATTTGCATTTTTATTTAGCAGTAAAGTATAAGCATCTAGGTATAAGGACCTTAGATGTCCTGAATACTTATTGCATGGAAGACACTATCAGACAAGGAATGCTCTCATCCACAGTAGACTCATATGTCCTTGATGATTTTAGACAATCATGTCTTAAGACGAGTCATCCTGTGAATAAGAAACAATCAACAAATAGCAAACAAGTGAACATGCCCCATCCTCACCTATCTAGTCCAAGACATCCTCGAGAAGCTAAAAGGCATGCCACCAAAGATAAAAATCATAAAATAATCAAATATCAACAAACAAACAGGTATCACGCTTCATGTAGAACTAATTCCTGTCACAGTTTATGTGTTCAGCTTGGTTTGAAAGATGGATTGATAAGTATGTTGCAATGTCTAATTGATTGTCAACCTTGGCGTGTTATGATTTTTTTGAAGTTCAAAGTCGTGTGGTGATCTGAAAGTGTCACTATTTTTATTTTGGCGCAGTTTGTTCAAGACATTTGCTGATTTTTATGGATTTTTTAGGATATTTTGATTTTTATGATTTGCTGAGTTTTTTTAGATGGAAAGAGGCGACAAAATGAGACAAAAGCTGGTTTTACTCCTAAGTGACCTGTTAGTGTCCCCAACTCCTTAGCTAACATTAATTCAGTGAGGACCAACCTAATGAAGTGAAACAGCAGGGAATGTCAAACAGTGCAAAGCCATGATGAGTGTGAAAGGCTATTTTGGAGGTGGAGGTGAGATGAAAATGGGATGAAATCCAGTAGAGGCTCAAAGGAAAGAGAGAACAAAGCCTTTACGCATGATTGATTTGCCTGGTACTTACTCAAAGTGCTGCAGAAGTGGTTTCTACATTGAGTGGGTTTCTCTGCTTTTTATTTTCTTTTTTTATATTTTAGGACTTTTCCTTTTTGAGTAACAAGAGTGTACCCTCTGAATTACTCAGGTATCAAACCTATGGATGTGCATACTATTGATGGGATCACTGAGCAATTCTCCTTTTGGAGTAGATAGCTAGTATTCCCCAGATCCATACACAGCAGTGATAATGTATGGACCCGACCAGTTAGGCTCAAATTTACCCTTCTTTTCTCTATCTTGTTGATTGCAAGGATTTTCATGAAGGAAAAGATCCCCAATCTCAAATGTATGTGGTTTAACTTTCTGGTTATAACTTCATCACATCTGTTGCTGGTATGCTCTAAGATGATTGAAAGCAGTTTGTCTTCGTTCATCCAACAGTTCCAATTCTTGTAAATGAGAAACTCGATATTCTTCATCACTAATTTGATTGTGCAAGGAGACCCGCAAAGAAGGAAACTCGACCTCGATGGGAAAGATGGCTTCAAATCCATAGATGATGGCATAGGGGGTAGCACTTGTGGGAGTGCGGACACTCTTGCAGTAAGCCCACAAGGCAGGATTCAGTTGAACATGCCAATTTTGACCACCTTCATTGACCGTCTTTTTAAGAATTTTGAGAATGGTCTTGTTAGAGGGCTTAGCTTGGCCATTACCTTGGGGATAGTAAGGTGCGGAAAAATGATGTTGTATATAGAATTTCTCATAGATTTCACAGAAATCCTGATTTTTAAATGGATGACCATTATCTATGATAATGGATAAAGGAACACCATAGCGACAGATGATATAGTTCAGTATGAAAGTGTCTATTTGTTTTCTAGTGATATGAGTGAGGGGAACAGCTTCAATCCATTTCGTGAAATATTTTGTGGCAATGAGAATGAACTTATGACCATTAGATGAAGGTGGATGGATCTTGCCCATGAGATCGAGTCCCCACTGATAAAAGGGCCATGGTGTAGCAAGAGACTACAATTCATGTGCAGGAGCATGTATCAAATTTGCATGTTCTTGACATTGCTTGCATTTTTTAACAAACTCCTAAGCATCCTTTTCCATTGTGGGCCAATAATAACCCATACGCAAGAGTTTCTTGGCTAAGGTAGGACCGATAGAATGTGCCCCACATATACCTTCATGTACTTCTTGTAAAGCATTTTTGACCTTGTCATGTTGAAGACATATGAGTAAAGTACCATTGAGACCTCGGTGCTAAAGGGTATCGGCTAAGATTACATAATGGGAGGCTTTACGAATAAAGGTTTTATGGGATTTATTGGATAGGTTTGATGGCAAGGTGTTATCCCAGAGATAGGTATAAATATCCCCATACCATTGAGAATGAGGACCAACAATAAGATAGATTATTTCAGATTGTGGTATATTGTAAGCAGGTTCCAAAAGAGGCTCTACCAAGAACTCACAGTAGGCGGCATTGCATGGCATTTCCACTAGTGAACCAATTGTTGCCATTGCATCAGCAACTCTGTTCCTATCACAAGGAATCTACTCAAAATAAATTGATGTGAAATAGGCCTTGAAATCATCCACCATTCTTTTGTAAGGAATCATTTTTTCATCTTTTGTTTTATAGTCATCATTAACTTGTCTGATTACTAGCTGAGAGTCACCAAGAACACGCAACTCTAGGATTTTCCATTGCACGGCCATACTGAGCCCAGAAATTAATGCCTCATATTTTGCAATATTTTGGTACGTGGAAACTATATCTTATAAGCTTTAGGTATACAATCCCCTTGCAGTGTGACAAAGAGAATTCCAGCACCATAACCATGTTGTGTGAAGGAGCCATCAAAATATAAAGTCCAAAGATTTGTAGATTCCACATTAAATATTTATTCATCGGGAAACTCTATAGTAAGAGGATGACTATCTATCACAACAGCATTAGTGATTTGATCTCCTATAGCTTGTCCTTTGATTTCTTTTCTTTCTACGTACTCCATTTCAAACTCGCTAAGAATCATAACCCATTTAGCCAATCATCCTCTGAGTGTTGCTTTGTTTAGTAGGTACTTAAGAGGATCAATTTTTGCAATGAGATTTGTTTGGTGTGTAAGCATGTAATGTCATAGCTTTTGTGAGGCAAAAACTACGGCAAGGAACGCTCTTTCAATAGGATTGTAATTGAGTTCATGTCCCACTAGAGTACGACTAATGTGATAGATTGCACGTTCCTTTCCTTCAGAATCATGTTGTGCCAAAAGTTCCCCTTGTGTTATGGTAGTTGTGGATATATACAGAAGTAAAGGTTTGTCATATGTAGGGGGTACTAATACTGGTGGTGTCATTAGATATTCTTTTATTTTCTAAAAATCTTGGTCACACTTGTCATCCCATCTAAATGGCACATTCTTGTGCAACAGGTGCTGAAATGGTTGACATTTATCTGCAAGTTGTGCTATAAAATGATGAATAGATTGAAGTTTTCCTTGTAATGATCACAGCTGACTGATATTCTTAGGTGGAGGCATTTCAAGTATAGCCTTTACTTTGACAGGATCAACTTCAATTCCTTTAAATGAGACAATGTATCTAAGCAATTTCCTTGAGGTTACCCCAAAGGCACATTTCTTTGGATTCAACCGGACCTTGTATTGTTCTAATCATGTGAAAATTTTGTCCATGATCTCTAGATGTCCAACTCTGGTGTGGTATTTTCCCAGCAAATCATCTACATAGTCTTCCAAATAGGTATACATCATGTCATGAAAGATAGTGGTCATTGCATGTTGGTATGTGGCTCTGGCATTCTTTAACTCGAAGGGCATAACATTCCAACAGAAAGTTCCCCAAGGACAAGTGAAGATTGTCTTAATTTGATCTTCAAGAGAATTTTAATTTGATTGTAGCCTGAGAAACCATCCATGAGGGATAAAATTTTGTGTCTTGTTGTCAAATCCACTATCATGTCAATATTTGGAAGTGGGAAGTCATCCTTAGGACAAGCTTTCTTTAAGTATCTGAAATTTGTGCAAACTCGAATACCCCCATTAGGTTTTGAAACTGGTACTAAATTTGAAATCCAATCAGCATAGTCAACAGGTCTTATAAATCCCACATCTATCAACTTCTGTAATTCAGCTTTTACCAATAGAGCAATATGCGGGTGCATTTTTCTCAACTTTTTCTTAACAGGTTTTTCCCCCGACGACAAAGACAAGTGATGCATTACTAAATCTGTATCAAGTCTTAGCATGTCTACATAGGACCACACAAATTTGACTTGTCTTTCCTTGTAAAACTATATATGCTCTATTCTCTCTTCAGGTGTTAATGATTCTGTCAAATGGATTATCCTTGGTTTTTCTTATGTGTCCAAATTTTCTAGTATTGTCTTCTCCACCAACATAGATGATTTTTCATGATAGAGTGCTAAGGGAAGTGTGTCAATCCTTCCATCCTCAGGCACCTCGGAGAGGTTTTTACCCTTGGATACATCCTTTATTTTTACTTTTTTGGGTCTAATAGCGTCGCGGATTAGTTTTCACTAGAAGACCTATTTATATTTTCAATAATTTTGCGACTGAAAGGCTTGGCACCCTCCCCAAAGTAACCCGCACTGTTGATTTTTATGGTGAAACCTACTTTATCATCCTCAAAAGGTGTATCTTCTCATGCTCCCAGAAATTTTATGATTTCCTCCTCATTTTGAAATACATCCAATTGTGGTGGTCCCTTCTGATCCAAATCAATGAGTTTGGGGTGAACCAAGGGTAAAGGGTCATGATTTGAATCAATATTTTGAATGGATTCAAGGGTGCAAATATTATGATCGGGTTCAAGGGTATGGATACTATCATAGTCATAAATGTCAATGAATTCATCAATGGAACTTTCCTCATTTGTCTGTGTAGCATTAGAGGACTCTACTTCCTTACTTGAAGTACACATGGTACTCAAGGTCTTATCTTTTTGCACATCATATCCTAAACCAGGTACTTTTTGCGTATGATTAGGCTATATTGGTTCCAAGATACCCTATTTCTGTAAACCAAGAGGACTTTTACCATCATATCCCATTTGTTTCATAAGATCAAATCCTTTATCATATTGTTCAATGGGTATCTTTATTTTAGTTTGTTCTTTTTAGATGTATCTTCATCTTTGTATAGCCATTTCAGGAGATCAACTTATTTTGTCTCATTATAAAGGTCTCCCCATTTTTTGAAAGTAGTTGATTTAAAAATCATTGTAGTATCTACATCTGATGTGGTCTTAGTCATTTATGGTTTGCCATAGGTGTGGGGAGATAAAGGTAGCTTTCCAATGCAAAGAGCACAATTCAAAGGTATATTCTCCTACTCGTTCTTTTACTTGTATTTTGATCTCAGCTTCATTGGATTTTGAGAAGGATGCTTTTAAGGACTCAGGATCAACATATGCTTGGGAAGGAAATGCTTCATGGTTGCTTGGGATTGTAATTTCAGTTTTAGGACTTAGATTATGGCAATACATGAAAGGGTTTGGATCTCCTTGTATTGTGATTTCAACACCATTGTGTGGGAATTCAATACACTAATGGTATGTAGAAGGTAGTACTTGCATTACATGAATCCAAGGTCTTCCAAGGAGTATGTTATAGGTTAGAGGGATATCAAAGACTTGGAAAACCACATCCTTTACCACATGGCCAACTCTAATTGGTAGAGTAATTGATTCTTTAGACGAGCATTCCTCTTCATCATATGCCTTTATGGTAATCTTTTTCCTTGGATCAACTACATTTTCAGAAAACCCTAATTTTGTGATCAACTCCTGCGTACAAATATTAAGGCATGCTCGTCCGTCTATCAGAACTCACTTGATTTTTACATTATGGACAAGGAAGTCAATGTGTAAAGGTGCATTATGTGGTTTTTAGATGGATGAATCATCGTTCTCAGTAAAAATGAGAGTGTGAGGAGAGGTGATGTGTACCACCATAGCTTGGAATTGATCTACATGTAGGTTTGTAGGCACTGTAGCAGTAGCAAGCACTTTATCTAGGATAGCTTTATGCTTGGGAGATAAGCGTAGTAGCTTAAGTATAGAAATTTGTGCAAGCATTTTTTCCTAAATGCTCTATGAGGTTGTATTGTGAATCTGATGCAACAGGTTTTGAATTAGGACCCCTGAGGGTAACTGTGCCTCTACGGGTAGTAACATTGCAATCAAATTATTTTCCTTTTATGATGAAAGTGTTTACATGATTATCAGCCTCATTGATGTTATTTATGGTATAGTCATACTTAGGAGTAGTATAGTTTACATCATCACTAGATTCAAGGGCCTTTCCTTTATCCTTGTCATGCTTAGGGAACGGGTTTTTAAACATCTCGTGATCAGAATGACCAAAGGGAGTGTGTCCGTCAATAGCTATCTTACCGTCATCAATAAGGTCTTGTATTAGATGTCGAAGCTTATTACAACTATTAGTCTTATGTCCTTGGTGTCTATGATAGTCGCAAAAGTGATCCTCATTCCACCAAGGGGATTTGACTTGTGGATTATATTCCTTCATTTCGGGTAGCGCTATAATATTGTTTTCAAGAAGTTCTTTTAATGCGGATTCAAGCGATTGGTCCCAATGGTGTAAAATTTCATTTAGGGAAGCTTCTTTGTTTTTCTTTTCCTTTATCTGAAGATGAACCTTTAAGGTTGTAGATAGGTGATGATGTTTTAGTTGCTTTCGCATCAACAACTCCGTCATTGACTACATTCTTGTTCTTTACCCAAAAAGGTGTCTTGTTGTTTGAACCTAATTTTTGATCTTTGTCATTATTAAGTTTTATAGTTCCATCATCAATGAGAGTTTTTTCGATTTGAAATCCCATTTCTATGGCTTCATCAAAGGAATCCAAGCATTTGAGGTGAAGTTCCCTTCCAATTTCCTTGTTCAAATTTCGACAAAAGAGGTCAACCAATTCTTTGTTTGGAATGGTATAAGTTAATCATTTTGTTAAATGCCTCCATCTTTGTAAAAATGACACAAAAGATTCTCCTTGTTTTTGTTTGGTGTTAAAAAGGTTTGTCATGATCACTTTAAGGTCACAGTTGAAACTATAATTGGAGACAAATTTATCAGCCAACTCTTGAAAATATTTGATGGTCAGGGGTAATCGTGAAAACCATTCCATAGCTTCTCCTCCTAGACTGTGAGGGAATAATCTCATAAGGTACGTCTCATCAACTGCAAATTCCATGGTAGTAGCACAAAATTCTCTTAAGTGGTCTTTAGGATCTCCTTTTCCCTTATACTTATCAAGTTTCGGTATGTCCCAGTGACTAGGAAAAGGTGGCATTGGTATGCTCAGATCAAAAGGATAAGGATATATATCTTCAATGGAGAACTTGTGAGATGATGTTTTGCTATTCTTGAGAGTATCCAATTATTTTCTCATTGTTCTAAGTTCATCAAAAATAGGATTATTTGTAGGTGTTGGTTTTGATGTCTTTAAAGATCTCTTATAACCAGGTTGTAGATAAAAGGGTCTGTGATCTTTGATTCTATCATCATTGTTTGTTTTGGGGTGCTTAGATTCACTAGATTTAGTTTTTTCATTCATCGTGAGTAATGATATGTCAAAATCAGGAGGCATTTTGATTCCTTCGTCAGGAAGCACCTTAAATTATTGTTGTGGATTACGTTTGACTACCTCTATAAGTAGTTTAGTGAATCTATGATCATTAAACGCTTCATTTATATGGGGTTGGGTTATTTCTTCGCTATCAGTTTCATTTGTTTCACTAGTTGCAACATTAATGTGATATTCTCCATCAAAGTCTTTTCCCCAAGGGTTTCCTTCTTCTTGAAACATTTTTGTTCTTGTTCTAGGGGTCATAGGCGATTATTTTGATCTTCAACCTAGGACTAGGATGTGATTCTAAGATAAGATATGAGAATGGTATGGTATGATATGACAAGCTAAGAATGCAGGAGTTCAAAGGAAACTCTACGTCTGAAGTTGGTTATGATTCAAAGGCTTTACTTGTGCTATGATGGATAGACACAAGGACAAATGATCCAAAGAGGGTATGTAGGAGATGATGAACTCCAAGAGTATTTCCCTACTCAAGGATGATGATATATTCCCTTACTCAAGGATGATGAACCTCAAGTGATATGGGTGATTAATAGCCAAAGGTTTAATATCAAGACCTAGGAAGAGTAGCCTAAGTGCAATGCTAAAGCTTTGTTTGAGTAATGCAAGAGCGGAGGATATGCAAGGACTAGGTGCAATGCAAGGATTTAAAGATTAGAACTTGAAGGATGATGGTCCCAAGAGATTTAAGTGATAGGTTCATTTTGGATGTTTTTTGCTATTTGAAATTTTGGGTTTGCAGGTTTGAGATGTTACAAATTACTAGGTGTGACGTTTGTTTGCTTGTTTGTTTGAATACACACACATAAAACACTTGGAATAAAAAGTGGTTATTAACTCTTAACTGAAAAAAAGGGTATGGCTTAAGGGTGGAGAGCCCAATGGCTTCACTAGTATATCACAAATAAAGACACTCTTAAGACAAGCACAACCTAGTTATTCAGAAAGGTTTGTATACCTGGTATAGCCCACTGAAATACCCCAAGAATAGTGTGAAACACTTCTCTTTCGAGAGCAGATAGCTTAGAATTTTGGTGGCACTGGCTCCCCTCCATGACACACACTTATCGGGTGCACCAAACTTTGAATTCCCAAAGACTCGAAGATCTCAAGGAATTTTCTATCTCTACTCAAGGGAGTCAGTAGTGAGTATCTTCGGGCATGATACTGTACCCTGTACTATACCAAGCAATGGCCAAAATGCTCCTAGGCTTCTAAAACCAAGAGGTGTCTAGTGGGGGACTGTCGTGAATAGAGAGCCCATCTGTAATAGCCTAAGAACTAGGAGGCCTACTCCCACTCTCATCACCAACAAGTCTTGGTGGACTGAGGGTCTCACGACTTGGCTTCGAACAATGCTAGTCACTCCTTGGGGTACAACTTTCATTCTCCCCCCTTTGATATAGCCCACCAGGAAATGTGCTCGAGGTCAAAGCCTGAGGTGATGAAATCCCAGGGAAGCCTCTCCTAAATAAAAAAGGATACCAATTTGTATTTCTCACCACCCAGGATCGCACAAGTGTGCAAGGGGAGAGGATACATACACACTAGCTTGGGTAACATAGAGTGTGCAAGTGCACCAAACACAAAAAACAAAGTTCTTTTTAAGCACCAATTGAAATGTTTGCTATACTAAAAGACAATCGGTTTTCAAAAATTAAATCTTCAAGGAATGTCCTGCACCAAATGTCATTAGTAGTTTTGATTTTCAAGTCTTCGGCAAACGAGAGTTTATGTTTTTTTTTTTTGAAAGCCTTGGACAAACGAACCTGCAAAATAAAGACAAATTAACAAAGTTAGCCCCAAAATTAAAAAACTAAACTAAAAAGAAAAAATAGCATTTACTATAAAATCTAATTTTTTTTAAAAAAAATCTACTTAAGTTAGAAAAATCTAGCTCTAAACTCTAAATTGAATCTAGCTCTAAATTAGAAACTCAAATTTAAACTAATTTAGAAATTTAAAAACTAACTAAATTAGAAAAATTAAAAACTAAACTAATTAGAAATTGGAAACTAAACTAAATTAGAAATTAGAAACAAAAACTAAATTAGAAAAAAAAAACTAAAACTAAATTAAAAATTAGAAACTAAAACTAAATTAGAAAAATAAATTAAAAATAAATTAAAAACTAAACTAAACTAGGAATCTTAAAATCTAAACTAAATTAGACGTAATAATCTAAATTTAATTGAAATTAAAGTTATTCTAATCTGAAATCAATTGAAACTGAATTTAATTTAATCTAAAATAATAGAAACTAAAAAATAATCTAATCTTAGAAACTAAATAAAAATTAAAGAAGCCATGATTGCAGGATACATTCAAAATGGTTGTTGTGGCTGCAGGATAAGTTCAAAATGACAATACTCTGCTTGCAGGATACTTTATAAATGGAAATGCTCTGATTATAGGATACGTAGAAAAAAGGAAACGACCTTAAGATAGGGAACTTGTTACCTGTCATTTGTTGTTGTATCATTTGATTTGATTCAATAATTAGTGCTACTGCTAAAGACTCGGGCTTGGGCATGACTATGAATAGGATTGGTAGTTTCTAGTTCCATCTTTCACTTATGGTTGGATGCCTTCCCTTTAGGCAGGGATTAGAAAGCGTATTGATGACTAGATGCTCTGTCCAAGATCGAAAATAAAACCCAGGATTATGTAAAATCTGAGAAAGGAGACACATTCAAATCATAGCAGCGAGTGTGGAAAATCCAAAGGGAAAATCGAAAATAAAACCTAGGATCATGTAAAAGGGTGGCATCCTAAAAATGGGGCGTAATAGCGAGTGTTACAAAGAGCATGCACGATATCAATCACAATCAAGCAAGCATAGTTTAATATGGGGAAAAGATCAAGATGCTTCTCTCCGTACAGAATTAGGTTCACATAAATTAGAGTTTGAATACAACTTGAAGGTGCATAGGGAATCATGGAGATATTAAGCCAAGGAGCTTAAACATGATAGACACCATAGAGAGTCATCAAAACCACCAGAGCTAAAGATAGTTGGAGCTAAAAATATCAGTGAGCATCAAATGGGCTCATTTTTGGAAAAATAGTGCCTCCAAAAAGCTCGATAGACATTTCCCATTCAACATATGAATTTCTTCATTGTATATTAGTAAGCATACTATTGTAAAACAGCGTAAAGAACTAGAATTTATACGGATGTTTAGCAGCTCCTAGTCGAAGATAAAATGCTTTACTGTATTTCGGAAATATAAACTGAACACCTCATTAAAAGCAGTAAAAAGATATCATACATTAAAATTTCCATTAGTCCTGACACAACCACTATGGAGATTCACTTCAGAATACAAAAATAACTATCGCCTCCTTCAAAATGCAGGGAACTTGAAAATCTATACTAGTGAATCTATAACCCAAAACCTCATGCAAAAAACCATCAAATCATGTGCATGTATAAAATTGTCCTTATAACATTAAAACATATATATATATTGTTCATTCTTTTGACCATTGTTCACTCCAGGTTCACCATTTTGTAGATGGAGGAAAAATGGTCTAAAATCCTATTAGATTAAGATTCAAATTTCCAACCTCCCCAATGAAGTTACCTGCAAGAAACATACACATGCAAAAATAAATATCTAATCTAAACACACATGCATGCTAACAAGGATTTACTCCATTGTTTTCCTACAACCACAATCTTGTGTTTAGAAATAGATTCTCTCAGTAGCACGCACAAGAGGTTATGATTGACGGATATGAGAGATATTCTAATGAATCTAAAATGAGAGAAATGCAAAATACTAGTGGTAAATACAAAGATACTACATGAGCAAATAGATATTAAAAAGAGTGCAAAATAAAGAATACTCAAAGTGGATGCAAAGATAACTAAAATGAAAAGAATGTGGATGATCTAAAGATGAGAGAGGGGCTTTGTTTAAATAGGTGTCCTCGGGGTGATTCCAAATTTTGGGAGAAATGTGGGATAAATGGTTATGTGGAATTTTATGAATATTTCATAAATGCATGAATGAAAATAGTGAATAGATAAATGATAATGAACTAAATGATTGTGTAAATGATTATGCAAATAGATTTAATGAAAATGCAATGGATTTAAATACAATATGCAATGGATAAATGATTATGCAAGTGTACTTAGTGATAATGAATTAATGAATTACACAAATGTTTAAATGATTTATGAATATGCAGATGATTAATGAAATGATAAATATTTATCAAATGGATTAGTGAAAGATTGTTTTAAAAATGAAATTGATAAATTTTTGGATATGCAAATGATTTAGGAGGAAAATATTAATTAATTAATTAAATAGATAATGGAACCTATTTAATTAATAGAAGAAATTAAATTATTATAAGGACAATTTTATGTGTCTAAAGTTTCTTTTACCATTTTGTAATTCTATGAGTTTTCAACAACTAGATCATCTTGAATAGGATAACTTAGGTAGCCTTCAATCTCTAAAGGCACATACAGTGTACCACCATGACAAGTTTACAAACCTTGGGTTGACATTTTAATGTAGTCTTTGCAATGTTGAGTGGACTATTCAGTCAGATATACCTCTGAATTGTGTAGGTTCTAGCAAGTTTACAATACATTATTTTAGACTCTACAACTTCCACATCTCATACCTAGATCCATTGAACTTCTCAATATTTAGATGACAGGTAGAGAGGTAGAAGCCATGGTATAGAATTTTCTTCAAAAATTTGCAAAACCCACAATGCAAAAGCTCCCATTGCAACAAAACAACCTTCAACACTTAAGAGAAAAACATCATCTCCAAATAAAATTGTTAGCTTTGATATCAAATGTCGGAAATAAAAGTGAAATTACTACAATATTAACTTTCACAATATGTATGAATCAAAAATATGTTTATGTAATGGCATGAATTTACACCCCTTGTAAATTTCACATTTAGATACCTCCAACCTTAGAAATTTAAGTTCGATAATACAATTCCACATCCTTCATTCGCTTCCCATCCACTTGGCAGTTGTTTTTTGTGTCGGTGGAGGATATTCTATCTGGGATGCTAGTGTGACGCACAGGTGTCTGTGTGGCGTGTTGTCGTCTTAACATGATTCCTACCTTTGGAATCTGCAGAGGCGTTACAACTCTCCATTGGCGACGAAGAGTAACGTCTCTGCTCCCTTAACCGACCTCGAACAACTCTTTTTCCTCCAATTTCATCTTCAAATGCCTATCTTATTCATTCTTTCATGCTTCTTGATCATACACACACTTGGAACTACTCTCTTCACTCTTTTCATAGCATTCTCAAGCCTTACCACCTCCATTGAAGCTACAAGTTGGTATTTTTTTGGCTCACTTTCCTCGTTGTTGCGGTAATGTTGGCTTTTAATAGCTTGTGAGCTCACTCCTTCTCCCATTTTCCTTTAGTGCACATGGTTGAAGGTGATATTACTCCATTTTCCTTTTCTCTTGCATTATCGTTTAATAGTGTAGCATATTATTGTTCAATGTAGTGCTTAGTACTTTCATTTCAATATCTTTATCGCATTTCTCCCATTGTTGCTATATTGGTTGTTGTTGTGCTCTCAGCACACACACCCCATTCAGAATGGGGACCCTCTTTTCTTTCGCCTTGTAGGGTCATTTTGTCACCACCTCATTTTGCATGCCCCCATTTTGGTGTCTTAAATGGTTAACGTGTCTCCAAAGTCTCATCTTAATTTGACCGTGTTTCATCCCCTCCATTTTGGCTAAGTCCTGGTGCCTTGCGGATCTTGCCTGGCAATTTGCTTTTGCCAGCGGCCAAGGGGCCTTGTGGGCCTGCCCGCTAGGTTTCCTCCGGTCGTTCGTCGTTCTGAGTGGTAGAAGGCTTCTGCCTTCTCGAACCTCAGGACCTAGATTCCTATTTTTTGTCTGGTTTGAACTTGTGATGAAAATTGCCCGCTTTTTCTCATGTCGTGCCTGGCTATCCGGACTTCCGCCCCCGGAACTCTGTATTGACTTCATCGTTTCCGAATGGAAAAACTGCGACCGCGCTCCGCCATCTGGGCCTCAAGCTCCCCTTCGTCGTCGGCTTCCGAAGTGTATTTAGAAACGGTCACAAGGTTGCATCTTTGCAGACCCCGGGCCCTAGATCTCCTGCCACCGTCCGTGAATTTGAACTTCACCAACCCTCCTGTCATCCGTATGGGCATTAAATGAGGGTATTAAATGAATGTTTGGGTATATATACCTGGCTCAACCTATCATTTTCATTTGTCAGGTTTTCCAGAGGATTTCAGAGTGATTTCTAAGGAGTTCAGTGCATCCGTCGCCCACCGCCCTCACGTCCGTGATCATCATTTGGCTATCCTTAGTGGATTTTGCAACTTCCCTCATCGAACTTTCGAGGTAGGTTTATCGTCCACCCTCCCATGATTTTTTTTGTAATTTTGTGTTTAAAACAATGAACGAATGCGGGTTAAAATGCATTAAAATGATAAAGGAAGACAACACCTAAAAAACCCATGTGTTCGAATTCTAAAAAAACCTCCAAATCATCCTCCAAAGTAAATCCTAAATTGGACCTCGCCGTCGTCGTTCTTCGTGCAGGGCATTTGCGCCCTTCGAGCCTGTGCCAACCTGTCGCTGTTGAGAACTTAGAAAATGAAATAAACTTTTTCCAAACGGCGGGATGCCTTCTTAGGCCCGCCACCTCGTATTTCCATCAGCAAACTGCCATAGAGCTTTGAAACTTGAAGACCAGCCTCCATTTTTGCTTCCCGAGATTCCATCCCCGGGGTGCTGCATTGCTTTTTCTCTTTCCCAAGTGGCGGAACAGGCCCATCTTCCCGACCTCCGGGGCCTGCCTCACCTTTCATCATCCAATGTTGAAGTCAAACCGATTGATCCATCATGTCCTCGGGTCCCAGTCTGCGGACTTCCGTATGTGGAATTCCGTGGCAACTTCGCCCCTTTGAAACAGCCATTTGACGGTGGCCTCCACCTCTCGGATCCCAAGCCTTCGTTTGCTGCGGAGAAAAACCGACAATAGAACTTTGGCCTCCTTGCCCTCGTCGGGCCTCATCCCCTGGGCTTCCATCCCATCTCGGTCGGTATGCAAAGAAAAACAAGCCCGCATTTCTGACCTTCGGGTTCTGCCCTCCTGCTTTCCAAGAAACTTAATGAAGAAAATTTGGTGGCCAGGGTTAGTGTCAAGTCCGGACCGCCGGGCCGCTCCCACCAGACTTTCGTCTAATGCCCACCATTCTAAATGGTGAAACCCCAACGGCTTCCTACCCCTTGAGGCCCGAATGTCTTTAATTTTAAAGTTACGTTGGTCGTCCTTCAGCCCCCCAGGTCCTGGACCCTGGAGTTCCGACCCCGAAACTCTGTTTCTTCTTGGTCGTTTCAAACATCAAAGCCTTGACAGCTTTCCGGGCTTGTATCTCCGGGTGCCCCAAAATTGACCCAAATGACCTCTGATTTGAAAATTGATCTCGACCCACGTGCTCAAATTCAGCCCTCTTCGACACGAGCCTTTCAAACCATCAAAATATGAAGGCGGGAGAAATCACATTGATTACCTTACCTTGTTTTCCCTTCAAAACAGCATTCCTATCAGGGAAGTCTGGCCCCCTGGGCTCGGGTTGTCCAAAATCCCTCCACCAAATGATTAACATCTGGAAGTAAAGGTTTGATTTCGTAAATGATAAATTGTCTAATTGGATTTCGTCTACGAGATTTCAACTAATGTTAATGCTTTCGTAATTGGTTGTACTTATTATGTCTCTGTTTGCAGGATATATGGAATCGGGTGCAGGACCCTCGGGGGAAACTACAGAAAAGGAAAAAGGGAAAAAGGCAGGCAAAGCCCCTCATGGAAGAGAGGACAAAGACCAAATGAAGTACCAGTTCTAGGGTGAACCTCTATATTCAAAAATTATCACCGACTAGAAGGAAATCACAGATATCAATATTGGCCACGTCGATATTGATGAATTTAAGAAAAGGTTCAGAGTCCACCCGAAGACCGACAATACCAGATTGATTAGACAAAGTGGGATTGCAAAAGTTGCAGGATTCCCTTCGTCCCTCATAGCCCCTGAATTGGTCATGGCTTGTCGGCAAGCATATCAGCCACAAACACGAACAATTGTTGACAGGGATGGAAATATCCTTGCTGACATGTCGGGCGAGGAAATTACGAAGACCTTTCACATCCCCACCTTTGAGGAGATGGAGATGCCTACCATTGAAGAATGTAAGGAAATGTGGGATGAGGACCCGATGGGCTGCAAGAAGCTAATAAATCAGTACTGGCTTAAAGAGAAAAGGGATAGCACTGCAAAGGGTCCTCAAGAACTCTTTCGCAGTGACTTCCACGAAGACTACCATGACTTGGTAACCATGTTGAGCAGAGTGATGGGCCTCCCCACCACTGCATTTTTTCAGGAGTGGATGGTATATTTCGTAGAGAAGATTCTCCGTGGGGATGAAGATGTCACCACAAAAGCCTCATTCTACTAAGGAGGCATAATAAGCAACTCCTTCCACGAGCAGTTCATGAATGTCAAGAAAACCTCTAGGTTCTACATGACCTCTTATCTGGTGTACTTGTTGGCCGAGCAGAGGCAGTACAGTGGATTGTTTATGGCACCTGATGAGGAACTAGGTCGAGCATTAAAGGTCTATGACAGATATCCCCAACTCCACTTCAGAAATTTCAAGAAGGAATATTGCAGGGTGAACGACACCTTTGTCAGTCACATCATCAGATTGTCGGGAGGGGATTTTGAGAGGAGGGTCTCTCACAGTGCTTGGGCGTTCTTGAAGCAATATTCCTTCCTATTTATTCAATACCCCAAGTTTACATACATTCGTGCCCAAGGTTTCACAGAGAGGTCGAATAAGCTGCCCTGATACCCCAATGACTGGATTATATTGTTAGAACTTTCCCGGCAGCTGTAGCATATACATTCAGTCCTCGGCAACAAACACTTGGCAGGGATCTCGTATCCCTTAGCTTTTGGCCAAGGGATGTACAAATTGCAAACTTCCCAGTGTGCTAGGAATTCTGAGAAGGAATTGGCGGAGTACCATTTCTGCCTACACACTGCTCGCCCATGGATGGACCCACATGGGCATGTAAGAAGGGCACTAGGACCAGGGTACCCCCATTTGCATCACGTTGAAGATTTATGGGCAGATTGCCAAGATGACAAGGAGGTGCATGCAAGATATTACATGCGGATGACTATGTACTTCGTGAAAATAATACAATTGTTTCATGTACCTGATTAGGTCAAAGAAGATGAGAGCACCGTAATGGACCCCAGGTATGCCGCAGTCGCTAATTTTCTGCTTCCAACAATAGATTGGGATGAGCAGGAGGTCGATGACCTTGATATTATAACCAAACCAATTGTGTCTCATACCGAAGAATGGGTTAATGGACAAGTAACCCGATTGAAGTAACAAGGGGTTGTCCTGACATATGAGGGGCTCAATAGTGAGCCTAGTGCTACAGAAGATGTCGTTGCAAGAACTTCAACAGGAGGAACATCCAAATATCCTCCACTCACAAGATCAAAGAAGAGGAAAGGGATTGAAGTGGAACAATCTCCAGATCCAAAGGTTTATTCAAGAAAATATTTAGGAGGTTCACCCTCTAAGAAACCCAAACGGACGGGAAGTGTCACGGGACAGCCACCAATTCAAGAAGATCCCCTTCAGGAGGGTGAGGAAGGGAAAGTGGATCAGCCAAAACCTCCTCCAGCTCTCCATGTCTCTACCACCCTTCCATCTATTTCCCAGTCCATGGTTTCCACATCCCCACATGCGGTGGGCATCTCAGTCCATCTCACCTCCTCTCCCCCAGTTGGGCCCATACTAGTGGTTGACTCTTCCTCCACTGTAACTTCTTCGCTTTCCTCCGCCGCCATGTCACCTACTACATCGCTTCCACTAGCAGCAGCAACAATACCAATGCCCACACTCACTTTTCCTGAAGTTTCCCGAGGCATATGCAGAACGTCCCCTCTGAGATTTCTCAAATCTTTTTGGATCTCACCATCCAAGTTGCCTTAGCGTAGTCCTCGCCAATGCTATGCCCTCGCAACCCCCAACGGGGCCACCAGTAATGGAGGCCACGATGCTAATCTCACAAGAATGGGAGAAGTGGGAGAAAGAAGCTTTGAAAGCCATAGAGGAAGAAGTCGATGAGTACCATGAACACCCAGAGTATGAACACTAGAAAATTGACAAGGTGGTTCACGAAGAAGAAGAAACAGGGTCTTCTGAAAGTGGAGACAAAGAGGAGGATGCAGGTGGTAAAATTATTGTACAAACCTTTGATGATGATTTCGAGGAGGAAATGGCCCGATAATTGAGGGATGATGAAGGAGAGGCAGAAAGGTCACCTCCCAGAGAAGAAAGGCAAGAAGGTGACAAGGTAGTAGAAAATATAGAACTCCCTACAGGGGAACAACGAGAGAATGTATCACCTCCTTATAGAGAAGAAGAAAATGTAGAAGAAGACAAGCCTGAGGGTGAGGCTCAAGCTGACAAAGACCTTGAAATTGGACAGCCCAAGGAGCATGTGCACAAGGATAAACAAACTGAAGAAAAGAAAGGGAAAGAAATTGAGAAAGAAGAAAGTCCCTGGGAGTGATTGCCTACTAAGCCTCCCATCAAATGCCTCATGTTCGTCCAAGACTCTGATGAGGAAGAAGGAGACAACACTAAAATGGAAGAAAGGGCTCCAACAGATAAACAAATAGAAATCCAAACGAAGGAGGGCGAGGGTGATCATGAATTTCCTAAAGAAAAATCTAGTATACCCGAATGGCCGGAGAGGCAACTTGAAGGGTCCAAGAGTGAGACTAGAAGCTATCTTAGCCCGAGCGCATATCACAACCAGGAAAGAGAAGAAGCCCAAAATCATATCCCAAGTAATGATGGATGCTTCTGGATCCCAAACCGTGCAAGTAGCAATGCCAGTGGTGGGTGAAGGAGTAGGCTATAATATTTCCACCATTGACTTGGGAACAACTACCAGGGAGCAGAAGGTGGACCACCTCAAGGATTCTATTGCCACAGTGGTGCATTTAATTCAACAAGATAAAATTTCAAAGGACGATCTTAAGGCACAGGTAGCTGATCTGACAACTTACATTCAGCAATGGTCCTCAACAGAAGAAATTCCTACCACACCCACGAATCCACCCCAACTGCTGTCCAAGGAACAAATTGACAAGCTGGAAAAAAGAAAGAACCTGGAAAAAATTACAGAAAGCTAGTTCCGACAAGTCCTATACGTCAAAAATATGGGTATCAGTCGGGCTGTTCGAACAACCAACAAGTTCCTGGACTTGCAGCAGTCTCTGGAAAATATGAAGAAACTTTGCACTGACTTCTCTGCGATGTACAGGTCCACCTATCCAAAGATCGAGGCTATCCTCTGGTTGCCAAGCGCCACATGGGAAAATGAGCTCGCATTCGAAAGGGATGATCACTGGCTAATGGACGTATGGAAACAGGACTTTGAGAATAGAAAAGAAAGATTGGAGCAGGTGATTGATAAGGTGGATCCGGATATTAAGTGGGCCAAGGATATTAGGGCAGATTGTGCCTGATATTTGAAGTTGATGATGGGATATAACATACCCGCGGTGCAAATTGATCCAGAGAAAATAAAGCCCCACTTTCAAAAGGGGATGGAGGACGGGATGTCAATAGAGATTACCACGGATTTCATGAGTTTTTCCACCCATTCCTTCACCTAGTCAGAATTGTTCAGAGACCACGCTGCCAAGTATGATGAAGATTGGAAAAGGCTTGAGGACAACTCCAAGGAATGGAGTTATCAATTATTGCGGTCCAAGATCATAGAGGTCGACAAACTCCAACCAGTAATCTTGAAGTTCATGGAGTATGCAGCTATGAAGAAGCAAAAGGGCAACCCTATTGTTAGTGAGGAACTTCTAAAGGAATAGCTACAGCAAAAGGGCAATCAGCAAAAGACAAAATGCTACAGTGTTGTCACTAGAGGACAAAATAGGGATAAGACAAAGTTGTATTTTAAAATTGTAATATATTGGGGGTAGGTAGAACCCTAGTTTGTAGTGAATCTTGGCCACACAATGGGATTAAATCTTGGTGATACGTTCTACTTTTTGGGCACTATAAATAGGGGGGTCTCCTCTCATTTTCAAGAGAGAGTTTTGTTGTTGTAAAGACATGCTGCAGAAATTTTTAATGAAAATACATTGACTTGGTGCATTTTCTGAGTTCTTCACATGTTTCATGATTCAATCTCCATTGTTAGATGCTTTATTTAGATTTACATTGTTGTTCTAGTTAGCTTTAAATTGTTGTTCTAGCTTTAGCTTAGATAGATTTTGTTAGATGTTGTTCTGTGATTGTAGAAATTTATGTTGTGTTGATGATTTCCAGTCCATACTTTTTGTTGTTTGTTGCTGGTAAATGGTCTTGTAAAGTTAGTCTAGGCTGAAACTTGAAGCTTCTTTTAGACTTTTATCTTTATTCATGCATGTATGTGGTGGATGAATGATAAAATATCTGCAGAAATTTGAAGATAGCACAGATTCCATGATACTGTAGGTTTCTTGGTTAAATGGGATCCTGTTTGAAGGGAGTTGTCCATAGCAAAACCTCCATGATCATTGTTCACAATTAGTTGCAGATCTAGGAACCTTCCCTCTTCCCTACTCTCTTTTCCTTTTTTTTAGAAACAACCTATGCTAAGGTTCATTGCACATTGTAAAGCCAAAAATTAAGGAAAACATTGAAGTTTTAGATTGTTGTTCGAACCTACAACAAAGTGCACCTTAACTCCCATCTCAGAAACTTTCGATTATAAGATCCACTCTGCATCCAGCTACATAAGTCTGCCTTGTGATTACCAGCAAAATCACATCAAACATCAACTAAGGAGTTCCATGCAAGTCATGACCTGACAACTGAGAGACCTTGGGGCGATTTTCAACAACTTGTTGTTGGAGATTTCCTTTCAAGAGAGGTAGTGCACATACGCATTGTCTGTGTTGAGAAAGTGTACAAAAACACCCATCAACAGAACTGGCGCTAGAAGGAGGGATTGAACCTCTGACCTTGTGGTTAGCAGCCACATCACATCAAACATCAATTGAGGAGTTCCATGCAAGTCATGACTTGACAACCAAGAGACCTTGGGGTAATTTTCAGCAACTTGTTGTTGGAGATTTCCTTTCAAGAAAGGTAGTGCACATACGCATTGCCTATGTTGAGAAAGTGTGCAAAAACACCCATCAACAATTGTCCATGGAGGTGGAAACACCAAAGTGGGGGACTGACTGCAGCAATCCTCTATACACAGCCCCAAAATTCTCTTGTTCTTGTGTGTGTAGGTTGTTTGTCGAGTGAAGACCTTGAAGATATCAACTCATGGGTGGGAATGTACTCTTCCTTATCTTTCTTATCAATTAATAGATTAGATCATGTTAAAGTGTTCTTGCTATTGTGTTATTTGGTTATTTTTTATTTTTTCCATCGCATCAAATCATATCTGTTAGGTTGTTAGTAAGTTTCCTTAGCTTTTAGACTCTACTTTATGCATTCTATTCGTACAAATGCTAGTGCCCCATTGAGACACCAGTGTGTCGCACTGTCATCCATGTCCCACGTGTAGTCCCTTGGCAGTGAGCTACTTAAGTTGCAGTCTGAACTCTGGGAACTTGCTGACTTGGCTTCCTAAAACACTTGAGATTGTTAAAGGACAGCAGCAACCTAGTTGTTCTTCCTTTCAGCCTTTAAACCTTAAACTCTATCGAAACCATTCTGTTAGCTTGAGGTAGATCAGGGTAGCCTATTTTTCTAGACCCTTCAGTGACCTGGGGTCCTGAGCAATCAGCCCCCCTCCTCTATAGTTTATCTATCCAAGATTATCCACAAAGATCATGTATGTGATTGCATATTCAACAAAAGAAAGAAAAATAGTAAACACAAGTGGCATAGTATTTATGTGGAGAGACCCTTGCAGGAAAAAATATACACCCAAAGAGATCCAATGCTTTCATTAATCTTTCAAACACAACATTTCTTCCTAACAATATTCCAACAACACTTTGTTACTTCTTCAACCTTCAAAAAAACCATACATACTACTAACCTAAGGCACCAATTTATAGAAGAGATAGAGGTGAGAATATCATTGTGATATCTCAAAACAAGTGGTAAAATGATACACCCTCCTTAGTAGATAGCATGTAATCTTTGTAAACAATAATAAAGCATCGCATGGCCTTCACATGGGCGTGTAGCTCACAGCCAATAAGAATTGGTCAACTTTGATTGCTCCATTACTCCTTGATGGCTTTGATGGCTAACATGCACAACATGCAATACTTGGCACCCCAACATGCAATAACATGCAAATGGTTGACTCCCCATCACCCATTTGGACACCCAAGTAGAGGAATCTGCATTCAAACTTTGTAATCACCACCAATGACTAGATCCTCCTTTATGAATGCAATTACAATTTGTCATAGATGGGTAAATATTAAATATTTTTATCTCTTATGACCCTAGGCATCCAAATACACATTCCAAGGATCATGGAGACACATGAAAATGACTTAGGATTGCAAAATGAATGTCACATTATAATAACAAATACCTTGCTACAAAGAAAAATCACATATTGCAAAAGATGCAATTGTGTGTTATTTTGTTGCAAAAGTCAACTAGAATTTTTTTTTTAGTTCTAAACTCCTTTGAGCATTTCTAAAACCTATATCCAAATCCAAAAATTATTTCAACCTCCTTTATTCTATTTTTGTTTGATATAGGATTTCTCATGGACCTAGATATTCCTACATCAAACACACCTCATAAGAAATTTTGTGAGCATGGTCCTCATGAAATAAATTGAGTGATAGAACCACCCTTTCACAATGTGCATGGTCCATAGCATTGTCCATTACTATAACAAGTACATCAAAAAATATTAATTTACCTCTTCTAGCACTTAACTAGGGAAAATATCATCCTCTACCACCAATTTGTCCATTTATTTGTATTCCTCTTATGGACTCTATCCACCATAGCTCAACCTCCTCCTCTAAATACTTATTTATTTTCTTCCTACTCTTGTGGGTGATTTTAATCCACCATCACTTGTCCACCTCCACCAAATGTTTCTCCACTCCTATTCTTCTCTTGTGGGGTTTGACCTGCCATTATATATCCTCCTCCTACCTAGCAACCTATAGAATCCAACAATATCACATGTCATGCAAAAGCCTCAAAAAAATTTGTTTTAACAATTCAAAATATAATTACCTTTACACACATAGACTAATAAGAAGCTTAAATCACCCCACAATTAATCATAGATGCCCTACCAACTATAGCTTACCACATGCTTACTAATTTTGTCATTCAACAATAAACTAAGGATGAATTTCATCCTCTTCTCAACTTATCTCTATTCCTTCATTCTCCCTCAATCTCAAGAAATTTCTATTACTATCCTCTAGCCACCTCACATATGCGACCATACTCAATCTAATAACTCCTTCACACTTTTCTCTATCTACTATCCTCTTTCCAATCTCTCTATGTAAGTAAATAATCTCTTTACTTTCTTGTTATCTATTTCTTTGTTAGTGATTTTATTCACCCATGGAGCTGTCATAAAAAATGATACCATTTCATTTCCCCTTCTTGATCAAAATATTATTTTAACTACCAGCTTAGGTTGATCCAATTGCAAATATTGTCATGTGAAAAACTTTTGATGGAGATGAGGAGCAAAGGGTATAATGTTTAGCTCTTTTGATGGAGATAATGCAAAGGATAAAACAAATGATGAAGACAAGGATGTTTGGGTTGGCTTCTAGGATAATGTGGAGGGTGAGTTGTATGAGGAGGACAAGATATTGTTAGATATGTTGCTCGAAGCTCGTATGAAAGTTCTACGACCTACCTCTACTATCCTCAATCAAACAATTTATATGGAGGATCTCGTTGGAGCATCAAATAGAAATCCTTGGGGGCTACATTGGGGCTTTTTTCTCTCCCTTAAGGATACCCATACTCTTGTAAACCAAATCCATTGGGGTTTAACTTCCCTTGTGTCAAGCACCATCATTGATCAATAAGTCTAGTGTAGTTGGAGCATGCACTCAACTAATTGGATCCTTCATTCCCTTAACAAGCGGTTTACTGATTATGATGTGCTACGTTTACAATGTCAAACCAAGGATGTAATTTTCTTGGATGATACTAGTATTGTATATAGGGCTTAAGGATTTATGGGAATTTTCATAGATAGTTGTGTGTATTAAAATAAATTTGGCACTCAAAGAAATCTATGCTATGAATTTTAATCAAATAAGAATTATACAATAGTTTCTATATGTTATTTTTGATAGTGTAAGTTTCACTAAGAACAACAAATTATAATGTTATGGGTAACATCTACTACACTAATGATAGACAATTATCTACATAAAATAAATCAAGCTAAGACTATTATAAACATACACTTAACATGGAGTCACAGTTTTACCCCAAGTGGGACCTTGCTTGGGGTTAACTATATTGTTTTACTCAAAATATTAATAAAATATTTTTATCATTCATCCACACAAGTTCAATTTATGAGAAGAAAAATGTCTTAAATTCCTTGCTCCAAAAATAATACATACTACAAAATATCTTCGTTATATCTTTGATATACAAAGTCTTCAAAATATACATATCAACTTTAACTATCCCAAACTAATTGGAATCTTGACAATTTAAACTACACTTGTCGAATCATTCCTAAGACATAGGAAGAGGTTTTCTTTATTCTAATAAAAACACAAATAGGAAACTAAGTGCGATGGTGCTTCAAGAAGTTTAATCCTAATACAAAATTCCAACCACAAATAGAAGGAACAAATTTAATGGAAATGTGAAGACAAATGGCATAACTTAAGCAATTCTTTCTTAAGAATTGTTGTAATGTTCACCACTTTATGTTGCTTACTAGAGTTTGTTCTTCTTTCATGTGGAAGAAATTACTATTGTTGATGAGTTTTCAATGGTTGAGATGATTGGCTACATTGACTAGCTCTTTCCACTCACTTCTTTGGTTGCAGGTGATCACTCGTTCTGCTATGAGTACTTGACAACCTTGGCTACAGGTTCTTTTCCTTCTTTTTTTATGAGGAGTTAGCTTGTCTAGAATACTTCTAATATCACTATAAACAACATAGTATACAATCATATTTTGTAAACAATTGATTAAACACACAATCATTTATCAAAACATTATACATCAATTTTAGTGTTTTTACTTCAAATATTGATATAAAGTATTAAGTATAAAATGGGAATTTCTAGGGAAATGTCTATGAAATAAGAAATAAGAATAGTAAATAGAAACAATTGTAAAACCCATCAGCTTGCAAGGAGATTCTTTTGGTTGTAATTTCTTTTAATAGCTTGACAAAAGTTGGGGAGGAGATTGGTGGGTTTGAGAGCCATATAAAGGTTGGGGTAGTGGTGCCTCCTCCTGGAAATATTTTTCTTGGTCTTTCAAGTCCTTCAAGCCCCCTTTTTTCCTCAATGTTGTTTGCGTCTTATCCGAACATGCAAATCGACTCTTCCTACATTTTGGTCGTTGAGGAAAATTGATAAGCTTGTTGTTCCAAAAGTTGTACAAGGTTTCTTCAACTATTTGGTTGGAGGGTTGTTCCTCTTTTTATTCTATCTTGCATGTTTCTGACATGGGCCTAGATGAAGCTTCTTATTGTTGGATAGATCAAGTACTATTACGAGGGTTCATGATGTTGCAAACAAAGTTGCTATTTACATGGGGAATGCTCTCATTGGGAAATTTTCAAGATTTCGTTTGAATGTGGATGTAGTCTAATGTTGGGCTCTAAAAAAATGACAAGTGATTGTTCAAGTTTCTTCCATAGCCAATGATGTTTTCCTATTCTCTTTTCAAACCCTTGAAGATAGTACTAGTATCCTTTAGGGGGGTCCCTAGCTCCTTGGTAAATTTGATCTCTTTTTTTGAATGGTCTATAGGTTTTGATATTGCCAAGCAAAGCTTCAACAAGATATTTGTCTAGGTTAGGCTCCCAAGACTTCCTTTGGAATAATAGGATAAATATATCGTGCGAGGTATTGTCAATACTCTTGGTTAGTTTTTATCAATTGACAAAGTCATGAAATTTATTGTTGGTTTTTACCAAGTGTGTTAATATTGATAAGGTGTTGCCAAATGCAATAAAATTATGTTCCAACTTGGAGTTTGGGAGCAAAGAATATATTATGGGTCCTCCATGCAAGTTTTCCTTCATTTCCATAAAGTTGGGGACTTCTCCCATTCATGACATGATATCAAGAAGAAGCGCCATATTCAAATAAGTATCATTCCTTCTCCCATTTATGGGAAAAGGATTTAGAATGTTGAAGGCATGTTAGAGATTAAAGGGCACCCTACTATGAGGAAGTAAGGGAAGGATTTAGGCACCACTATTGTGGATCCCATAGGGAACACGTGGGGGTCTCCCATTAAGGACAAGAGGAAACTAGATGTTGAGCTTATGAGTCCTTTGGTTGTGTTTGGATCTTCAAACAAAAGCAAGATGATTCCCAATACAAAACAAGCTTTGACTCCACTTCAAAGTTCATTGGAGAAGTTTGGATTCAAACATCCATGATTGTTGGTTTTGTTGTCTCTTTGTTGTAAGTTTGTTATTTGTTTCTCAAAGGGCCTCTCTGGTTTTAAGGCTTGTTTCTTTGTAGGTTACATGATCTCAATTTCTTTTTTCTCTTTCTTGTTGTTCAAGGTTTCAAGGCCCTTTCAAAACCCTCTTCCAATTCATAGCTCTAGTCAAAAGCATTTATTTAATAAAAAATAATATAATTACAAATATAATTAACCAAAAATTCACACAATCACCAACAAATAGCCCCAACAAGAAAATGTCTACCCATATTACTATGATAGAATAGTCACACAAAACGGGATGAAAACTACCAAAAGATAATGGCCTTTATATCCAAACACCATCCTCATGACCCCTAGAGGAAACAAATGACCACCAAGGTATATACATATTCATCATGTAGAGGGAAATAACCAAATGCTAAGTGTTAGGGAGCAAAAATAGACATAAAGAAAAGACAAGAAAAATGTATCCCAGAAAGGAAGCACTTGCCAATTTTCTCTACCACATCAACATCAAATAGTTATGAAAAGAATTATTTAGCCACTAGATGGCACTAATAGTTTAGTCCTTCATACATACTATAATTTATTATATTATCGAAGGTAGTGATAATCACTTTAATAAAACATTTGACTTAATTCCATATGCCTAGCTAATGAAGTTGTTCCATATGTTGATGGAGAAACTATTGAAGTTCCTTGTTGCTAAAGTTGAATGTCAATGAAATGAAGTACATGTAATTTTTGAAGTCAATCTATATGTTATTGAAGTTGTCTTAATTGTTGATGAAGTTAATGGTTGCTAATGAAGTCCTTTGCTTGCTACAAAAGTTGCAGAAACAAATGTTGATGATGTGACTTAGGTAGATGCTAGCAAAGTCACACATAGGCATAAGTTGATAAATGTGAAAAAGCATTGAAGTATCATGTTATAGAAGTGAACTCATATGTTGCAAAAGATGAAATTGTGTTTTTTTGTTTCAAAAGTTAGTTGAAATGTGGTTTACTTATAAACTCCTCCAAGCATGTCCAAAATGCAAACATGGAGCCCAAAATTCTCCCAACCTCCTTTATTCTTATTTTGGTTAATGTAGGAATGCTCATGGACCTAGATTCTCTTAGATAAGTAAATGTACTAAAAATCTATGTGAATGAAAACTTTCCATGTCAATATCTATTAGGTCTAGTAATTAGGAGGATTTGGCATACCATAGTTCTTCACAACATGCATGTTACTTGGAGCATCTAAATGCTTAATGTAAGTACCAAATATTCATAGTCTAAGAGTTTCCCATTCATCTAAGCTCTTGTAACATAGTCCCACCTTTCAATTCATTGTAGTAATAAGTGGCACTATGTCAAACTCTATATGAATGATAAAATGGACACTATTGTATTTGACTCCAATTTCTAACGAAAGTTTGTTGATATATCGACAAACTATTGTCGGAATACCGACGAACCTCTCAAATAATTTTCATTGCTATATTTTTGTCGCTTTCCTGACCAACTATTAAACGTCGAAACAATGACCCAGCTTCGTTGGTCATCGTCATGAAAAATGGATCTAGTTTTCGTCGAAATATCGACGAAAAAGTTCATCTATCTACTAACGAAAAATAAACAAAACAAAATTGGCATGCCTCTTCAAAGCGTCGAAACAATAGCAGAAGTTCGTCGCAATTTTGACGAACTAGACAAGTCCTTACGATGAAACTTTTGTCGCAACTATAGCAAATTCGTCAGACATTTTTGCTAGTTCGTAGGTTACTTTCGTCAAAATTTCGACGAGACAATGCAATTTTAAAAAAAAAAATATTCGTTCAAATGTTACCATTCTTTCCAAGGTGCTCTTGGCTGCTTTCAATGGGTTTTATTCTTACTATCTTTTCATCCATATTTTGTATGTTCCTGTTCGATGGATGAAATTAAGTGTCATTCCATAAAATTCTACATCTTTACTGAAAATAATTGAAACATCAGGTTAAAGCTTCAATAATTCTATATAGTTCAAGAAAAACTTCAAGGTTATTAATTCATGTCATTCTATACATTCTGCAAATCTAAGTTGAATGCAACTAATTTGCAAATAGTACGAGCCATTTAATGAAACAAATCACATGTGTTGTATCTATCATGGATGTCCATGCTCTATTCCAAGGCTGCAATTTTACCACAAACTCAAAGAATGTTGTCAAAAGTTGTTGACATTGACTCCACTTGACAATTGGACTTGGTCCAGTATGACACGAATATCAAAGGTACTATGGGAAAAGTTGAACAGTGGCCTAGGGCTATATAGCAATCATCAGGAGATATGTCTTCTTCCAGGCCATATTGTAGAAACTGCATTACCCTTGATCGAATTACTCACCGTTCCCAAAAACATCAGCATCATGCCTATGTCACAGGAATATATAGGGGAGAGGACCCAGTAGTTGATCACCCTAACTTTGCGCTTCTAATTATCCTACATGGAAATTTCAATCACTCCCAATTTTTTACAGCAGCTTACTTGACAAGTCTTCTGCTTATAACTAAGGTTTCAAGGCCACATCATCAAATATGATGCCACATCAACATGCTTTTTGTCAAGGTGTCCAAAAAGACCCCAAAAAAAAGTGAGACCAATATTTGTGCATTCACAGCATGTTTTATTGAGATTTGATGTGCAATCACATGATTGGTTTCTTTTTAGATCAAAGAAATACATTTTGTTTAATTATGGGTAGTCATCATCAACACTAACAACTTTAAAGACACAACTATTGGTCCAATATTGATAAAAATATTGGGCATTATATAAACCACTAATATCACAACTATTGAAACATGCTCAGGTACTGGGTCCTCTCCCCTAGATTAAATTAAGGAAAACATTATTGTAAACACAATATGTATAGAAGAATATGAATGTAAAGGAAAATGGATATTAGCAAAACATAAATGTAAATAAAAGTAGTGTGAGCAGAAAATGAATCTAAATTGGTCTTGAACAAATAAAATCATACCCAATTAACATTAAGTTATACTGACCTTGTACTCATTGCCATTGTCAATCTTGAAGGTTACTTTGATGCCTTCTGCAGAAACTCTCTGGCCACGAGGCAAGAGAAGGCGGGAAAACCAAGTGTATATTGATGACTTACTGACAATCAAAAAGAAACAAGCAACCAGTCAACCCTATTAGAACAGAATAATCTTATGAATTGATTATTCTTGCTTGGGTTGATATTTTTGTATTCCACTCTTCATGGTATTGAATTAACAATGCAAAACACATTTGTGTGTGTAGGTTTGTATTATTCAAAATATCATTTCACTGCCTAAGGAAAAATACCAAAGTGATGTTTTAAATTTCAATCTTCACATAGGCTCCCTTATTGCTACACATGCATATACAAGCATTATTCGAGCTCTAAACTCATCAAACATTAAGGATTTAATTAGCTATAAGATGGAAAGTTGTTGTTTAGACATAATCCATCATCTTTTACATATTTTTAGTCACTCCTAGAGCTTCAGATAAATTTGTGTAAATGAGACAGAAATGTGAATCTTTTATGACAAAGAAAATACTTAAAAGGAGGGGGGAGAGAGAAAAGGGTAGGGGGCAAGAGAATCCTTGAATGTATAGAAAAGTATAACATTTTGATCATTATAACAATGAAACGAATCTTAAGTTTGAAGCACTAATATCATTTAGAACATTTATGATCAAGAAGAAGTAGTCTTAAGCCTTATTGTTCAAACCATTAAACTATTTAAATTTTAAACCATAAATACATACAATTTAAAATATTAAAAAAAATAAGAATTAAAACCATTCAAAACATTTATGATCAGTTTAACAAGAGTTGTAATGTAGCTACATACCCTACCAAATGCAAAAAGTACGGTATGCAATAAGGGGAATTTTGAATCAAAATCTATTTTAAACACAATAGCATAGAGGAATGGTGCTTGGAATTGCATTGATCAATATCAGTTGAATAAATGACCGTTCTAGGAAAAATCATCGTCGAAAAATTCACCGCTCAACAATTCATCATCATGACAAATTCATTTCGTGGAATATTCACCACCAGCAATTCATCGCCATGGATAATTCATCACATATACAATTACAAATTTTGATTTATTATAATAAAAATGAAAAAAAAATTCAATATATTTTATTTTATTCTAGTAAACCAATTATACAACAATATCGGTCATCACTATTATTAATGTGGTTGAAATTATTATTTTGTAAAATCTCAAGGTCTTGGAAATATATATTGAAAAATGTTAATGTGATGAATTATCCACAGTGATGAATTGTTGGTGATGAATTTTCCATGAGATGAATTTGTCATGACAGTGAATTGTTGATGGTGAATTTTCCTGAAGCCATAAATGACAGCATTAGACAAGGTTTGAATCATTGTGAACCATAACACATGAAATTCGATACAGTGAATGTACTTGGAATTCGTGCAAGAGAAACACGAGTGTAGACATGTGTTTTGTATAATTTTCAAAGGGAATTTCTATAGTTGAGCGTCAATAGAACCTCATTCCTAGGTGCATCAATGTGAAAGATGTAAAAATTGTGGAAGAGCAAAAGAAAAGTCCTTGAAAACACATGTCTATCCATCTGTGACTGTCCACCTGCTAAGTTGCAAATTGCTTCTTGTAATAAGATTTTCTAATAGCACTTTATAATTGATGTGTATCAAGATCCATTACCAATCAATAAACAATAATCAAATTCATGAGATAACAATAAAAAAGTATAGCCTCTCTTATGGAAATACTTACCTACGACACAGAAAATAAGCAGTTGAAGTATATTCATACAAGGTGGATGCAAAAAGACCTACATGAGCACACAAATGCAAGAGATTTATTCCTCAATAATGTGTGCCAAAAGAAAAGTTCTAGAGTTTTGGCATATACTAGTAGTACTGTAGTTTTGGCTTCATAATGCAATGAGATAACCAATTTGATAGTTATTTATAAAATGACACACAACATTGAAAAAACACTGAAGAATACTCACTATTCAAGGTAACATCGAGATAAGTAATGAGTGTCGACTTTTGTTGATCCCCACACACAAAAACAAAGATTGGCCCATGACTTGTCTTCATAATGTGCTCTTGAACACAAGAATAAATACCCAACCACCGAAAAAATTAGTCTATGAGAATAAAGGCAGAGAGTAATATTTTTTATGTAATAGAAAGTACCTAACCTTAACAAGATTTATCAATTTCCTAGTTTTAGATACTATAGGAGGGAGAGGGAATCATGTTTGGCATGTGGAGTAATCTAGACTCTTGAAAATGCATGCACATGGGATGCATTGAACATGAGCATTTAAGTAGATGTCGCAATTTGCATTTTCAAATATAAATAAATCAAAAATACCTCAAAATAACATTGAAACTAAATGAAGCTGAAATTTAAACAATGAGTAGAATAACAATTCATTGATTCCCTAAGCATTTGATAGACTGATAATCACAAAAATAATGTAAAGCCTAATTTAGGCCTCAATGTTTGAGCATGGAATATGCCAACAACACCATCAAAGAAACTAGAAAATACTAATTGACTATGACAAGAGTAGGTAGCATTAGATATTGCAGCAGGAAGCGAGACAGATGGAACCCACTACAAAAAGTCATCAAAATGCAAACTACTAGTTAGGAAAATACAAAAATAGGTAGCTATGACCAGGATCAAGAGAGATCTCCCAACATGCATAATAAAGAAATAAAAGGTAAATGCTATAACAAATATTTACTCTTTCCATTATCAGATGGTGTGGAGAGCGACGAACAATTTCAAAACAAATGAAAATAGTAATCTACTTTAAAAGGTGTTCAACAAATTCATGGTAGAAACTTTCCTTTTCTAATGCAAACAACACAATGATACATTTCCTCTTCTTTATTTTTTGCTCTAGTGTAATAACAATATGAACACATACATGTACACTGGCTATTGGTGCATTTTATTGAATAATTAGAAACAAGGATATAGTAACCTAATCACAACGGGAAGCACTGCACCATGTGGTGGATCAGTAGAAGAGCCTTATGAAATGGTGCATTGTTCTCAAGCCATTTCTTTGTTCTAGAGTTGAAATTGTTTCTATGATTTTGACTAAAATACTTCAATTTGGAGTCTGATTGAAAGCACTTGAATTAGTTGCCAACCTTTTGGCCAACATTAACATACCGTCATAACAATGAATAAAGTGCAAATGTTCCTCTAGAAAGCAATGAAATATTAGAGCATATAAAATTTGGATATTTGGGTTTCCCATTGCAAAAACTAATAATTACTTAATTAACCTACAAAAATATAAAATTTAGCTTAACACCATATATAATCCTTTGATAATCCATCCAAATGATGAAATGATGCCCTAACAAATACTACTAGAACTTTATTATAACATGCATACCTAAAATTTCCTTATCATTAATACTCAGAGTTTCTCTATTTCGGTCATTTTCCTGCTTTACTGTTGGACCTTTATTATAACATGCATAGCCAAATTTTCATTATCATTAATACTTAGAGAAAATCTCTTTCAGTCATTTTCCTGCTTTCAAAAATAAAAAGTCCATTCATTCTGCATAAGAACTGCCCCTATGCCTGTTTAGGGTATGGAAGCCTATTTTAAAAAGTGGTGCTTGTTTGCATGGATAATGGTAATCTGATAAAACAGTGACAAAATGAATTTTTATGGGTTGGAAACTATTGTATTCATGTTGACAAAGATGTTTCAAAGTTTAGGATAAGGTATAGAAGGCAGTGTAAGTTGTTTTTAATGATTTAGGTATGGTGAATCTAATATGCATGAATGATGACTTGACTGCAAAAAGGACAGTAAGTTGGAATGGATAGAGTTGTGAAGTAGATGATTGATTGTTTCTTTCAAAACATGATGAACCTATTGTCTTGAAGGTCTAATAATTGGTTATAGTGAGAAGGTATAGATGGTTGTTAATGTTCCTTGGTGATTTGGTATAGGTGTTTGATTGTTTTTCCTTGAAGGGATACAATTGCAATGAAAATTGATATGATGTAAAGTAGAGGATGTGAATGGTTCTCTAATCAGGATTTGATGTTGTAAAGTAGAGGATGTGAATGGTTCTCTAATCAGGTTTTTGATGCAATGACATACAAAAGGAACAGCGTTGAGAGAACAAATGCAAGAAAATAGATCATAGAGCAGGAGTCATAGAGCATGATTTTTTTTGTGGAAAGACTTGTGCCATGAAATTTTTGTGGATGGACTTGGAGGCATGAAGCATATGAGGACATGAGTCTTAGGTTTTACATGCTAAATTTCAAGACATGGAAAGTGATCATAGATATGAATTTGTAAACAATCCAAAAGACTATCCTTTGCCCTTAGCAAAGGTTATGACTGTGATGTATTTTCAATGGTTTTATGCACTATGAGTCTCTAATGGATTGGTAGACTGTGGTTTATCCTCCATAGGTCTTTATGAAATATGTTTACCCTTAGTAATGTATTAATGACTATTATCCTTTTTTTCAAGACAAAGATTAATGACTGAGATTGAAGCAATATGACAGTGTGCTAGTTATGGTTGTGGCTTAACAAGGGTAGATTTTGGTAAGGAAGATAGTAAGTTGAATGAATGTAAGGAGAAATTTTTGCATACCTGCAGATGGTACAAAATTTCATGGTTAAGTGGAAGCCTCCCACCAACAACAAGATCCAAATATCTGTGTATCTATCTCAATCGAGCCTCTAAACCCTTCAAAGCTATCAATTTTTCCACTAACCTGTTATGCACAAAAGTCAAATTTTAGAGTTATGTCACCACTAAAAACAAAAGAAACAGAGCTTTGAAACCAAATCCACACACAACACAATGTGGTATTCATACAAAGCCATATAAACAAACTAAACTCGGAACATTGGAATGGAAACAACTTCAAATTATGATGCAGAGCATGGATTCACTTTACTCAACTGGAGGCACATTTCACAATAATGGGTTCTTCATCTAAAACATTTGTACGAGGTTCAAATAGTAAAGAGATTGATGAAAGATAGAGGAATTAAAAAGATACTTGGATGTAGTTGGATTGAAGGCCGTAAACTGGTACATGTTTTTTGTGTAAGAGACATATCACATCCACAAACATGGCAGAGCTATGCAAAGCAGGAGAAATTGGCTTGGAAAATGAAGGAATCATGGTATAAAGAATCATTTTTCTGCCACCATAGTGAAAAGTTTGCACTTTCTTTCATCTTTGCATATTGGTTTGATGCGTCAAATAATGCATTTCTTATATTGAAAAGTGCATTACCTTATTGAGCTTCTCTTTGTTTCAAGAATAGTTTAATATTCTCTACTTAACAGGGCCAACCACGTGATGGTAGAAGCTCATTTGCCCCCCCCCCCTCACATCACTCTCAATTCCCCATACCTGATCATATAAAATTAATCATTCATTCATCCATTAATAACATATAACATTCATTCATTCATCCATTAATAACATATAACATTCATTCATTAACATATAACATTCATTCATTAACATATTCACATTCATTCATTCATTCATTCATCCATTAATAACATATAACATCCATTCATTCATTCATTAATAACATATAACATTCATTCATTAACATATAACAATCATTCATTAACATATTCACATTCATTCATTAACATATAACATTCATTCTTTCAGTTTTTACATATTATCAAAAATATGGTTGTCATAATATGATTACAATCACTTTTTTTTTCTTTTTTGCAGCTAAAAAAAGAAGTGGAGTATCGTTTTCTAAATCATATGTCCCCCCTTCAGTTGTTATGCGCTCTACTCGTGATCTTAATCTATGCCTAGTCGTGTACTCATGACATGGACGCCACTGCAGGGGGGTCTGCTACAATAACAAATAAATGTTAAATTTATATGTTTTATTATTATTGTTACAAGTATTTCATTAATTAAAAGAACATTAGAGTGGTTCTCTTTACTTGATGGGGCCACATCATGTTCTTGATCTTGTCTTATAGCCTCATGCTCAACATGCTGAACACTCTCTAAATCCTGATCTGGAGTTGAAACATGAAAGGTTACACTAAATAATACACCTATTGCAATTAAATATGTTTACAAGAACATTAGAGTGGTCCTCTTTACCTGATGGTGCCACATCATGTCCATGATCTTCTCTAGCCTGATCATGCTCAACATGTTGATCACGCTCTACATGCTCTAAAGTTGAAACACGAAAGGTTGCATTAATTAATACACCAATTGCAATTAAAGATGTTTAATTGTATTAATCCATACTGTCTTTTGTATAGCACATGAATACATCCAATACCGGGATGCACACCATGACCTTCATCTGCAGGTTGTGCTCCACCCTCACCAAGCTGCATTCCAATGTCATGTGCAGTATTATCATTTCTTATCTATTTAAAACAAATAGGCACATAATTACTTTATGGTGGAAATTAATATTGAATAGATTGCACAAGTATTCAATTTTAAATAAACTTTATTGAGTTTATTTACCTGTGTGTCGGATGATGGAAGATTGTGTTTGCCCTCAAGACTCTTAGGCTTCACGGCTCCATAGCCTGGAAGGAAATCTTCAGTCCTCTTTTTCTGTTGAATTCACATTTTTGCATAAGATCATGAATTTTTCTTCTATGGTGTGATAAAACCAAAATTGTTTTCAATTTATTATTTGGATGCAATATTTGATTTATTGATACTTACAATTCGTGCGGCTAATTTCATATAACCACCAGAGTCAAGTTTGTGTTGCTCCTGCTTTTCTAGTCTTTCCTTTGTTGCCTTCATGTGTCGGGCAGCATATGAAAAGTTTCAAATATGTTAGATTATGTAAAAAGAAAGAGTAATCAGTATATAATTACATTGTTGATAGTATCACATACCTTCCTTGGCCCAGTGGTGTCTTTCCTTTTTTCTTTTCAGCCTTCTCCTTTTCCATCCGACACCAGGTCCTTCCACTCCCTCTCTGGAATCATGGGGGGACGCTCGTACTTTTTTTTTCTTCTCTAAATGTGACCTATATTGGTCCCTCACATACTTTAGATAGGTAACAAATTTCTTAAGGACCTTAGTTCGTTTGAATGTTTTATCACCGAACAGCACAACTAAACGGTTAATGAGCTCATCTTTTAAATCTTGATTTTGGGCATTCCACCGTGTACGTATGGTGGACCCGAAGAGCTCCAATGTAATATCACTTAGATGTTTATTAAAAACATCATTTTCTGCAAAATGATCATGGGATCATTAGTCTAAAAAGAGTGATCAATAAGTAAATTTAAATTGGATTATATATAATAATAATTAAAATATTTTAAAGTACCTGGGACCTTCTCTATCTTTATGGGAACGAAATCATCGGTCACCACAAATGTGACTGGAAATGTTCCCATACTACTAATACGGGAAGATCCAGGAAATGTTGTTAAAACATCACCAGTACTAGTGGCCTCTGCATCCCTAGGTACATGTCCTAACGCATGTTATGGCAGTGTTCGTTGCTAGAGGGTGCACTACCTGATGCCTGCATGCTATGTGTTGCCGACATTTCAGTCAAAAATATAGGCACAGATGATGGGGTCGTATGATGTGATGTATGCGCAGGAAGATCAGGATGGACACTTGTACCAACCCCTACTCCCCGGGCAGCACCTGCACTACCCTGATCATGGCCAGCAGCATCATGAGGACGCAAAAAATCCTGTAGAAACAACACATATTTTAGTTCATGACATAAAAGAGTACAAAATATAAAACTATGAATGAACTTATGTTAGAATTAAAGACCTCATGAAAACTTACTTGCAAGTTTTGTGCTCTCTCAGTCAATATTTTAACCCTCTCTTTTATCTCATCTATTTGAGGCACTATGAATAACAACTGAAGGATTTCTTCATTGCATTTTTTTTGGGTCTTCCTTATCATATCGAGAGGGTTTGTTGAATATGTGGTCATCATCACATAATAGTGACTGCACCTTCCTATGGATGCTCTCCTCTACTGCTCATGCATTTCCCCGATCAGCCGACTGCAACAAGAATATTACAAACATTATTGAAATTAACCCAATAAACTTATGAAAAAAACATAATAATAAAACATTTTGCTCGTATCTAATTTGTACAATTACAATGAGGTAAACCTGTCAGGTAGAAGCGCCTGAAGATGCATCGTGATCTGTGGTTTGGGTTAGAGCCTTCTCCGTACGATCAATGTCCCACTGTGACAAAAATTAAATATAAAAAAACATTACTGAAATGAAACCAATAGAATTACGAAAAAAAACATAATAAGTATATTGGAGTCATTAATTGGAGGTTGGGTAAAATGGTATATAGTACGTACCACCCCCATAGTAACTATGTTTGTATCTAAGCAATTCAAATTGTAATCGATTAGCAACTCTTCCCCTGCAGTTATTGATTTTATCGCACATACGAATACACGGTTTCCCTCGCACGCCTCAAATATGCAATTGGGTTGCTTATTTGTTGACCCAATTCGTGTATTGTTTATAAACCCTGCAATATTCCCTGATGCTTTTGTCCTTCTATCAATGTACATAGCCACTCCTTTATTTTTATCCTTATCTTTTAGTTGTATATAATTTGATGACAGTGCATACCTACGCATACTTCGTGTATATCGAACCAGCTGCATCCAATCTTTGTAACTGTAACAGGGTATGACATACTCCATCAATTCAGTAACTTTTTCATAACAAACCTTTATGTTGTCCATGCAAAATAGGCCCAAACCATGTAATGACGATGGTGTTATGCGATATATCCTCTCGTTGACACAAAAATCAGTGTTTATTGGAGGAAGTTCCTTGGGTACCCATTGTTTCCGTAGATGTTTGTACCTCAAGGGCACCTCGATGTTGCCTATGCTCTCATCATCATAAGAACATGACCCTCTTCAACAAGAAAAAATTCCATATGTTTACGGAATTTTCTTCTAATCTTTTGACCTCTAGTTGATATCCCTCTTTTAGACCTACTACAT
Organism: Sequoia sempervirens; assembly: GCA_007258455.2. NCBI lineage: Eukaryota > Viridiplantae > Streptophyta > Pinopsida > Cupressales > Cupressaceae > Sequoia > Sequoia sempervirens. Next base: position 584,803,334 of record VDFB02000015.1, read on the forward strand.
ATCTCGCTTTCCTCTTCTCTTCCTAAATTTCCCTTGCTCGAGGAAGATAGATGTAACAAATACCTATTTCGTGGTACCTGCACTCATAAGGATGTTGGATGAAGTTCTTTCATGGTGATGTAATCCAAAGGTGACATTATGATTAATCTATCATTTCATCGCTAGAATTTGACAGGTTATAAGGTAATCAAGTCTTGATAGATTGCAAGTTATTGTTACTACCGTCCAAATGTGTCCATCACAAATCAAATCAATGTATGAAGGAGACTGTCCCTTGCAATTAATGACTTTAAAATTTCATTATTTTACAACCTAACACAAACATGGAGTTTGGGAGATGCAGTTCACAATAGCTGAGGCTATGGAAGCCTAAAAAACCTAGACTCAGTGATGAATTTTCCTACATGAACAATGTATGGCAATGTTCCAAGGATTTTTGCATGACAATTGAGGGGAAAAGGTAATGAATGATAATCATTATCAGTCTCACAGTATTAATCCAAGTTATTTGATTTACTAGACTTCTACTTAACATTTTAACTTCCAAACTTTGTAACAAGTGTTAAATGTGACTATGGTCCACCAGTTACACAACCAAGGCCTCAAATGTATTGTGTAGAAGAATGGTTTCACCATACATAGTATTTTGGTTTAAGTTGTCTTGAAAAAGATGAATTAGAACACTAATAGACATAATTCAGGTGCACATGTGAGGTGGTTCAGTTGTCCACTGATAAACTCCATATGTCTAAGTGGTTAATGGGGAGGGAGTGTGTACTAGGACTAATATTTTGGTTTAAGTTGTTTTGAAAAAGATGAATTAGAACACTAATAGACATAATTCAGGTGCACATGTGAGGTGGTTCAGTTGTCCACTGATAAACTCCATATGTCTAAGTGGTTAACGGGGAGGGAGTGTGTACTAAGACTGGTTAAGTCATCATAAGTTTATGCTTTGGCAATAAAAATTGTTTAAGTCATAGTCTTGAGACTCACCCAGAAGTGCCCAGACGCGGCGAGTTGCGCTGCGCATGACCTTGGCCGCGTCCTAGGAGCATTGGCGCAGACGCGGCCGCATCCAAAAGCATCCAGAACAGACGCGTCGGACGCACAACATCCAAGAGAGTCCCGACCCCTGGATGCGGCCAGCACAGCCAAGGCCAAAAAGGCCAAAAAAAAACATAAACTTTAAGTTTTTTTATTTTATTTTTTTACTTATATTATCTTCTTAGCCCTAAAAGCAACCTCATTTCATTCATTTGGAAAAATAGGAGAAGAGAGAGTTGTGAAGAAAAAAAAGAGGAGAAGAGAGGGTAACCAGCAAGCTGTTGAAGACAAATCCAGGGTCATATATCATTTGGGGAGCTTCATACCAACAAGGAAGTGCATTGAGAGCTCGTTACTAGTGATTGGGAGGAGTTTGCATTGCATTTCAAGCCAAATCTAAGAGTTAAGTTTGATTTTAATTGATTTTTTTGTGTTTTTTTAACAAATAATTCATTGTAATTTGTAAACTCATTATTTTTTTGAGTTTGCATTTTTTTTTTACAAACGCTACTTGCAACTTAAATAATTTTAGAAAACCTACTTTTGCAACCACATTCATTTGCAAATCAAACCATATTATTATTTTCACAATGTCTCAAACCCCAGTCAGAAAAGACCCTACTTGGAAACATGCTGAAATCTTTCTCGGAATGAAAAGATGAGACGCAAAATGTAACTACTGCAAAACAATATATCATGGAGGCATAAATAGATTAAAATACCATCTTGCACGCATACCCGCCCATGATGCAGTGGGTTGCACTAGAGCACCTCCTGAGGTTGTTCGTGAAGTGCAGGTGCAATTAGAAACTTTTGAAATGCAAAAAGAAATGAAAAAGAAACAGAAGCAGGAGTTAGTGAGTGTTGGAGTTCGACAGGGACTTGGTGTTGTTGGAGATGCTTCTTCCATGCCTCCATACCATCCTAGTGCTAGTGCTTGTGCTAGTGCTTCTGTTTCTGCATCAGCTATGCCTATGCGTACTCCTAGTGTTGGTGGCATTGCTACTGCTAGTGGTAGTGGCAGTATTAGCATTGGCCCTAGAGTTCATAAATCTAGGGTGGAATCATATTTTGTACCACGCACTACTCCTGGTTCCCAACCGTCGCTTGAGAGCATGGGTTGGAACAAGGACGCACATGATGCAGCAAAAAAGACAATTGCAGACTTTTGGTACTACTGCACCATTCCCTTCCATGTAGCCAGGTAATTCTTTTTCGTTTAATTGTTTTAAAATTTATATTTAAATTTTAGAATCTAGATGTATCTCATTATCGAATTCAAATTTAAAGTTAAAAACTTAAAACTTTTCATTTTACAATACTTATGTAACTTATTAATTTATTTATGACATGTTTTAGGTCACCTTTCTAGAAAAACATGGTTGATGCCATAACCATATGTGGGGCGGGGTTCAAAGCCCCTAGTGAAGATGAATTAAAGGGCCCACTTTTGACTCAAAAGGTGGCAAATGTGAAATCACAATTAGAGGAGCAGTGCAAGCAGTGGAGGATGATTGGTTGCACCATCATGACTGACGGTTGGACCAATAGGAGAAATAGGACGCTGCTTAATTTCCTAGTTTCCTCCTGAGGTAATTGTACTTCCCTCAATGCATTGAAATTTGAATTTGATTTAGTGATTAATAATTTAATATGGTTGATTTACGTTTTTTAATTTATTGAATAATTGGTTTTGCTTATTTTTTCAGGGGACACCATCTTCATGAAGTCCATTGATGCTTCTTCCCAATTTAAAAATGCCACATACCTGTGTGAGGCTATAGAGGAGGTGATAGCTGATGTGGGGGAAGAGAATGTAGTGCAAGTGGTGACAGATAATGCAGAAAATTATGTTGCTGCTGGTAGATTATTGATGGAGAGGCACCCTACTATATTTTGGACTCCATGTTCCGCCCATTGCATTGACCTCATGTTGGAGGATCTTGGCAAGCTCCCATGGATCAAAACATGTGTGGATGCAGCAAAAAATATATGCAAATTTGTATACAATCACACATGGGTGCTTAACCTTATGAGGCAATACACGGGGTTGAGGGAGTTGTCTTGTCCTGGCATCACTAGGTTTGCAACAAATTTTATCACGATGCAATCCTTGATTCAGTCAAGGGTAGCTTTCAGGTGCATGTTTACTAGTGAGGAGTGGTCTTCCTCATCCTTTTCTACAAGCACTGCAGGGATTGTTGTGCCTGATTGAATTTTTGATGAGCAAGGGTTTTGGACACCAATGGACGAGATTGTGAAGGTAAAATTTAATTCTTTATTATGTTTTAATTTTTAATCATATCTTACTTTTATTTTTTTATTTTCATTCACACTTATTTGTGAAACATGTTTGCACTTTGCAGTTTATTAATCCCTTGCTAGTTCTCCCACGAGTTGCAGATGGGGAGAAGCCTGCAATGGGCTACATATATAAGGGCATGGATAGGGCCAAAGAGGCCATTAGATCAGTATATGGTGGAGTTGAGGAGAAGTATCGTCCCATTTGGGATATCATTGATAGGAGATGGAAAAACCAACTTCATAGGCCCATCCATGCAACCGCATGTTTTCTAAATCCGGCCTTCCAATTTCGTCGTGATCTCTGTGTACATAGAGAAATTCTTAGTGGGCTCTACACGATGGTAGAGTGGATGTTTCCCGTTGTTACTACACAAATGGTGCAGGAGATGGATGCCTTCACTAAGGCACAAGGAGACTTCTTTGCATGTCAAATGTGCAAAGATAATAGGACAACATTACTGCCAAGTAAAAATATATTTAAGGGCATAATCTTCATCTTTTTATATTATAATTTATTATTAAATGTTGAACTTGAACTTGAAACTTGAAATGAGATTGATTTTTTTTCTTTTTCTCATCTCAGATAGTTGGTGGCATATGTTTGGTTCTAATACACCGATCCTGCAAAATATTGTCATTCATATACTGAGCCAACCATGCAGTTCATCTGGTTGTGAGCGCAATTGGAGTATGTTTGAGCACATACACTCCAAGAAGTGCAATAGATTGACAGTGGAGAGGATGAATGACTTGGTATATGGTCATTACAACCTTCGGCTCAGATACAAGAAGTTTTTTTACCACGAAAAAACCCTGATCGGTCTAGAGGAGGTTGATCCATAGTTTGAGTGGATCACTGAGGCTACAGATGCAGTCTTTAGTGATGAGGACCTTGATTGGGTGGACCAGGCAGAGAGAGAGGCCGAGGTTGTAGCCATGGCTGAGGAGGAGGCTAGAGCACGAGGAGACATAGTTGTTGTCGGTGAGAGTGGCATGGAGAGTCAGACATAGGTAGAGACTATGGCTGCAACTGCAACATCATCCAGGACCCTTAGACGCCTTCGTAGAAAGGATGTTGGCTCTATTATGCCATAGGGCATAGAGTCATAGACTTATAGCTATTGTTTTACTTTTGATATTTCATATTTGTATGGAACATTTGATGTCATGGATTTCATATTCTATGAGTTTTGTATACATCTTTCTAATTTTATATATCTAAGTATGTTATTTCCTTCAGCAGCACAACTACAATTTGTGTACTTTATACTTATGTGATCATTGTATACTTGTGCATGTGATCAAATTTGCTTTTATTTGTGTTGTATTCAATAAAGGGTGCTTCAAACAAGTTTTAAATCCTTAAAAATCTCTAAATTTCTAGGGTTTTTTCAACTTTTTTCATTTTTCCGCGTCTATGCCGAGTCCAAGTCCCGAGTCATCGAGTCACCCTCGCCGAGTCCGAGCCGAGTCTGAGTCTCGTAACTATGGTTTAAGTCATCTTAAATATTCCTATGTCTAATTGCTAGGAGACTTTTGGTATGTTTTAAGGTAGGATTAGTGGTTGCGTCAATGTTCTAGTTCTCTATGACAAGGTTTCAACATCTTCAAATAGTGAAATTTAGTGCTCATAGTCATTTGAAACAACAACATTTTGATTATGTATGATGGTAGGATTTGATAACTTAAAAGAATTGGCTACCCAAAAAACTTAAAGTTAAAAGAAACTTTTTCAGTTTAAGGGGTTAGCACTTTCTTTCATCTTTGCATATTGGTTTGATGCTTCAAACGATGCTTTTCTTATCCCACTTCTATCATATTGTATTCCCATCCCATTGCAATTGTTAACATTAAAAGTTGTCAAAATTGTAATTTTGCAAATTAATGGGTTGTTAAGTGTTTTTAAGTTAGTTATGGACGTTGGTTGAAGGTAGTTGGGGTCTGAGATGATTTAAAAATCCTTCCAAGGCCCGAGAAAAGGTTGTTGGAGGATTTGATACCAAAATTTCATATCAAATACCACGTTCTTGAAGCAATTTTTTGTGTTTTTACTATTTTTCTAAAGTTCTTTTTTGTTGTATGGATCCGTACAAGCTTGAAATGCTCTAAGATCATTGGTGTAGATAAATATATGTGTTCCCTTTCATTTTCATTTGTTTTGAAGTGCTAAATCATTGTTTTGTGGGAGAAAACATTCAAATACAGGGATTGCCCTATTTTTCATGTGTAAGGGTTTGAGGGCTAAATAGAAATGACATCCACCAATCCACCCATTGTCTTAGAACTGTAACTCGGTGGATTGGTGTGAAACATGGTATGATAGAGGTTCATTACATTTATGGGTCTGTTAAAACAAGAAACTTGGCATTGAAGTGATGCCCTAGGGCTGACAGGGTCAATTTCTTGTGAATTTGTGGTTGTTAAGATAGGGTTTGTCAATTCGATGGATATCTTGGTAGAGTCATGGTGACACTATTTGATGGTCCAATCTCTACTTCGAAACAAAAATATCTCTAACAACTCTAAGAGCTATAATGGGATGGCATTAAAGGAACCTTCATATGAAGGACCTTCTAATGAAGGACCTTTGAATTAAGGTCTTCATTTGAAGGTCCTTCATGCAAAGGTTCCTTTTATAAAGCATTTTGGACATGAAATATTTAAAATAAAAAATACCTTCATTTGAAATTCTTGACATGGCATCATTTTTGAACGAAGGTTCTTCATTCAAAGGTCATGAAAGGATATTTGATGCAATCATATGCCTTGTTAAAGTTTTAACTTAATATTAAGGGCATCATGAGTAGTTTGTTGGGCCCATTCAATAATCTTTGATGCAAGGATTGAATTGTCTAGAATGTATCTACTATCAAGAAATCCAATTTGTTTACCTGTATGATTATATCTCAAGCAATATGTTTAATTGTGATGGCAATGATATTGACAAAGATTTTGTAATCTAGGTGTTGAAAAGCATAATTGGTCACCATCGAAGGAAAGATTCTTCATTCTCACTTTTAGGTGTTAAAATTTAACAATACCTTGATTGATGAAAAAGCCCAAAGAGCCTTTCTCCATGCTATCCAAGTACACATAGCAGCGGGCTTCTCTTATACGGTTGGACATGATTTAAAGAACTTAGCTAGGAATTATTCATTTAACCTAAGGTTTTCTCATAATGCCATCATTGGAAAAGTATGATCAAATTCTTCTATTATGAAGAATTGGTCTATGTGCCTCTAGTAATCACTATAAATGTTTGTAAGGATAAAATGACTAATTGCATCAGGTAGGAGAGAATCAACTTTGAGTCCTTCAAAGATTATATTCCTCTATTCATAATTTTTAAGGGTTGTGTGTGGAGGAGGTTATCACTACCAAGAAAGGAGGAGACCATTCATTGCATATGTTTGTGGTGGAGGTATTAAAGAAGAATTGTATGCCTCTATTTCCATTCATTAGATCTAGCTTAGCCTAGCATATACTTGGGCTCCTTTGCCCCTATAAACTTCCATATGTTTGAGTTTATGTTATGTAAGCGTAATTCCATGCTATGTTGAAATATAAGAGGTGGAGGAGGCCAAAAGGAAATAACCCTGTTTGCATGTTTTGCACACACGCCCCACCGTGGGCAGGGACCCCCTCTTTTCGATCTCGACAGACTGCTTTGCTCTTGTCTTGTTTTGCGTGCCCCATTTTCCAAGCCCAATTTGGCCATGTGCCTTCAAACGATCAAATTCCCCTGACCAAATTCACCTAATTGGGGTATTCAAATCTGGGGAGAAACAAAGTCCCCTTTCCCTTTTCTATTTTTTGTCTTGTTCCTACTGACTTGGTCCCTGATCGCTCGATTCTCTTTCTTCTACATTTTTGACTTTGGGGACAAGTTTCTTGTGGATTTGGATGTTTTTGTGGTGCCTAAGTGAACTGCCAATGTTACATTAAGTCTCGGGGGTTTCAGAAATTTCCTTCCGGAACTCCATCCCTCTTTGGCTGTTTTGAACTTTTGTGGACCCCCGGCGGTCCGCTTTCTACATTTTTTACTTTGGGGACAAGTTTCTTGTGGATTTGGGATTTTTTGTGGTGCCTAAGTGAACTGCCAACGTTACATTAAGTTTCGGGGGTTTCAAAAATTTCTTTCTGGAACTCCATCCCTCTTTGGCTGTTTTGAACTTTCATGGACCCCCGACGGTCCGCTTTCTACATTTTTTACTTTGGGGACAAGTTTCTTGTGGATTTGGGATGTTTTGTGGTGCCTAAGTGAACTGCCAACGTTACGTTAAGTTTCAAGGGTTTCAAAAATTTCCTTTTGGAACTCTGTCCCTCTTTGGCTATTTTGAACATTCGCTGGCCCCCGACGACTCGGCCTCCGGAACCCGACCCCTCCATGGCCAACATTCGCCCCCAACTTCCATTCTCAGCCCCTGTGGTCGTTTCTAGGACCCCTGCCCTCCTTGGCCGTTTTGAACATTCGTCGACCCCCGGCGACCCGGCCTCAGGAACTCGGCCCCTCCGTGGCCGTTTCCGGGACTTCGCCCCTCCGTGGTCATTTTGAACATCTGTCGGCCCCCGGTGACCCGGCCTTCGGAACCTAGCCCCTCCATGGTTGTTTTCGAGACTCCGCCCCTCTGTGGCCATTTTGAACATCCGTCGGACCCGGTGACCCAGCCTCCGGAACCCGACCCGTTCGTGGTTGTTTCTGGGACTTTGGCCCTCCTTGGCCATTTTGAACATCTCCATCCCCCCGGCGACCCGGCCTGTCGGAACCCGGCCCCTCTATGGCAATTTTCGGGACTCCGCCCCTCTGTGGCCATTTTGAACATTCGTCAACCCCCGGGCTCCGGAACCCGGCCCCTCCATTTTGGCCGTTTTGAACTTTTGTTGGCCCCGAGCGACCCAACCTCCGAAAACTTTTGTTGGCCCCGGGCGACCCGACCTCCGAAACTCGGCCCCTTCATGGCCGTTTCCAAGACTTCGTCCCTCCTTGGCCGTTTTGAACATCCGCCAGCCCCCGGCAACCCAGCCTCCAGGACCCGGCCCCTCCGTGGTCGTTTTGAACTTTTGCTTTTTCCAAAACGAGTCCAATCTTGAGGAAGTTTTTCTTGGCGCTCTTCCTTCCCCTTTTCCCATGCGCTATAATTGAAAAATATTGGTTTTGCTAAGTTTTGTGAGGTCCAGGAAATTCCCTTCCGATTTGTTGTCCCTCGTTCGCTACCCACCCCTTTTGAGCCCGCATTAATATTTATGGTCCAAATGAGCTCCAAATATAAATATTATGATCTTTTGATGATGCATGGATGGATCTAACAAGGAGTTTGCAGGATTTGACTAACGTTTGTCTTGATTTGTGTATGAAAGCACTTACGACACTTCATGTATGTAGGATTCAAGATGCCTACCGCGGGTCCGTTGGGGAGACCCATTGAGAAAGTTGAACAAGGAAAAGCACATAGCTCTTGTCACCATTCATTTCATGTTCGCCTCTCCCCCTAGCACCCACCAACAGGGTTGGCGTTAGAAGAAGGCATGTGCCAAGGAAGTCAATGACAAAAATGCAAGGGGGTGGCCTTGAAGAAGGCATGAGGGAGCTGTCCTACTTTTCACCAGATAATGATGACCTGTCCTCTGAATCAGGGGCAACCAATCCATTGATGTCAGTCGTCGACAGGCCCATTTGATCCAATGGACAATGTTGCAAATGACAAAACTGCTACAACACCTAAGCACTAGATGACGAAATAGGGAAAAGACAAAGGAATGTATTTTTAATTATTGAATATTGAGGGGTAGGTGAAACCCTATTGTAAACAAATTTGAGCCACTCATTTTGAATTGATCCTATCCATTCATTTGGGCTTTGGAAAACTATAAATAGGGGCTTGCCCCTCATTTGTAAAGGGTTGGAGAACTGGTGTAAAAAGAATTTGCAACAATAGAAGACAACATTGCATAATTTTATGGATGTTCTCTTTGATCTTGCTCATCTTGCATGCATGGTTCTACTTCCATGTTAGTTTTAGTGTTAGTTTTTTGAATGGTTGTCATGATGGTTTTGTTGTTATAGTATTTGATAAGCTTTCAGCCCATACTTTTAGCACTTGTTGATGACAAGTTGTTATGCAAAGTTAGTCTGGGCTTCTTTATTCCAATGTTGCAACTTAGTTCAATTGCATGTTCATGATGTGCATGTGCAATCTGAAAATTAGTAGACCTTAGGAGATTGCACTAGTTTTGTATAGTTGTAGGTTTCTCTTGGTCAAGCAAAATTCAGTTTAGGAAGTTTTTCTACTATAGCAGCCACCATTCTTACTGTTCATTCGTAGCTTAGGATTAGAACAACTTTCTTAACCCTTCTCCTTTTGCTATTTTTTTTAGTCCTTGGTTAGAGTAGAATCTCAAGCATCACTATGAAGCTAAATCAGATGAATTTGGTGGGTTTTAGCTTTTTTTGAGTGGGTAGCCACTATTCATTCACTTCCAACACTTTAAAACTACATTTGTAGGCCCAACTTCCCACACTTTGTAACTCATCTGTAAGTCCGGCTTGTGATTCCAGCAAATCACATAAATCAACTGAGATATTCCAAGCACTGTCAAGACCTGACATTAGAGACCTTGAGATAGTGTTCTGCAATCTGATTGTGGAAGATTTTCTTTCAAGAGAGGTGATGCATCTATGCATTGCCTATGTTGAGAAGTGCATAAAAAACACATCAACAAACCCCTTTTAATTGTACCTTCAATTTTTTTCTTATTGTTTTATGTTTTTAGCAACTTTGTGGACATAAGATTTGAGGTAGGTCGTACAACAAAAAATAACATGTTCCCACCAACAAATTGAACCTTGAAAGTTAGTGGGACTTAATTATGAGTTCTAGATGAGAATGATGACAATGTCAATCTTTTTGGAGGTGGGAGGAATTATGCTTAATGTGGAGGATGTTGGGGGTAACTAGGTGGTCAACTAGCTAGATTGACATGAGCACATGAAGGATCAATAAGAAAAGGAAACTATAAGTTCAAGTTGTGCAAGATGATTGAAAGGGGAGGGACAAACATAAAGATTGGAGGAAAAATAAAGATAAAATGGTCAAATTCACTAAGCTTGTAGAGAGGGCTAAGTCTACAATTGCTTCAAACTCATGCGATGAAGGCTATGTGTGATGAAATCCTAGACCTCAACCAAGATGTGGGTAGATTATGGGAGTTTTGCCAAGACCTGAGGCTGGTCGATAAAAATGTGAAAGACTAAGCTATTTTTTTTTTTGTCTTATCTTATACCACTTTACGAGAATGGGGGTGCCAATGTACGAGAAGATCTTTGGAAACTAGGCATGAAAAATGCAGGCTAAAGAGAATGGGGTGCCAAACTTACAGTACTCATTGTCCCTTGGTCATGGATTTTCCCTGAGTTCCCTCAACCTCATCCTCAGCGCTGGTATTGACCTTGTTTTCACTCCTCCAAACTCTTCCTCTTCGGGTGGTATTGACCTTGTTTTAACTCCAAACTCTTCCTCGGTGCTAGTATTGACCTTGTTTTCACTCCTTAAAACTCTTCCTCGACGCTAGTATTGACCTTTCACTTCTCCAATTTGATGAGCTACAACCTGGTTTCATTAGGTTTTAGAGGATGTTAATTAGATTGAAAATTATGGCACCATTTAGCTAGGTTTTAATATTCTACAATATAGTTAAGTATATATTAGCTATATTTTACATAATAAATAATATAATTATTTGACTTATTATAATTATATATTATATTCTTTAACAAAATTATTAAATACATATAAAATTATTATAATTAATAATATAATAATATAATAGTAAATATAATTAATATAATATAATAGTAATATTAGATTAAATTATATATAATATAATTATATTTATTATTATATAATAGTATATATAGGCTTTACCTGATATTTTAGAGGATTTTACCATTACACTACAGTTGGTTTACCATTAAATAGCAGTTGAAACTTGTTTTCCAATGACACAATAGTGGTTTCTAGACATGAGATTTGTTTCAAGCTCAAATCTCACAATATATGTAGCCTATTAGCTAATATAAAGAGAGATAGAAACTAAAAAGATAGAGAATGAGAGAAAGAGATGAACTTAGATAGATAGGGAGGGAGAGAGAGAGAGAGCATGAGAGAGAGAAATATAAGAGATACAAAGGAAAAGAGAGAGAGGGAAAAGAGAAACTAAATTTTGATTGGTTGTTTCATGTCAACAATCCAAGGATGGCATGTGTCCTTGGGGAGTTATTCTCAAGGTAGCATGCCATTTGATTAAAGATATGATAATTCTCATTTAAGACCTCTTCAACGTACCCATTGCACAATTAAGGAGACAAAGATAAATAGATGGAAGTAAATATAGGTAGAGAGGGAGATAATGAGAAACATACAAATAGAAAGGGAGACAAATAGATAGAGAGAGGTAGAGAGATAAAGAGATAAGGATGAACAGATAGAGATATAGGGAGGGTGATTGATATCTCTCCTTGTCACTCTCTATATCTCCCACTATCTATGTCACTCCCTCTTCCCCCCTCTATCTATTGAGCTATCTCTCCCTCTCCCCCCTTTCTCTCATTCACTCCATCTCTCCCTCCATCTCTCATACTCTATATCTCTATCTCTATTTCTCTTTTTATCTCCCTTATCACTCCTCTCTCTATCTCTTTCTATCCATATCTTTCTCTACCTCTATCACGATCTCTCTCTCTTTCACCATCCCCCTCTATCTCTCTATATCACCCCCTTTCTATGTTTCTCCCTCTCCCTTTATATATATTGAGTTATCTCTCCCTCTCTCCCCTACTTCTTCTCTCTCTCCCTTTCTACATATCGCTCTCCCCCTCTTATTTCTCTCCCTTTTCTACCTATCTATCTCTCTCTTCTCTCTCTTCCTCTTCAACCTATCTCTCCCTCTCTCCCCCTCTTCTATATCTATCCTCCTCTACCTATCTATATCCCTTTCTCTCCCTCCCCCTCTCTATATCCCCCTCTCTATCTCACCATCTCTCCCTCCCTATCCCCCTATCCATCAACTCTCTATCTCCACCTCTCTCTTTCTCTTCCCATATATCTCTATCTCTCTCTTTCTCTTCCCATATATCTCTATCTCTCTATATCACCCCCTTTCTATGTCTCTCCCTCTCCCTCTATATATATTGAGCTATCTCTCCCTCTCTCCCCTATCTTCTTCTATCTCTCGCTTTCTACATATTGCTCTCCCTCTCCCCCTCTTCTTTCTCTCCCTTTTTTACCTATCTCCCTCTCTTCTCTCTCTTCCTCTTCAACATTTCTCTCCCTATCTACCCCTCTTCTCTATCTCATCCTCTACCTATCTATATCCCTTTCTCTCCCTCCCCCTCTCTATCTCCCCCTCTCTATCTTTCACCATCTCTCCCTCCCTATCCCCCCTATCCATCGACTCTCTATCTCCACCTCTCTTCCTTTCTCTTCCCATATATCTCCATCTCTCTTTCTCTTCCCATATATCTCTATCTCTCTCTCTTTCACCATCCCCCTCTATCTCTCTATATCACCCCCTTTCTTTGTCTCCCTCTCCCTCTATATATATTGAGTTGTCTCTCCCTCTCTCCCATATCTTCTTCTCTCTCTCCCTTTCTACATATGGGTGGCCCTAGGAAACTCATGTAAAATATCTAAAAGTAACACTTATCTTTCTAATGTCAAGCCTTCTAAAAATAGTGTTTTATTAAACTATAAGTAGATTATTGTCACCACTCTTCATTCCACATGAAATGCCAAATGTAGCAATTGTTTTGTTGCTTTTGTCAAGTTTTATTAACCAAGCTATTTAGTGGGTTGAATAAATTTGTGTTATGACCCTTGGTCTCTTTAAAATAATTAGACAATATTAGGGAGATTAGGAAGGGGAGAAAAACTAAACTCCTTCAAAATAGGGGTAGTTGTGGGTTTGTTGGTTTTCTTTGAATACTATATACTTAGTTCCTCTAGGATAAATAAGTCACTATAGAAATGAACAATGTTTGATTATCTACCTAATATTGTTTTGCATTTTTGAAATGGAAGAGATCTACAACTCTATAGAAATTGCTATATGCTAATGGTCAAATTATTAGACTATTTAGATCATTTTCTTAGTTGTGTATTCTAACTAATATAGAGTAAGCTTTTTCATTTTAATTGACTACTACATAATAGTTTATGTGTTGAAAAAATTGTTTCCATTCTTTGTAGTTTTTACATTGGAATAAAAATCATATTTAATTTCACGCCAATATACTTCTTTCATAAATCATATTTGTTTAATATATTAAAAGATATTAGTTAAATTGGCAAAGTTGTTTGAGTTAATTACTAAATTTGATCTAAAAATGTTCAACACTTTAGATAAATTCAATTAGATATAGTTAAATTGGAGGTGTCATTTGAGTTAATAATTAAATAATGTAATAATCAATTAAAACAAGGGACATAATTTTGGATGTGTTTGAATTTAATAAATTACAAATTAAAATAAACATAAATTACTTGAAATAAGTGATTCATAACCCATCTAATCAAATCATAACCTATCAAAAAGGCAATAGTAATTTTCTAAAGAAAAGAACACTTGACCCAATCATAAGTGTATGGCCTTCGCAGAAAGGAGTGATCCACCTTAGCAATAGCAACTACCCCATCCAAAATGTGCTCACATTACACAAAGCCATAATGTTCCTCCAACATAAGCCAATCAAATCCTACCTTATGTGTCCTAGTAATCAAATTGGAGATTATCCTAAAAATGACATCGTGAAGGGTGATTGGTCTAAAAAATATAAATGACTTTGCAATTATTTCACTACTACAATCAATGTGTCATCTTTCATGAAATTTTCCAAAACACTATTCATTATGTTCATATGGAAATTTCTAGGGGAGCTACAATAGTTGTAACATCATGAATTAAAATTAAATATTAAAAAGTACATCATGAATTAATTATGTAATGGCATAAAAATTAAAAACATCATGAATTAATTATGTAACCACATAAGTCAAATACAATTCTATCAAGAAATTAATATCAAATAGATAATATAATCGCATAACTCATACATTTTAATGTCATTGATCTTCTTCTTCATCCAACTCTTTTTATGTATCATCCGATCCAAATTTGACATTGTAAGGATTGGTCATATCATCATCATTGATATCAGTTTCGATAATGTCATCATCCACACGGATATCATCTTCATGAAAATTAACTCCTACATCATCATAATCTAGTTCCTCTTCTTCAACATCTTCATCAGGCACATCATCAACAAACTGTTGATCATGATCATCATCTACATCATCTTCTAGTTCTTCGGTATCTTCTTCTTCCACCACATTATATTTTACCGGCCTTCCTTCTGGATCATATCTAACAACAAATGACCAACTCGGTTTACCTAGAACCTTTGAGTAAAATACCTGCTCACATTGGCTTGGAAGAACATAGGGCTCATTTCCAGCTCGCTCGATCGACCTTGTATTAACCATGGTAAATTCATTATCATTTTCAATTACAGTTCTCTCGAGATCATTTTCATTCAATCGTAGCATGTACCATAGACGACGAACAGAACTAGTTTGGACTTAAAGTCACACTCAATTATATCATCCAAAATCTCATAGTATCGATTTTCTAAGACTTTTGGATGTATGTCGCTTCTACATGAAACATTAGTCACTTGAAAGACTACAGTTATCTCAGAATCACAAGTTTTCTTCATTTCATCCAACTTTTTGATTCAAAATTTACGACCATTTTACCACATAGCCTTATGGTGTTTCACCTGCAATATATCAAACATATAAAAATTATTGCAATATCGTCAATTGATAAACATATTTATTCTTGGCCGAATGTATGCAAAGAAAAAAAAATATCAACATATATATACATCAATATAATTAAAAATAATTAAATAATATGTGTGATTGATATATTTATGTGTACCTGTTTATCTCTTAAACCATATGTTAAATCAATTTCCCTTGGTGTAACATTGGAATCTCCATTACGATGAGTTTTTTTAACCAATGAAGTCACACATTCCCATGTTAATGCGCGACCAGGTTGTTGACATCGTTCAATCCATACCGTCATTCAATCATGATTGTTTGCGACGTACAAATGTAGTGCATCCCACTCTCGACCAACTGTATCAAAAAAATTGAAATTCACAAACGACGTATAATTAGTGGTGCAGGAGCACCTATACCTCATTCTCAACTTGTGATTATTTGAAGGTGGATAGATGGTCAATAGGTAGAGTGAGTCTTTTGGATTTTTTGTCTTGAGTAAGGTCAATTAATACCATTAGACATGTTCTAGGTGAATTTTTGAATTATGAGTTTGAGTCTTGCACTAAAGAGTTTTGTAACATTTTTAAGGAAAATTGAAGAATTTACATGTAAAAGGGTGCAAGGTTAGTGTCATGTCAATAATAAGGCTATTATAAAGCCACTAGCATGTTCTTAGAGGTGTCCTAGGAGTTTCAATACATTTGAAAGGTCAAAAAATTAAAATATTTCAATAGTGATGTTAACAAGCTTGAAATTAGTGTGTTTTATGTTTCATGTGATCATAAAAGATTGAAAAGTCGGTTGTAGAGGTGGTTGTTTGGTATTTGAGGTGTAAAGGACTTTAAAAAGTATAAAATGATCATTGTAAAGGTTGTTGATGGTTGAGGATTCAAAATACAAGATCTTGGCATTCAAAAATTTGTGTTTTTCTTCAAAATTTATGTATTTTTCTTATTTTGCAGCACTGTACGGTTACATACAGCCATATTTTAATGTGAAATCAATTTTATGTTGTGAAGATATATGTTAACTTTGATTTGAATCTAATTTAAGGGCTTAAGGCGTTGATTTGAGTTAGAAAGTTTCATTTATTTGCATATAGCCCAATTACCCTATTTTTGAGGGTTTTGTAGTCCAAACATAATATAAAGGGGCTCTTACACTTTTTTTATTACTATAGTTTGTGTAAAAGACCCCATGGATATTGTTGTAATTTTAGGATGCATGAATAAGACGTAGGATGAGAAATAAAGAAGGTATAGCTATTGTCCTCAAGAGTTTTGTGAAGAAAAACATGTTAAATTAGAGGTTCAAGCCTAGGTTTCAACAAAATATGTATGGGATAACTGATTTTATGAATTTTTATCCATGTGCAGATCTAATGGGTTGTGTCTGAGTTGGTTTTGAAGTCTGGGAGGTCGTGGAAGTAGGAGATTCAATAAACCCTCTTGAATTTGGCCTAAAACAAGGGTTTTGGGGTTTGGCAAGAATTTAGCTGTACAAGTGAAAAAAAATTTGTGGATTTGAAGGTTTGGAGGCATAAAAATTGTTGCCCCAAGATTTCATAGGCATATGAAAAGTTTAAAGACTAGTTGCTTTGTAAAATAGGCCTAATCAACCTATTCAACACAACCTAGAAAGGGTGATTTTGGTGATTTGGTCCAAAGAACTTGTACTTGCCCTTGAAGTATGTTTAATAACTCTAGAATGGGTGTCTAAAACCATCAAGGGTTTGTCTGGTATTTTGGGAAAGTTTTGAATTATTGGGCAAAACTAGGTTTGCACTGCTACAAGGATTCGAGGAGTCAAAGTGTGAAATCTGACTTCTGTTGTTTATCAGGCTTTGAGAGTTGTTTGGATTGGTTAAAATGGTCATTCTAAACTTTTTGGAAGACTCTTAAAAGCAAATTGATAGGTTGGTTGAGTTGAGCCTCTCAGGTCTACATCAATTAGTTAATTACCACGGTATACGACCTTAATTTATAATTGATGTATATTGAAGATTAATAATTAAATAAATACAATATACTTAAAAACAAAATGTAAAATGTATTCTAATTAATCTTCATGACCATCTTATAATTACCTCACTTTCCTCAATCTACCTTTCCCCATCAGGTACTCCCCTTCGAATTTGTTAATGGAATTAGAATCTCAAATGCGATCTACATGGATCTTTGCTACAAACTTAAGAAGATATTCAGTAATGTACACCATGGTCTGGTATACCATATATCCCTCCACCATAGAACCCTCAAGATGTGCTATTTGTTTAACCAAAGCCTTCAAAAATTTCAAGTGTCTTTCAACCATCCACATTGACCTTGTGTGTACAGGTCCACACAATTCAATCTCTTCAACTTGGTGTATGAGGTAGTGTTCTTGTGCATTGAAAAATGTCAAAGTTAAACACTTTTGCATTTCACACATTAGATGAAAAAATTTTCCCTTCCAATAATTTATATCTTCTTTATGGATTTCTTTAAATGATAGTCATCTACAAGTGATTCAAGGAGCAAATATATTAATGAGATTTAACAAAAATATACAATATATTATATAACAAGTAAAACAAATGGCAATTATAAAATCTATATAACGAATTGAACAAATACTGTTGCTTACCTCATGTATTTTCCAAAATCATATATAACTTGTTTGACATTGTTGTCAAAGTTGTCTGGGAGAGATAAAGGTAGAACGTACTGCAACAATTATAAAATGTTTTTTTCATTATTTTTTCAAAAATAGTAAACATAATACACTGAAAAGTACATGCAGTATACAAATATATATAATATACCAGAATAATTACCTTAATGAAGGTATGTCAATCATGCATTTTCATCCCTGACCCAAATTCACCTTCTTTTACATGATATTGTTTATGTTTGTAGCAAATCTTGTGGGAAATCAAATTTTTTCGTATGACTTCTTTTATAGTATTGCTTTGCTGCTCTATTAATAACCAAGGAAGGGCACTTATATTAATTTGGTCTCCATCGCTATTTAATTGAATGACATTTTTCATTGCACGATTGGCTTCTTGAATGTCACTACAAATTTTGACAATTTTTTCTTTGTCATGCCTTCCATCCAATATTTTCCATAACGTTTCTGTTATATTCTTTCCATATGGATTGTATCAAACAAATGCACAATTTTAGCTTCTATATAGTATAAAGTAAATCCTACTAAATTGTCTGGGATAACTTTTCAGGTCCTGTGGAAGCTGACCATTAATGCCTTGATGACCTTCATGAAGCATATAAGTTAAACAAATTAACAACCACAATCATTGTCAATTACAACATGAGTAAACACAACACAATATAAAAATATAAATTCAAAACATATCATATACGATAGATAAACAATTTGATCCAATGTATAACCTTGACGATTGATTCTATTATATTCCAACTTCCATAGTACAGTGTCATTCTTCGCTGATGTAGCCTCTTATTCCCATCGAAAAGATGTTTTTCAATAACTGACACTTACGACGCATATGAAGTTGTCTATACTCATCAAACACCGCTTTTCTTATACTTGAACGACTCCAGATTTCATCTTTGGACCACAAATTGGACATGCAAATTTTCCCTTTGTTTGAAGACCTGCAAGATCATATATAATTGGATTAAATATGTCATTTTTTATAATTATATATAATGAATAGATTATTTAAAAAACATGCATGATATCTACTTCGTAAAATTAAATATCGTTAAAGTGCAGTCGAACGTTATAACACACCACAAAAATGTGTTAGCCCTGGAACATCATGAATTGTCTATACAAGCATTGCATGGAATTGAAATTGTATTTGTCCTATTGGTTTAGAGACGTCATATATAGTGACAACATTCCATAACTTTAAGAATCAATAATAAGCACTAATATATATATTCATATCTTTAAATCGGGTGCTTACCTGGGCTTGAACGAACATAAACATTACATAATTATTATAACCATTTTATCAAGAATATATAAAAATTAACGCATAATGCACTATTAAATCTAAAAACAGTCATTTTGCAAACAGCAGCACAACGGTAGACAAGCATTACGCAGAAAAATTGATTTAAACAAATACCTAAAACAACAATCACGCTTTCAACATTATGTGTTTCCCTCTTATTTACATCCATAGAGTGAATGCTGTTGATAATGAAACAAAAAGTAACAATCGGTAAATATCTCTTCCAAATGGATCGGACACCGCCCACGCCAATGAAAGTTTGAGATTACAAAGTTCTTCTTTAAAGTGTGGCCATTTTTCCTCCATATCCCTAAATGCAGAACCATATGCAGGCATTCGAAGAATGTCATCTCCACTTATATTTCTCAAGCAAGCATTTGCATCCATAAATTACGCCAAGCTGGTTAATACAAATAATCATTGCATAATGGAATAATCGAATATAACGCTAACCTTTCAAAGACATTTTTTGTTACTTGATCATTCGATAACACGATACGACATTCTCGCATTTTGTTGCAAATTTACGCTTTGCTTCTTTATGCATATATAATACGATCACGACATGCATCTATTGTTTTAATACCTCAATTCCACATCTTTCATAATGCTAGATAAATCTCGGTATGAGCGAGGTAAAATATTTGATGGTGGTAACAAAAATTCACCAATCAATTTACAACAAAAAATAATTTGTTAATATAAAGAATATTAATGGTACACATTTCATCCTTTATTTACTAGTTGTGAACTAACAACTAAAATAGATGAAAAAAGATGACATATATGACATACCTAACATCCGGTGGAGATTGCTATGTTGGATAAACCATTCATAACCTTCTCAAGCTTCACCAAAGAACAATACAACGTAGAAGAGTTACCAAGCCTTCATAGGGCTCTCAGAGTGTCTTCAAGATAGTAAATCAGCTTAACATCATCAAAATCATCTCGGACACATGACGGGCTGTGCCACTAAATCGCTTCATTAGCATTTATTTATATTTGTACCCCATCATCTTCAACTGTGTTTTTATGGTGCATTTATCATTCTTCTTCCATGCGATCATTAATCGTAGATCTTCGATATTCACGTTTCTTACGTTCCTCCGCTTGCAAAACCATATTCTCAGAGCCCTGATAATCCATATCATGTGCCCTAGGGCACCCCACCTTTATAATAACGATAGACACAAATAAACCATGATCATGATCATAGACACAAATAAACCATGATCATGATTAAGTGATATATATAATGTTAAAACGATATAAACATTTACAAATTCAATCAATATAAACACATATAATGAACAACTTACCAATTGACAATAATCATGCCCCCTTTCAACGTGACCATGTTGCTTACAATGTTTCTCAGCTGTTGTGATTAAAAGTATTCTCGTCTTTAAACCCTTGCAATTATTGCAAAGACAATAACATTTCTCATCACCCTTTTTTTTCAATCTAGCCCACAATCTAGCAAGTGTCTCTTCATTTTGTTCTGGACTAATATTATCTGACATGATTTTTCTTTACCAAACTTGAATATTTAGATCTTCAGAAAATATCAAACTCACACTCCAATAATTTTTAATCATAGACATGTAACAAAATCTAATAATTTTGATATTTTACACCCAAAAAATTTGGCATGCAACCACCCCTGCAAAAGAGAAGATGGTCTGAAGTTAATGACCCCAAAAAACACTTTAAAATGCTAATTTCAAAATTTATTAAATTTTATTTTACTATGATTTCCAACCGTTAAACTCCTAAAATCATAATATTGAACTTGCACAACAAAATCTGAAATGAAATTATGAAAATGCACAAGTCTAAAAATGAAATCTGATGAGATGTTGCTTTAAAATATGATTTTCAAACCTGAAAGTACAAATCTGACTTCACAAATGAAATTCTGGAAAAAGACAATGACTACCCTCAACCTGGTGATATCTTCTTAAATTTTTTCTGATTTTTCCCAACAAAATCGTCCTTAGTTCTCCACAAATTGTCGCAAGTATAGCAAAACACTGTCGCGATAAATAGTCAAACTCGCTTTTATTTATGCCGGCCACAATTTGATTTTGCATGTTCATCGAAATTTCGATGAACGTCGGGGATAAAATTTTAAAAAATTGAAAATTACACATTAAATATCACAAGTACCCGACAATACACTTAATTATACATCTTTCGTCGGAAATTTTTGTCAAATTTTGCAGTCAAATAAGTTAGTGGGAGAACTAATCTTTTACATCTAAATATTTGGATATCATCATTCAACCTTCTTTCTTAGGATGAGGCCCTTAATCCTTGGCCTCATACAAGAGGGTAGGTGTGACTAGAGAATGGAAGTGTCAAATGTTTGTCCAAATGTCTTGAAATTAAAACTAAAAGCAATATTTCCCAAGGGTGGTTAGAACCATATATCCCACAATCTAGAATTTGTTACTAGCATCAAGTTGAAGGGAGGTCCACTTTAAAGAACCCTTAAATATACATGGGAAGATATAATCTCAATTCTCTCACATTTGTACATAGGACGCATTTGCTTTTCTTTTTTTCGAAGTGTTGGAAACCATACCTTTTCTTTTTCCCAAAGTCCCTGGATCTAAAGGATGCTAAAATATCTAGTTATGTGTCCTTAAAAATGATGTCTACAAATAGAATTATAGCAATACAAATTCTAAAAAGCGACAATTTTTGCAATATGTGGAACTCTATTTGACCTTGTTAGTGCTTTGAACACCTCTTCCTAGAGATTGTTTGTGCTTTGCAAACAAGATACTTGTAGATTGCAATGACAAGTGCTATTACCAATTGCGAAAGACCTATACTCTAATCCTGTCAATGGGCAAGTGCTAAGGAGTTGTATCAAATGCCTTGTGGAAGTCTATAAAGCAACGAAACAATTTGCATCTCTTTACCTTGGTCCCCTGAGTAAAAGAGGTCAAGGTGAATATATAATCACCAGTGAATTGATTCGTCTTGAAACCAACTTCCCCCTTATGCATCAAACTTAGAATCTTTATCCATGAGCAATGGCAAAGATGTTCACCAAAGCATGCCCAATCACAATGGTGTTTAACTGCTAGAAACACTTCGATCTCCATTTTTATAGATTGGGTGAATGATATGATCTATTAAGACATTTTCCTAACTATTTACTTTTGTATCAAGCAGTATTAATAAATGCTTGGACACATGCTTTGTTAGTCATCCCTTTAGCTAATTCTATTTATCCCACATGCATAAGAAATGGTAGTTTCTAATAAAATTAATTTAAATAGAAGGCTTAGACGAGAGGTAAGGTTCTCCCCTTTGCATATTTTGTATTGAGCATTGCTCAAAGTAGGTTGGCCCTTCAAAGAGGCTTGTGATATTTGTAATGCAATTCTGTAATTTCAATGCAATATTAGTCTGTTCTGTTTCATTTGCAGCATATATTTTCTATATTTATGTTATTTGGCTAATCTGTTGCAGAAAAGATCATATCATGGTCAGTCCAAGATGATGGGAAGCTGTGGATTTAAAATTTATCTGCAATATACATTCTATTTTTTTTATATAAGATTCAACAACCATGGGATACTTGTGAATCAATGAAGAAGACATAAATGTAGAAGAAAACACAGAGCTTTGTCACAGACAGTGCTGCCACCAAACAAATGATCACATATCTGACAAAATAAGCTCCAACATTCAAAATAAGTCTTTTGTCCCAGCATTAAAAAATACAGAACAATACAGGCTCCGGATGTACAACAATGCTTGCACAAAATCAACAACATAGTGTATTATATTGATATAGCAATATGAACAAAATTCAGCACCGTCATATTAGCATGAATTATATCAGGCCATCTCCCCGAAGAAGATCCTGCAGGCTGAATACAACTTCGCTGTTACCAGGATCATCTGTGACAGACTGTAAACTCTAAAGAGGTATTTCATGATCTCATCTGTGGTCCTCCTCGTGGCAAATAAAATAGAACCCTTATTTAGGTTGAAATAGAGTTCACTCAGCTAGCCCATATGTTTTGAATTCCATATAAAGTTTAACACGGTCTGCACTTCTGAATACATGGAACAAATCTATCTTGTAATTTCAAATAAAGATTATCTTTGCATGACGGTAAACATCAAGGCACATATAATCAGCTCTGTCACTTCCACGTAAAGATCCACTTCAATCAGCATAGTTTAGAAATCACCTTAAACCTTCAAAAATATGACTGCGAAAAATTTATTACTCATGCCAAGAACAGATCAGAAGCATTGAGAGAAACTCCCAATGGAAATCCTAGGTGAAATGTAAACCTTCCAAAAGAAAGGCTGCGACTTACTCTCATTCTCAGTCAGAGATAAGTTAGGGTAAGTTAGTTGCCCGTTGATTGCTCATTGATACATAATCTGCACCTTACAGCCCTGTTGATAGGACTAAAAGTATCTTTTAATACGATACTAAAAGATCAAATATTAAATTTAACCTAATGGAAAGTTCACTGCTTGTTAATCCATAGTTTTCATCCAACTGTGAACATACCTTAGAGTGTACTTGACGGGATTCTAAAAAGTGCAGGGACAGACTTCAATTCTTTAGCAAAAATACACGTCACCACTGAAAGGGGCCAGTAAATTGGTCCAAAATACGAGGGACCAAACACAAACTTTCAGATCTTGGTCCAATTCAAAAAATCTGCTAGGGATTGATTAATCCAAACGCAGATACAGTGGTATATTTCTCATGACCAGAGTTTTCGAACTCAGCAAAGGCAAATTAAAAAATAATAAATACACAAAATAAACTTAAATAATGGGATGCATAAAAAATGAATTTAGAGAACACATAAGTCTATTTTGATAATAGTAGCTGTACTCTGAATTGAGATTGACCCGGCAAACCAAAACTATAAATGGAATTCAATTACTTGGGGTTTAATTGAGAAACTAAAAACTGTTGAAAAGTTCATGAAAATAGGGGGAAAACATTATTTTTGTTATTCCAATCCAAATGAAAATAAAAACTCTGTTTTTCCTTCCCACACAGACCAGAACATTTTTTATGTTTTGCTTCTTAAAACCAGAGCGAAGGGCTTGGAACAGCAGCACCCCTTGATGAGGTCCAGGGGCAGTTGCCTAGGCATGTTCCTTGCTGATACAGGACAAGGTTAAGGTATGGAGCCCTTCTCACCAGGCCCAAATGAAGACCTTCAAGGCCACAGGGACAAAAAGAATCCTTATCAATCACTTGACAGTCGACAATCAATTCACAATGCTGAGATACCAATCACTAAAAAGAAAAATGACAAAAAAGCGCAAACAATCAAGGGTCCACATATTTTGTTTGGTGGACAATTCTGCAGAAAAAAATTGCGACTTTTCTGTATGCAGGACTCAGCGTGTGAGTCTCTGGCAAGTTACTCACTAGGCAAAAAAAAAAGTTCTGAAATCGGTTAGAGCTCGCCAAGTTTACAAACCATGCTCATAACAATAGGTGATAACAACCGATAACATTCCAGTGAATGTTCATACATTTTTTTTTTAACAGTCCAGTTTTAGTGCAGATGAACATTTGCCGAGTTTAGTCAAGCAATATCAGCTGCACTTAGACTTTAAATTCCACTTTCGATGCAAATAATGAGAGATATGCAGACATAGATTATTTCAGACTGTTCTCTTGAACAATGCTCAAAATATCTGATCTAGGAAATCTGCCTTGTTGAGATTAAATTTATTGAAATTGTAGTCAGAAATTACAAATTGTTCTAGGCCATACCTATACGAAGAAAACATCTCCCTTTGTACAAAAAACTGGGAAAAATGGGTCCCTCAATGAGGAAGGAGCACCTGCTTTTAACTGTGTGTAATTAGCTCGTAACAGAATATACTTTGCATATCACAGAATAAACCTAACTTTCCTCGCCCACCTATAGGCAAGAAATATTTTAGAATATGTAAAAGCTTTTGATTTCATACCCAAATTCTTGGATAAAATGCAAAACAAAGCAACTATACATGTACTGAGGTCAGAAAATAAGTAATCATAATTAGAAGTAACCGAAAAGTAGCATTTATTATCAACAGAGAAAAAACCCTATTTCAACTGTTGGGAATGAATGCCCACATTTTCAAGCCACAAAACTATTTCTTGAATGGTAGGCCTTTTTAAAGGATTTTGATCTGTGCATATGCATGCAACATTGAGTACTAGCAACATTTGAGCTTCATTTCCCTTACCACACAAAATGGGATCTAAAATTTCTTCCTCTCTACCATCAGACCTCATTTGCATTACCCATGACACCAATTCCCTGCACCCCTTCGGTTTGCAAACATCAACAGGCCTCTTTCCAGTAAGAAGCTCCAGAATGACAACTCCAAAGCTGTACACATCACCTCTGAGGGTGGCTATCCAGGTCTGTCCATATTCAGGTGGAATATATCCAAGTGTTCCCACAAGTTCTGTGGTCACATGTGTATCGTATGGCAAAATAAGCCTTGATAGACCAAAATCTGCTAAATGGGCTTCAAATTTGTCATTTAATAGAATGTTGCTTGACTTGATATCCCGATGCACTATATGAGGTTCACATATCCTATGCAAATATGCCAAGCCCCTGCCTGCTCCTAGAGCTATCTTTAGCCTGTTATCCCAGTTGAGCATCGCACCTCCATCTGGCCTTTCATGCAACCAATAATCCAAGCTTCCATTTTCCAAGTAAGAGTAAATTAGCAACCGGTCATTTCCATATAAGCAATACCCTTGCAAGGACACCAGATTCTTGTGCTGGGCTCTTGACAAAGCCTCAACTTCTGCCGTGAATTCTCTTTCAATCTGTAGACAGTCTCCAGTCAACTTTTTTATTGCAACTTTTGTGTCATCTGCCAGAGTGGCTCTATATACCAATCCAAAGCCTCCACACCCAATGATGTTTGCCTGATCAAAATTGTTTGTTGCTTTTAAGAGATCTGCAACTGTAAGCTCCTTATTATGCTGGTTTTTAAACAGAATCACCAAGGATGATCCAACAGTTTCAGATACTCTTTCAGGCATAAATTCTTCATCATTCTCAAACTCCTGAATCTCAATCCGTCTCCTTGATAAGCTACATATTATTGCAGCCAGAAGTATAGCAATCCCAACTACAACACCAATAGTTATCCCCAGAATGGTGTTCCTCTGTATCCTACTCCGGACTGGACTGTTTAGAACATTTGGAGTTCTAAGGCTCTTGTTGTTGCAGGAGTCAAGAGGCAAACCACATAAACCTGAGTTTCCTTCAAAACTGCTTATAGGGAAGCTGAAGAATTGACCTCCACTTGGAATTGGTCCCCTCAAATGATTGTCAGCCACATTGAACTTAGCCAGAAAGGTCAGTGCTTTCAAAGATGATGGTATGCTTCCAGTGAGATCATTATCAGACAGATCTAAGTTCTCCAGGTTTGTCATATTGGAGAGTGTTTCGGGAATATATCCTGTTAAACTGTTTCTGCTTAAGTCTAGAATATGAAGAAATTTCATCCCTCCAAACTGCGGCCATATGCTGCCATTTAGGCGGTTTTTGCCCAAGTACAATGCAGGAGGAAAACTTGATACTTGGTTGTACTGCAATCCACTTGCATTCTGATTGTGCTTTATAAAGAGAGGAAGGTCAAGAGAAGTTCGATCTGCTTCTGTGAGGTTTTGCAATGATGTGAGGCTCTTCAATTGTGTAAGATTCACGGGGATCTCTCCTGAGAGAGAATTGTTTGACACGTCCAAATAAAACAAAAATTTTAAGTTACCCAACCAAGGAGGAAGACTTCCAGTAAAGCGATTCCATGAGAGATCAAGCACCTGTAAAGACTTGCAGTTCTGAAGCCAACTGGGAATCTCCCCTCTAAGGCCACAGTTTCCAAGAGCTAAAATTCTGAGCTTTTGAAAACCATTAATATCAAGTGAAATTGGCCCTCCATGAAAATTCTTAGAAAGAATCAAAGTTGTGAGGTTGGGACAACCTTGTAAGACAAGTAATGCAGTGGAGACATTTACTAGGCTGTTATTTGAAAGGGAGATAAATGAAAGGACTTGCAGAGATCCCAGGCCTTGAGGAATTTCACCTTGAAGTTTGTTTTTTGCCAGACTTAGTGTCTTTATTAATTTGCAGTTGGATAGTGATGTAGGAATACTACCGGATAACATGTTGCTGGCTAGATCCAGTGAAACAAGGTCAGGAAAGTTTGTGAAGTCCAGACTAATGTTCCCAGTAAAAGTATTGTTCTTTAGATTGAGAACTTGCAACTTTTTACAGGAGGGCAAAGTAGGCAGATACCCAGAAAACCTGTTATTGGCAAGAGTCAGTTGCTCTAATTTCTCAAGCTTGCCAAGCTCCTCTGGAAGGTTACCCGAAAATTTATTACTATCCAGTGAAAGGATAGTGATATTTGACAGATTTCCGACTCTTGCCTCTACACTTCCTGTAAACTCATTGCTAGGCAGAAGCAACCGTCTTAAAGATGAGACACTGTACACATCATTTGGAAGAGATCCGTTAAGGTGATTAAATCCTGCATTGAATTCCTCCAGTGCCTCACAACCCCCCAAGCCTTCATTCAGACGGCCACCAAATTTGTTCATAGAAAAATCAAGAATCTGCACTGAACTTGAATTCTTGCAAACATTGGTAGGAATAGGGCCAGTGAAAGAGTTATTGCTTACATTGAAAGCAGTCAAATTGGAAGCAGTCCCAAAGTTAGGGAGCTCACCTCGAAAGAAGTTGCTTGAGATGTCGAGGGTTCTGATGTTTGCCAGACCTTTTGAAGCAGGTATCGTTATGGAACCTGACAAATTGTTGAAACTCAGATCCAGTACTTCGATATGTTGCAACTGGAACAATCCAGGAGGGGCATCTCCATACAGTAAATTGAAGGAGAGATCGAGTTCTTTGAGATTCCGCAGGCAGCCCAGAGAGCTGGAAATGACCCCTTTAAGTCCTTTCTGCTGCAGCTTTAGTTTCGTCACACTGCTGTTGTTTCCCTCCCCACATTCCACTCCCTCCCATGCGCAGAGATACCCCTGCCAATTCAAAGAGCTGTTCACCCCTCTCTTGAATTCAAGCAATGCCCCACGGTCACCGCCACCGCAATCCAATGCCTCGGCGTAGAATGAGGAAGGAAAACAAAACAAAGATACCCATATGGACCACCAAAACACCCAAGCAACCATTCTAGCCACACAAAACTAGGAAAAAAACAGACTCAAATCTCAAATTGGATGCCTGCCAAATGTTTGATAAAAACCCACAAAGCATGTAACTGGAATGGCCCAAATGGGCATTTGGGATTATATAAACCGAAGCTCCTGCGAGGCCAAAACACATATAAAACTAACTGCCTCCTTGCAACCTCTCCAAGCAAGCGGACAAAGCATTTCTATCCACTTCCGTAAACGAACGGATGACATGCCCAGTTGCAGTTGTTGAATAGAAGTGATAGATTATAATAATCTCCCCCTTCCCCAAGTCAACGCTGAGCGCGTGCAATGCAATCTCTTTCCCCAAATGTATTGTAAGCTATTTTAAAAAGTGACGGACCTCTTTTCTTTTTTTCGGCAGCCGAGGCAAATGGGTTGAAAGGGGAGACAGTGGCAGTGGCACCGGCACAGACAACAAACGGAAACACATGGTAATCCAAATCAACGCATTACCTAAAGCAAAAGCGACGGGCTAAGTGGCGACAAAGAGCTGGTGAGGCGGCGAGGAGTACGTAGGGCAAGGGATTAAATTTTATGAGTCAAAACATACAGTGGGCCACGGGTGCTGTGCCACGGGTCAACGGTTATCCTCCACATTCATCAATCCTGTGTCACCTGAACCCACCGTGGCCTCAATAAATGACCTGCCACCAATCCACGTCAACCCTGCAATCTTCACTCACCACCAATCTAAGCAAATTGTTCCCCACGCTTTAAGGGTAAGTGGAGTCGGGACAAACGCGGGAATCTCCGCTACTGTGGGTAGGTCTACACCTAATATCTCTCAGTCAATTTCTTCTCGAAACAAGGGCGCCCCATATTCCCTTAGCTTGGCTAATTGCTGCTTTGTTTCTTTTTATCTGCTGTAGATCTTTGAAAAAAATTCTTCTCTCTCCCACTTGGTCTTTCATGCACCGAAGGTTTTGATATTTCTCCTTGGAAATGATTATTGTAAGTTGAATATTGTGAGATGTGAAATTTTGTTTTGGATTCACTTTGACTTGGATGTTCTTGGGTGTAATTGCACTCTCAATTTTTATTTAGTTTTAGTCTATTTTTAGTACATTTATATATGACAAAATAGTAGAATTTTGTTAAAGGGGTTCAGTTTTCAAAGTTAATATTTATCTTCATTTACACATTTTTCTACATTTAGTTCTATTTTATTCATATTCACACATTTTCACTTATTTAATATTATTATGTCTATTATTTCTACCATATTCAGATATTCATTCCCCATTCAAATCTTATTGGTTTTATAGTTTGGGTCATTCTCATAGGTGCGGGTCAATCTTGCATCCACAAATTTGACCCCTAAATAGGTTTATCTTTATTTACACATTGTCTTACATTTAGTTCCACTTTATCTGTGTTCACACATATTTTCACTCGTGTAATATTATTATGCTTATTATTTCTAACCATATTCAGATATTCATTCCTTATCCAAATCTTATTGGCTCCATGTTTTGAGTCATTCTTATAAGTGTGGGTCAATCTTGCATCCACAAATTTAACCCCTAAATAGTTTCTATCTTTATTTACATATTTTCTTACATTTAGTTCCACTTTATCCATGTTTACACGCATTTTTACTTATGTACTATCATTATGTCTATTATTTCTAACCAATATCCAGATACTCATTCCATCCAAATCTTATTGGCTCCATGTTTTGAGTCATTCTTATAAGTGTGGGTCAATCATGCATCCAAAAATTTGACCCCTAAATGTTTAGAGTTCAATTTCAAACTTTAGTCAACTCATACTCATTCTTTTCCCACATTTAGCCAACTTGATACATGATTGGCATGATTTATTATTGTATACGTGTATTCAAAGGCATTCAATTGCATTCATTTAGACACATTTGAAGGTTTGAATATCATTCACATTTAAGAAAAGAGTGTTCTAGGAATAATTTAATTAGGGCACCTAAAAAGAATCTAATTTTGTTTTACATCATTGTTCTAGAAAACTTGCATGTCTAAAGACTATTATCCTCTATCATTCATAAAGTTAGTTCTATCAAGGGGCTGGCCTAGAAGGATACAACTCTTACAATTCAACAACCCCCCTAGGTGCTTATAAACACTACCAATCATTAACATTTAGTGAAGCATACAAAATCAAGCAAACCACAAACTAGGATTACAAATTAGATTATATCAAATCTACAAGCCACAAATTAGATCTACACCCATAGAAACAACCTAGAGTATCAAACCTCACAAAGTTGACCTATTCCAATTTTGAGGCATAGTATAGACAAATAGGAGCGATCTCCAATATCAAGCAACGTGGAATTCAATGCAACATCAAAATTGTATCTTCCTCATTGATCTAGAGCTAAGTGGAATTTAATTTATAGGTTAACATTTAATGTTAAATTATCACTCCCACTTCTTAGATTTTTTTGATCTAGGTTGATTTATGCTTATATGTGTATGTATTTTATTGCTTTAGCCTAGACTATGCTTAGGGAAACATTGTTTTCATTTATATTTTTGGTGAACAAATTCACTCTTACACCACCCTATGGATTTGCTTTAGGGTTTACATATTCCTTATTTTCTTATTTCATATATTTCCTTTATGATTGCATCACCGTTTTTCAAATTTTGTTAAGGTTTCATCCTATCCATTTCTATTTTATTTATATATAATGTTGGGGTTTCATCTTATTCATTGTCATTTCATTTCTATATATTTTCTCCTAAGGATTGTGTTTGTTATGTGATATCACTTTTGCACACCCTACCCACCCTCAACTACCCTTTAAAGCATAAATTTCACACATGTTTCAAATACAATCTTTGACTAATATTCTAATTTACAATTGATTATACATTGTGCATATATCATTCATTGTTTTTTCTTATGGTTTTGGACTTGTATTGAATAGATTTGTAAACTTACTCCACCCACCCTTGGATAGATCGTTATTACCATATTTTACATCATGGATTCCCACGGTCCTTTATCTTTAGCTTCTATTCATGCTTCCATCATTGATTTTGACATGTTCATAAAATTTATGACATGTGATCCTTATGTTCTTGATTCACTCATGGTACATTATCATACACAAGGGATCACATTATCTATGAAAGCATTGTACCATCACATATACACATTCTCCTCCTTTAGGGGCTTAGTCATTATTTTTTCATCCCTTTTGGATAATCTTGTTACACTCATCAATGATTCTAATATGCTTCCTATATCCTCTATGGATGTTGACAGTAATATGCTTGATTATATTGATGTTTTACCTTTAAATACCTTTCTATCATACATGATACAATGGTTGTGACACATTTTTCTATGGATGCTTATGTTGTACTCTCATCTTCTAATGATACACCTATATTTGATACTTTATTTGATGAGGTTACACCTTCCCTACATACTCATAGCATTGTTTTAGTTTTATTTCTTCTACATGTCATTATAATATGCATCCATAAGGCCACATTCTTTGTATATGCTACCTTCTTTTACACATGATTATTATTCTCCTAAAACTCATGTGAACCCTATGCATATTCATCAATAGACTTTCACATGATTATATTTCCCACCATGATGGCATATATATTGGCGATATTCCATTAGCCTCTCATTTAGGCACTATTGATGCTCCACAATTACATTACTTAGAGCCTTAATAAAGAACTATAACATAATTATTTTAATAATAGTAAAAATATTTCTTTACATGGTCAATCATTTTTACTTTCTAATTATGAGAATGTAGGCAATGATTTCTTATCGATTAGTGATTTTATGCTTTATTTTAGTTGTAAAGCTTTGCAATGGTTTGATTCATCTTGTTTTGTCCTTCTTTCATGAACATAGCACATGATTTCATTACTAGTTATTTTCATCTAGATAGAACCCAAGATGCTTCATTGCAACAACCCATATTGCCTTCTAAGCCAAAAAAATTGATGATTGAAAAAATTGCAATATGTTCTCACTACTGTAACTCTTTTCAAACCACATGTTGGCACTCCAAAATTTTGTGTCTCATTTTGTGTCTTAGCCATACTAGCCCAAGTGTATAACCGATCTGAGACATCTATCCTGGGTCATTTTTTGTTAAAGTTTCTTAGCACCAATGAGTAGAGTACTAAAAATTAGGTCCAATTGTTTTTTGAAGTTTTGAAAAATATGCTAAGGAGTGCAAGTTATACCCATGTGGGTTTTCCTCTTCCATCCAATTTGGCCCATGTTTCCCATAGTGTCTCGATTAGATGGTTTGCCCCACACAGCGTCAATTTAGTTAGAAATTCTCACAAAGGCTCTAAATGTTGAAAAATGGCTAAGTGTTACCTTTTATGGAATCTCAATGTCTATCCAAACCTCCCCTTTGCCTCATCTTCTTCTGATTCACTAGGAATTTTTTGCTTTGCTAAAAAGGTATGCCCATCTGGTCTTGTGGGTAATTCCATGTGAACCAAGTCATTTCCACATCCTAATGGTTTTTTCACAATTTTTATTTTCCAATCATGTCCCAGTAAGCACAATTTGTCTTCTAAAATTGGCTAAGTAAATTCTTGCAAGTTAATGGAGCCTCAATATCCCACATATGTACCTTGATGATGTCACATGTTGAAATCATCCCACCTTGCTTACATCATCATGACATCACCTCATCTAAATCTCTCAATAGTCCATTGTTGATGTCATGCTAATGTCACCCTTACTGATATCACCTACAAGACTTTCCAATCAAATTGAATGTGTTGTTTTGGTGGATGCACTTGGATTTCCCACATGTTCCACTTGGAGGCCAATCTCCCTTATGAAGCTATTGAAACTTGATAAAGTTAATGAAGATCTTTTTGGGTATTCCTAAGTGAACTGAACATCTTTCTGCAAGGTGTAGATCCAATAGTAGGTTGAAGTCTTTTGAAGACCAAAAAGAAAAATATGCTAGCTTCCCATGAACTTAATAGAGGTGGATATCCCACATATAGATTTTGCAGAGATTCAAGTGTTAACAAGACCTTGCAAAGATTGTGGTAGTATCTAGATGTATCTTATGAAGGAGCCTAACATTTTCCAAAGCCATTTCCAACTACTTTTTTTGCTCGATGATGATAGGATCTCCTACATGAGTCTAATTCTCATATTGCATCCTTGATCCTAATCAAAGCTCGCATCCCATAGCAAGCCAAATTTCTGCATAAAGTAAAAATGAAGAGATTGGTTCTCAACTACCACCATTAATGATACAACTAATGTTACAACTAATCTTTCTTGATATGTGGTGCCTTCTAAATAGATTTTAAATATTGTTTGGTGAGAGTTCAAGGAAAAATGCGGCACCCATACCTCATTTATCATTTACAAAACCCTTTCTAACACATTGTGTTGGTATAAATAGGTAATTTTCCTAACTAGTTAATTAGTGGGGTCCTATTTGCATGTTAATTCCACTTAGGTTCGATGCATATTTAAGTTGATTAGATAATAATTTATCTTTTTAGCTTTTATTAAATATTAGAGTCCTAGGTCATTTAATGATGGCTCATGTCATTTAATATTGGCACAAGTCATTTAATGTTTTGGTGTTTAGTACTTCATTACACCTTATTGATATAATCAAGGTCATTGTACACCTTTGTAAGATGCCTCATAATCATATTTGATAGATATTAATATCAAGAAAGCTCATTTTTTTCATACTCCCTTGTAGAAGGTTTTCATTATTTTTGCAGGTGGTCATGGGAAGAGTTAATTTTCAGCTCCTACATGGTATGAAAGCATGACCTTGAAAATTCCTTCTCAAATTTGAGGGTAAAGTTATTGCCAATGATAGATCTTGGTGAATTTTAGTAAAATTGAGTATGCTCTTCCTTTGCACCCTATGGTGATCTAGGGAATAAAAAAAATGGAAAAAAACCAATTTTGGAGGGTTTCTCTTTGTGGCTTTTATTTTAGGTTAATTGTGGCACATGTTGAAGGTAATTTGAGCTCATGATTGAGTCCAAGGCATTAGAGAAAGTTAATATTGTCTTTTTTCATCAAAATCCATATTTTTCCAAATCTATGAGGGTTTGAAGTTGGGAGGTGGTTACCAAATCTAGGAGGTAGCTAATTTTTGGCAATTTTTTAAAAATCTTGAGTGACTATCTTAAATTTGATGGCCAAATGACTATCACAGAGGACTGTGTTATATTTGATGGATAAAAAATTTCATCATACTAGCGCCCAACCCTATCCATTAGCTTTTGTTTGCATGGGGACCACTCACCAACCCTTAGGGGGCTTAATTTTGGCTCCTCAAGTCTTAAATGGGTAATTTTTAAAAATTGTCATAACTTTTGACTCGCGTATTAGATTTTCAAAAATGAGATATTATTGGAAATCTAGTTATGAGGAATTTATATTAGTGTAGGTATTATTATCATATTTTACTCATGGAATATTTTATTTTTGTTTGAAGTCAAATCTTCCTTTTGGACCTCTAAACTCATAACTTTTTGTCTGGATCTCCATTTTTCATGATTTTTGTGGGATCAGAAAGGTATTGAGGAGCTCTATCATTGTGCACGTGCACTTTTTCTATTTTTAGCCCTGGGTATCATTTATTCATATTTTGGAATATTTTCATTTTGATTAATTACTTGGACATCCTAACTCTTGGAGAGGTTTTGTCTTTTTTGGAAGGCTTCATTTGCAATATACATCATGTTTTGAGGGTTTCTAATTGTTGTTGAAGGTTTCAATCTTTGTAATTTTTGAGATCTATCATAGTTCAATATGGGGTATCATAGTTTAATGGAGATATAGCATCATAAAACATCTTCATTGGCTTCATGTGTTGCCACATTTGTATAGTCTTGTTCCCCTTCCAAGTACAACTAGTAAGAAATTTTACTAGAATTGCAAAAGGGATCATCTCCTAGGAGTTATTGCAATGCATTTGATGATGAAATTTTGAATGCTATTGTTCATTTTGAGTGTCCTCATACTCTTTGGACTAAATTTTGGGAGACATATGGGGATCTTGATACTCATACATTCCCATATGATCATATTTCAGATTGGATTGTGCCTCTTCATTTTTTAGAATGGATACCCTATGATTATGATATTGTTCGGGAGTTTGAAGATTTGGATTTCATTGAATCTTCAGATAAGGATGCTGAGGTTTCTTCATATATTCCTTCTTCTCCTTCAGATATGGTTTTTGATCCTTCATCTTCATTGATTCCTTATGCAGTCGTTAATTAGGCTCTCATCATTCTTGTTTAGCAAGACCATTCATCTTTTGTTGGTGATTCATTCCAACAAGTATCGCATTGTCTTCCTTATTAGGATTTCTATATATTAGATATTGCATCTTTGTTTGTGGAATCTCACATTTCAGCTTTGGAGGACACATTTGACGGGTTAACTCTCCTCTTTGATGACAACCATTGCACAAATTTTGTCAAACCATCTTTATCTTCGGATCTTGTTCAACACTAGTTTCTGGATAGTCCTAGTTTGTCACCTTCTTCATTGATTGGGCATGTACCTAATTTTATTGTGGCATCTTCATCTACCTTAGACAAGGAGACACATGATCATATTTTAGAGGCATCATCATACATTTTTATGCTTTTTTCTTTCAATTCTTATATGAAATAGGACACATTCCTACATTTGTATTTGGTTTTGTTTCTACGAAAAGGAGACAAGTTATTTATCAACATTGGATCATGTTTTATCTTCAGTGAATTATGATTTTTGTAGATTATACATTGAGGGGGATTGCATAGTCTCTCTCTTTCCCTCTTATAGGGGGGTCATTAATTGTATATTCATGATGGGTGTATTCCTTGGGGGTATTATTGAGTCCTCCATTCATCATCCTTGTTTATATATTTTCTCTCTTTTGGAGAGGGGTTTTTTCCCATGTGTTTTTTCTCCTTTTCTCCATTTGTGATAGATTTCATTTTCATTTGTATATGGGTACCTAAAATGGCCTCATAGTTAGGACCCATCCTTGCATCCTTTGTATCTTTGCATAATAATTGTTTCTCCCTAAATTGTACTTAAGGGGGGTGTTGGTGTAAATAGGTAATTTTCCTAATTAGTTAATTAGTAGGGTCATATTTACATGTTAAGTCCACTTAGGTCCTAGGCATATTTAAGTTGTTTAGATAATATTTTATCTTTTATATTTTATTAAATATTAGAGTCCTAGGTCATTTAATGATGGCTCATGTCATTTAATATTGACACAAGTCATTTAATGTTTTGGTATTTGGTACTTCATCACACCTTGTATATATGACCAAGGTCATTGTACACCTTTGTAAGATATATCATCATCATATTTGATAGATATTAATATCAAGCAAGCTCATTTCTTGCATACTCTCTTGTAGAAGGTTTTTTTTTTTGCAAGTGGTCTTGGGATAGAGGTAATTTTCAACTCCTACACATTGCACTTCTAAGATGTCATTTTGATGAGTTTCATGGGAATTTTGTCCTATCCTTGCACTCAAACTCAAGGCTCATTCAATGCAAATGAATTGTATATGTCAAAAGAATTTTTTGCACGTCTCCTATCAATCAAACCTTGTTTGTAGTGGACACATGTCTTATAGGTGTTGGATGAGGTCACAATTAGGGTTTTCTAGGTGGCACGACCTTTTGACAGCTTGCAAACTTTCTAGTCATGGATATATCTAACTTGGCATCCATTTTAAAAATAAAGGAGATGAAGGATAATATTTTTACAAGGAGAAGCAATTATAGATCCAGTAAGAAAATATATTCACAGGAATCCTTAGGTTTCAACTTCTAAATTTGGGTATAGATATTTTGATATTGTGAATATCTGGGTTTGTCCAAAACTCTAAGATAAAACTTGTAACTTTTGGAGATTGATTGATAAATGAAAGAATCAACCTTCATGGAGTGTATTCGCGTGTATGTAATGTATTTCTAGATGTGTGTTATTTAGTTAGCCAGTCAAAGGACTATAAAATTCTTGCAAATATTTTGTAAGGTATCTATCAAGATAGTAAAAAGAATGTATCTACATTTTTTTGTATTATTAAGTAGGCTCTCTTAATATTCTACAACTATTTATGGTTTTCTTGAATGTATATTTAGAGCTTGACTTGCTTATACATTCTAAAAAACTTAGACTTTTGTGATGTGTTAATGAATATATCACCTTAGTTTTAGTTATTTCAATTTTTATCTAAACACAGAGACTCTATTGTCCAATTAGATAAAGGCACCAATCTATAGTGGGAATTTCTCTCCTAACATCCTCAACACACTCAAAATCAAACAATTCAAACATATTTAGTTTTCATTAGTTTATATGTTTTGCTAGCATGTATGAATGCTTGTAACAATTAATAGGGGTTATTTTAAAAATCATTCATTGACAAGTATAAGGCAGATTATCCAATAAGTAGGTGTTCATCTTTACATATCCAAACTAGAACATAGGAATATAGTGACGAGTATTATTAGGATACACTATGTAGTTGGTATAGTTTGTTGTAAAGTAATTTCTTAGTCTTTCAACCATCAATTCAACACCTTAGGAAAAACCCCTTGCTCTTGTAGAGATAGAAGTGAAGGAAATCTTACCCATCTCAATAATTGGTCCTTAGTTGACCAACCTAAAGACAAGTTTGTGGTAATCTTCCCAAGTTTGATACCCTTGGCACCTAGAAGATTATCAAACCTTAGGTATTTGGGGCTTACAGCTCAAATCACCAACATGAAACAAGGATAAATATTTGTGTATTTATCTACACATGAATATTCTAAGGATAGAGTCATTTCATTTAAACACAAAGTTCAGGAATTTATAGACAAAGGAAAGATAAACATTAAGCATATTCATCAACTCACAACTCCCTTGATAAGGTAAACAGAATGAAAGTAAAGCATGTGTACTAAGAAATTGGTCCTCTCCACCATAACACATCCTATATTGAGGTTACACATGACATTAAAAATAAATCATCTAATATGAGAAATTAACTCATTGCTTAGACATACTTATTTATCCCTCTTATTAATTTCCACATTTTTTAATTTTTGCTTTCCTTTATTGGCTTTATATTTATATTTCCTTGTTCCTATTCTGTATGTGTATGATGCAAGAACACCTTTAGTAGTACATGCTAACACAATTGAATTTGAACATGTGTTGTGTTGTTCATGTTTTCTTCCTAGTGTGCTTTGTCTCATCTCTACTTGGGCCTTTTTCTTATTCCATATATATTGTGATTCCCCTTGCCTATTCACTTGTGTACCTTGTTTTTCCTTACACTTTGGCCACTTTATTATGACATATTTGTTGTGTAGCTCTTATTCTCATTCCATTATCAATATTATGTTTCCTATTTTTCCTTCTCACACTTTAGGGGCATTTATCTTCCTTTCTAACTGACATGTATTATTATTATCATACACCCATTTATATACCTTTGCATTCCATCCTC
Organism: Sequoia sempervirens; assembly: GCA_007258455.2. Lineage (NCBI taxonomy): Eukaryota > Viridiplantae > Streptophyta > Pinopsida > Cupressales > Cupressaceae > Sequoia > Sequoia sempervirens. Next base: position 584,842,244 of record VDFB02000015.1, read on the forward strand.
GTGTGTTTTTCCCATGTTTCCCTTTATGGTTGATAATTTTCCCTATTCCCTAATTTGTTTTATATGTCCTTATATAATCTATTTATCATGGTGGTTTACTTATGCTTTTCATGCTTATCTACTCTTGATTATATAGGTCATTTCATGATTCTTACCACAAACTCATGTTCCTTACCATTCTTTTATTAAATTTTATGTCATTTATGTTATCTTGACACTTATCAGCGTCAACATTTCAATTATTTTATAACTAGTTTCCTGTTATGCTACCATGCCCATTGCTTACACCTTAGGTTGTTATCATTTCTTATAATGAGCTATCTTAGTACATTAGAGGGCATCATGTGTTTTCCATTTTATTCTCACATACCTTTATCACGATCCTTGTGCTTCCCATGTTCACATCTTATGATTATACTAATTCATGGTGACTTATTTATCAACCATAGGTGTGCCCAAAAAAATATTTTCTAAGTCATGCTCTCGGATGCCACCTTTGGGCATATGTTAGCTTAGCGTTCTATTTGCTTACATAGGTTTTTTTTTAAATCAAGGGCCACATTACAATTTTTCATTTGCTTATAATGCAGAAAATTTATACACCTTTTGATCATCTCCAACCCATGTGCTTACCATGCTTATTATTCAAGATGTTTTACTTCCTTATTATGTGATGCATTTATCAAAATAATTATTTTACATGATTTGCATGCTTGCATGTATATCTTATATTTATATTTTCCTTTCTTTCAAGTTCATACATCTTATGGATGAAACCAATTGAATGGGTTATAACCTATCACTAACACTCCTATGTTCTGATTCAATTCCTAGGAAAACCAAGGTACAATCCTACTGATTAGCTAGTAATTCAACAAGATCATAGAATTTATAAAGGAAAATATCTATGCAAATCAAAACACACTACAATGTGGAAGGTGTATGGAAGATATGTTTTTTATTAGAGGAAATAGGTTTTGAAGGGGCCCCAAAACCCTTTACAAAAAGAACGTTGCTTTAAGAAAATTCATGACATAATAAGTAGTCAACCATAAGCAAAAAATGAGCTAAAAATCAGTAAACAAATAGTAAAGAAGCACAACAGAGAACTAAAGACTTTTCATAATCTTAGTCGCTTCAAGATCACGAGCAATGATCCTCTCCTACATATCCACCACCTCGGCTATCTCACGAGTAGGAATCCCCACATTCTTCTTAGTCTTGTTGCGAGTACGAATGTTGGGGCCAGTATCAATCTCGCTACCAAACTTATCTTTAGACAATTCCACCATAGTACCAGTAGTCTCCTTAACCATGCCAAAAGTATCACCTTTCCAGATTCGGGCCTTCAAGAAATTGAATCCCTTGGGCGTTATTTTTGAGAGAAAAATGGATAACTTTAACCAAAGTATCAAGATTTTCATAAACTTTGGTCATCCTTTCTTCCAAGGCCAAAACTCTTAGCTCAAAATCCTTCTTTATTTTTAGTATTCATAGTCTTCAAAATATCAAACAATTGATCAACTTGAGCAGAAATGGTAGAATCATACTAAGTGGTATTATTGTTCTCAACATTGTTGATCATGGATCACACCTTAACATTAGTCAAATTCATCTCATTAAAAAACCATTTGAAGAGCCTAAATAAGATAATTGAACCATCCTTAACCATACCCAGAACATTAGTTAATTCTTCTCTATTACAGTTAAAAATATCCCTATTATTAGCCCAAGTCGTCAACAGGGTCAAACTAGGTCTCTTGCTAATCACCTTGAATGACCTTCTTCCCCTTGTCACGACCATAATCACCATCAGGGAATTTGATTTTAGGATTGGTTGTCTCCACCTCAGCAACATCTTTAGGGACAAAAATATTTACCCACCTCCTTTTCCACATCCATATCTTTATCAGCATTAAGCTCTTTCTCACAAAACAAATTTTTCCCTTCAATCTCATCGCAAGCTTCATCTTCAAACTTTGAAGTTAGATTCTTCTTAGCAGCATTAACAAAATGGTCCTTACGCTTGGCCCCTTTAGTACTCCCACCACCTTTCAAAATGATCTCCCTTTTCTGATCCTAACCAAGGCTCAGATCAATACAAAGAACCCCTTCATGTATAGTTTGAATATCATGATTAATAATGATTTGAATATCAATGGGAAGAGTATTAGAACAGTCCCATTCTCTAGGTTCAAAAACCCAAACATTATTAAACCTATCAGCTAACCCATTGCCCTCACAAAAAATGTGAGAAACATAGATAACCTTACATGAGTTAAGGATAGAAATTGAATCAACAATGATAGGCTCAATAGACCAACAAGGAGAATTAACCTTCTTAAGGAAATTAATGATGTTTAATGAATCACTTCTATTTATTCTATTTATATTGAATTTATATAACTTTACCAAATGTATAAAGTAGGTATTTATAAAATTAGGTTATCAACTATGCTCCATAGATATGCTAGCAATTGTTAGGAAAAAATGGTGCACTAACTATGTGGATGGAGTGATGAAAAATTCCAAATATATATAAGGACATGTGGTGTGGATGTTGTGAGCCCTAGAAATGTCCAGTTTCTTTGCTTTAGTTTCATACTCTTTTTTATCATATTTCTATTCATTTTCAAAGAAATTTCCAAATCTTTTCATATATTTTAAGTATTTAAAAGCATTGAAGATGATATAATATATTGATAAATGATTTTGTGATCTTAGAATGTCTGTGAAGTTTAGTAGAGCTTTATGATTAATTATAGTTGTTAATGAAAATACATTTGGAAATAAAACTAACCCCTGCAGTGAAGGATTTGTCAACTTGAAACAAAAGGACTTTCAACCCGCAATAGAAGGATGTACATCTGTCATAGTAAAAGGAGGTGATCAACTACAACATGTGCATTTTTTAAAAGCTAATGCAGGTTATAGTCAGAGGATGTGAACATGAATTTTCATGGAGCAATTCACCTTTTCACTTCTTGTTATTAACAAATCATGGAGGAAAGAAGAGGCTTGTTCTAACAGTGGATAGTGGCTTGTAATGAATTTTGTCTTGTTAGGCACGCTTTCAGTTATAACAATATTTTTAATTGATGTAGAGTCTTTATCAAATTCTTATACTCTTACTTCCACTTGCTTTTATTTTATTGTTAAACTAAGACCTGGTCCACTTCCTATGTTTTTGGAAGATTTGATAGTTGCTCATATTTTTTTAAATTGTGGAATAAGATGACTCTCACAGATCATGTATATATGTATGATCTTGTGAGAGACTAAGTAGCTATATTTTTGGCATGAAATAGATTGAATATAAATCTTGTTATTGGATACCCTATTCTTAAGCCTTTGTATGTTTAAACTGCAATAAAGAAGAATACACCAATTTCATGAATCTCTGAGTTAGGATTTGAAGGAAGACATTGTGGATTGTAGCAGCTCAAGGAAGGGCCACTTGAGGTACTGCAAAATCCATGTTAGTTAGAATATTAGTTAGTTATTGAATTGTAATTTTGATACTTATCATGATTGAGTTTCTAATAGACAATTAATTATTATTAAATCATGTTGCAGCATAGAGAGTCATTAAGTTACAGTCTGCATAGAAATAGTTACCTGTAACATTTATTTCAAATCCTTACAACAATTAGTATTTATTTAATTTGTTTTCTATGTAGGAATTATTTAAGTTAAGTTTCTTTAAATTAGAATTGATTTTGTTATTATTTTTGTACACAATCAATTAAGAAGGTTTAAGATTCTTAGTTGCATATATAATTCCAACACCATCTCAAGATTATGATTCTCTAGTTGACAATTTAAATGAAGCACCTCTATGACAATGAATTTCTTAATTTGAGATTTGTAGGTATGTTAAGTTGTATGTATGTTAAATCTAATTCAGTTGATTGGACATAGGGGAAGCTCTACATTTTTGGTGTCATTTCCAGGGATGTTGCTAAGCTCAGAATTCCTAAATGTGTTTTAATTCATTCATATTTCTTTCATAAATTAAGAAGTTTGCAGTTATAGTAATTAGGATTAGTAGATATTTTCAAAATAAACCTTGAACTACTCACTAACATTGTGCAAAATGTGTTATTTAAAGCTCAAAATACTATTGTATGTGGAGGCAAAGAGACGTTTTAGGAATATTTCTCCCCTCAAACCAAGAAGAATTTGAAGATATTGGTGCAAGCAAAGAACCAATTGATGGAATATATGAAATAGAAATTACCCTCACACCAGTAGTTGCTCCAAACCTAGGGGAGAACTACCATAAGTCATCTTGACATCATGGCAGAAGAAGTGGTGGGAAATCCAACAGAACCTATTACATTTGAATTCCCAATCATAAAAATCAAGAATGGGTGGTTGATCTCAAGAATAAACCCCCCCAGTCTTGCCCGATTTCTATGGATTAATTAAGAAAGATCCAAACACGTTCACATTTGAGTTTGATGATTTATGCAAAATTTATGATTACACTACATACACACATAGATTAAAATTCTTCCTAGCCACATTGAAATATGTTGCTTTGTGGTGGTTCATGGGGCTAGGAAGAAATGTAATACCAAATTGGGAAAAATGAAAGAGAAATTCTTGCAAAAGTACCAAGATTATTATCATGGAGTAGACATGAAGAGAGATGACATATTCAAGATGTCACAAAAGGAAGAAGAACCACTTGAAGACTATGTAGAAAGGTTCCAATTCTGCTTGAAGAAGTCACACCAAAATAGGCTCTCTCTAGAGTCACTAAAGCTAGTATTTTTGCGAGGATTAAATGAAGATTGCATCGATGTTATTGAACCTCATTGGAGCAGGGGATATTTCTCAATTTTCTTTTGAGGAAATCTACCAAGTGTATAGAAATTATTCAAGGTCGGTGATGAGGTAAAAACAACCTCATGATTATAATAAGCCAAATACCCTTCCTTGTTTCTACCAATCACTTTAACCCTGCCAATTGTTTATTTTTAGGATTAATAATTGCTTACTTTTTGTAAAAAGATGTATAAATTTTTATTTCCTAAATCGATTGAAATTAGCTGACTAACGTTGATATAATGGTATAGATTTCATTTATTGTACAGGACACTATGACCGACAGAGTGGAATTTAAGCGGACTTCAAACAGTTGAAGATACAGCGTCGGAAGTCTAGGTGCCAAAAATTCAGGCATGCATAGTGGAACAAGCCCTTTTAATGCTTTATGTTTAATTTTTGTTTAAAAATTTTATGGCTTCACTCTAATGCCTTTAATATGTTTTATGTTATGGACCTCAGTCAGTTGGATAGTTGAAATTCTATTAAAAGAATTTTTCAATGGTGATCTTCCTGTTACCAATTTTTCGTTGCAGCTCAATTGGTGGAGCTGATTTTAATATTGTTATATTTGAAAGCGGAAAAATACAGTTATTTCTGCATATGCTTAAGTGTGGATTGCACTGCATTTATTATTCATCAAGTGACAGTTATGCAATTTTTTTGAGATAGTTGAGTTCAGAAGCATTGCTCAAGTAATTTACAAATCAAATGGAGTACAGAACTGAATATACAAATGATAAAGCATAACAAAATGCTTTCATTTATTTCATGAAGTGATTCACATTACATGTTTTCATTTGATTGCAAGAATACAAATGATAATACAACTTTGCAATTCAATGCTTTTCTTTCAGAATGGAAATGAAAGAACGAAATTAAATATCCACACAAGTTGTGGTTTTAGCCGTTTCCATTCATGACAAGAAAGGAAATATACAACTGAAAGTGAAAAGCAGATAACATGGGACATATCTGTCATTTCCTAAGTTGGTCTTTGTTTGACGCCTTGTAGCTTGCTCCATTTTACTTCAGCTCCTGAATGTACCTGCAAAAGATTGAGAAGAATGTCAATTAAGAGCTCGGGATATGAACTATACTACATGCCATACTAACATAGATATATTTCAATCATTGCAATGCATAGAACCAACTAAAGGAAGGAATACAAACTTGAACTGAAAAGAGAGAACATCATCATCACATATTGTTTTTATGCTAACATCGTTTGTTTCCTTGTGTAGGTATAGGAAAAGTCATGTAGCTGATTATCTTTTGAAGACCCAGCATGTGGAGAAAAATGGGCTCCACAAGGGTAGAGCTTGGCATGCTGTGCCTTATACATTAAAGATGGGGGTCAGTGAAGGAATGCAATCATCATGTTCATCAAAACTATACAACTAAAAGATTAAAGAAGATTTCATTCATCAAAGCCATTAAGCTGATTGTTCACTCATAATAATCAAATAATGTGTTTTTCTAAAAGCTACAGGTGGACAGTTGACTTAAATGAGCTCAATCAATTCAATTGAAATACATCATTTTCATAATTGCAAATCTCAAGTGTTGTTGTACAGTTTGTGTTTTGTTGTCATGAGTGTTGTTTATGCATCTTGTTTCATGATGTTACAACAGTGTTCATGCTCATGATGGTGATAGTGAACAGGCATACATAATGCCTCACTAATAAGAGCAGTATTTAATAAAGGAAGCATGTTTCAAGTTTCAAATTTTCCATTTGGGAGAGAGCAAGACAGTTTTTATTAAATGGGACATAAAAATGCATGAAGAGTGCCAAATAGAAATCAGTGATATCATCTAATCAATGTTTGAAAAGTACAGGGGAGAAACAATTTTGAGGTTCTTTCTTTATGCCTTGCCAAGGAGATCTTGCATAAAGTTCAAAATAGGAAAGGAGGACAACATTTAAAGTACAAGATACAGTAACCAAAAACATCTTGATAAAGAGGAACATAAAGCTAGAAGGCAGCAGTGAGTGCAGTGCCATGGAGTGCTAATTCTGAACAACTATCATAGTTGTCAAGTGAACTCATCAAGAATTATCAATGTAGGACAACATCATTGAGGGATGAAATTTGTAGAGACAAAGATGCTTGTTTGGAGTCTTTGATGCTACAACTAAGGGAGGTACAGTGCACTGTTTCATCTAATGTGGGACTGTGGGGTTCAAATGCATTAAGTAAATAGGTTGTGCATCAAAAGTGATCATTAACAACACTGCAATGGTCGAAAGCCAAAGGATTGCAAAATGAGGAATCATAATATATCAAAAAGTGGTGCATTTGAAATTAAGTCTTGTATGTTTTATCCTTCAGGAAGGTTCATAACAGCATGATAATGACACCTAAAAGGTACCAACAAAAGATACATGAAGGCATGGAGATGGCTCCAGTGTAAAGTAAAGACTGCAATTTCATTTGAGACTAGAGCAAGGTAAGAGTGCAATACAATCATTTATATTCCTTAAGAATGCTTTATGCTACAACAGTTCCAATAACAAGGTAGGATTTTCAAACGAATGCAAACATATGGAGATCTCAACTAAAAATGCAAAATGCAATCAAAGGTGCACAATTTTGAGCTTTTAGCTCTCAAAATGAATACCCATTTCTGTGCATGAGTGGCCGCGACCAAAGGAAAGATTTATAACTTCGGATTTTCATTTTGAAGTAGAAAGCCTCTTAGGTACGCATGCTACAACCAGAATCTAAAGGAAAAAAAGTAGATCCATACAAATTTCTGAGTAAAAATGCATTTTAACATATATACATGGCACGGCCAGGGTATGGCCATTAGATTCAATCATAAAAATTGATATTTTACAGAGATATAAAGCTTTTATAGGCTTTCTATTTTGAAGAAATAATGCCAAGAGAAAGCAATGAGACAATGAAGCTTACCATGCGCGCCATGGAGGACTAGAAGAGTCGCGTCCAAGCTCTCACAGAGCTTCTAATGCATGGCTCAAGCTAACACAAGGCAGCCAGTTGAAACAAAATACAAAGAAAATACAAAAATTACATCAAAGAGCCATCATATTGTAGCTAGAGGTCGCGGCTTTAAGGAAAAAATCATACAGAAAAATGAAGATAAGAATTCACGAAATGGCCTAAGGAAACATTACCAAGCACTTTGAAGGAGAGTCCATCTACAGAGAGGTCGACAGCCAGATTTCCAAGGTTGAAGTTCAAACCCTAACCTTCTACATGGCGGCGGCATACAAACAATATTTTCTCCAAAGTTTCACTTTGCAAAATGATGTGAAATCTTAGGGATCTCTTTGTTTTGTCTTTAGGGTTTCACTTTGCCCTAATTCGGCTTGGGAATTTTGTCAATGTTTTTAAAATATGAAGCTCAAAAAAATTAATGCCATGGTCACACATTCCTTAGGTCGAGCCTTTCCAACATTTCTATTGATATTTTTACATAGGTTTTGGAATAGGTACTTGGTATGGTGTTTCAAAGCCTAAAGCCTTAATTTTTTGTTTTCCCATTATCTTGCCTTAGTGAAAATAATATTCCTATAATGACTTAGGCTTTATTTTTTTATTTTTTTTATTGATTTTATAAGAAATCAATTAAGTTCAAAGAATCAATATTGTCCTTATATTTTATGATTTTTTAAGAAAATCAAGCATTGTAATTGGAGAAATAAGGTTGTGATTTTTTGCAAAAGATTTCAAAATCTTTAATTGCAAAAAATTAATCAAATTGAGGAGATTTAGAATTTGCAAGTCATTGTAAAGCAAGAATAAAACAAGTTGTTTTATCTCTTTGCTATTTTTAGCAGATTTGTGAGTGGTCTTTCCTTGGTCATATTTGAGTTCCCTGATGGAGAGATAAGGATTTTTTTTCGCTTTAAAATCATATTTGATCTATTTTGAGAAGCTTTTCAGTATGTACATGCAAAAGTGTGATTTTTCTGCTTTTGTGCAAGCTTTTGGGGTAGTTTTTTATACCTTTCCTTGAGCTTTTACCTTGAGCTCGGATTAGGGTTTTGGGGATATATCTTGTAGAAAACTTAGAGTTTTCTCAGTTCAGATTCATTGTTTCTTCCTCTCATGCTGAAACAGAGAGTTTTGTAAGCAGAAATTTGTACTCAGACTTTGATACTCATTTAGTTGAATAAAGCAGCCTTCTTATTTCTCAATTTTGTGTCTATTTGCAATTTTAGTTTGATGTTATATTGTGATTTATGTTTCTAGAATCCTTGTTATGTCCTAAGACTGTAATTCTTGATGTAGAAATTCCAAAGATACAGGTTGCATGTTGTATTTAAAATCAAATCTTCATGCAAATTATTTATGTGGTAATTGTTCATGAGAGGTTGTGAGATATTGTGGTTTTCTGAAAACTGTTTGTGGGCAAAAAACCAAAGTCATCATTTAGTCACCGTTAAATTCTGAAAATCATTTTAAGTCATAGGTTTTAATTTCAGTAATCCTTCTCTATCCTTTTTCCAGAAAATTATTTAGAATAGGATTGTCATTCAGAGAACCAGCTCACTCTGGAGATTCTCTTTTCACAGAAGATCACCCACATCTAAAAGGAGTTTCCATGTTTCAACAAATAGTTTGATTTTTGCAAATCTGACAAAGGGTGCATATCTGATTGATAACAGTTTTTGGCACACCCGGTGGGACTCTGAAAATCAATTTCAAAGAGGTTTTTAATATTTTAAAAGTTGTTGTTTGGTGTATGCAGCAAGTTATTCAGCCTTTTGGAGGCCTATTTCAATATACCTGGCAACTCTGATTCTGACTTTTTTGCATGCAGACCTAGTGCAACCTGCGCATGTGAAAAGTTCAAACCAGATCAAGTTATGCACCTTTCGAATATCGACAATTGTCCCCACCACGAAGAAGAAGCAGAACAGCAAAGAGGCTGTTTGAAACTCCTGCGAGGTCAAAATCAACACCTCATGTTTTCAGTTCTTTGGTTTTATCACCAAGAATCTCGGTTCCAATATCACAAGCACCGCCAATGGCAGCGCCAAGATAGCACCTGTTTGCACCTTTTAATGGAGGTAGTCCATTAGACATTGCTCAACGTGACGACATCCCAGTTGCAACCCTTAGAAGCCTGTCGTACTTCACCGGGGAGGATCACACGACACCGGTTGAGAACATTCGCGACGTGGCTACCTTATGCTCAGTACACAACGTCACGCAAGAGAATGTCGTGTTAAGACTCTTGGCTACATCACTCAAGGGTAAATCATTGCAATGGTTCAGAGGCCTTGCAGCCAACTCAATCATGACATGGGATGCATTAGGTAATGGCCTGTATCAGTATTTTGCTGATAAGTCTGATAATTTGTCTCTCTTAGAGAAATTGAGCACCATTCAGAGGGCACCACACAAGCACTTGGCTGATTTCAACTACCGATTTCAGAGAACCTGGGACAAAATTCATGCAATAGTAAAGCCTTTACCAGCTCGTGCCTTTCTATTTTACTTAAAAGCCTTAAATAGTAAGATTTCAGTCATGACCCAATCTATGGGTGGGCATACACTCCCTAACGCTTATGACATCGCCATTAGAGTCAAAAATTGTCTCATCTAAGCTAGAGATATAACCCCTAGACCTCCTATGCCTTTGTTTCCTGAAATACAGTCACCTACCCCTATTGCTTTACCTCCTTTAGTTGTTGTCTCACATGTTCCAGCAATAGGTTATCATAGCGCAGCCCAAGAGATTGTTGCTCCAGCCTAAATCCAAGAGCTTCAGGAGATTAAAAGCATACTTAAGACCTTTGAAAATGACCTCGTGAACATAAAGAAGCAAGTTGGCCAGGAACATAAGCCTTATCAAGCCACTTATCAGCAGAACTAGCCTAATAGGCCCGCTTTTCAAAATGATTATCAAGGCCAAAAGAGGAGTTTTAACCCAAGACCATTCCAGCCATACAACCCAAACGAAGCCAGTTCATCAAAGGAACTCGTGCCTCAAAATAATATTGCCCAGGATTGCGATTGGTGTTATCCATGCAATCAGCCCCATAACCAATCAGCGTGTGCTAATGGCATGAGAAATCAGGCCTTAATGGTCCAGAACAGCTATGTTGGTTCAAAAAATGTTGCTGATCAAAATCAAGAACAGCAAGATAACGTGGAAGTTTCCTTTCCGAACTAGGGAGAGTTCCAATTTTTGTGGCGTGAATGGTCAGGATCAACAAAATTCTCCCATTTCGGCCAATACCAGATCAAAAAAGAGAGCTATGGATATAGGGAAGCAAGCTGGAAATTCACAGCAGCTACCTACAAACAATAAGTAGCCCATTACTTCATCGAATGTTAACACTGCAGCGCAGCCTAAGATGTAGATTCTGCAAAGAGGCCAAGAAATACCTGGCAAGGAGCAGTCAAAGACGCATTTGTAGCCTTTGCAGAGGAAAAATGATGCTGTTGTCACAAAAAACCAGCAGAAGGTAAATCCTACTTCATTCAATATTGTTAAACACCTCAGAAAAGCTACTGTCAGCATGTCTATATTAGATGCTTTGCACATCCCAGGTCAGAAAGGTTTGCTGCAAGATGCTTTAGTTGAGCTATCTATTTCTGATGATACTAATCAAGGAGTTGCTAAAGTTGTGCTTGCAAACGATCTGGAGGTTAAAAGTGAACAGAAGAATAAAGAGGTAAAGCCTCCCTCATTTCATTTAAGTCTAATTATTGGCGATAAGATTGTTCATAATTGTATGGTTGATTCTGGTGCCAGTAGTTCAGTCATGTCTAAGAGTTTGGCCGATAAGCTAGGTCTTGTTTATGAGCCTAACCCCCAAAAAGGCGTAGTTCAGTTAGATGGGTTTGTTGTTAAAAATGGTGGTATAATCAAGAACTTGGCACTTACCCTGCATGCATCCCCGAGTTTTGTTATTCATCAGGATATACATGTTATCGATTTACCACCGCACTTCACCATTTGTCTCTCGAGGGATTTTACAGCCAAGTTGGGTGGGTTTTTGTCCTCTGATTGGTCTCATCTATTTTTTAGAACAAGGTATGGTACGAAAGTGACTATAAAGTCTGAGCCTCTAGCCAAAGACCATATCGAACCATATTCCCTGAATCCTATAAACGCTAACCTCTACGCCACCCCTATACTGGAGGAACAAACCATGACCTCAGACTGCAGCACCCCTATAGAAAATATGAATCTAGATGAATGGGCAGCCAAAGATCACGGGCTTGATCCTTTTTAGCACACAGATGAGATAGGATTAGGAGTCTATATGATTCGTGAACCTGATTTTGATATGCCTAATCTTTGCAAAGAGGAGGAACAATCTACAAAAACAAAAAATGAGCTTTGGAAGTTTTACTTCGATGGTTCAAGAAGCAGTATAGGCACTAGAGGTGGAGCTATGTTGATTTCAACAGAGTGATAAATATTTTTCAGCTTGCAGATTTGCTTTCAGTTGTTCAAACAATACAGCTAAGTACTAAGCGTTGGTGCATGGCCTAGATTGGGCTCGAAAGAGAGGTATCAAATGCTTGCAAGTTTATGGTGATTCAGAGTTAATAGTAAATCAAGTCAGAAATCTAAATACTGCAAAAAATGATTTGCTTAAGAAATGTAAGCATCATGTATGGGATTTAATGGAAGATTTTGATGCTTTTAACATTGTTTCAGTTCCTAGAAATGAAAATAAGCATGCTGATAGGCTTGTTTCCATAGGAGCCCAATTTGATATTCCAAATGAAATTCACAAAGTAGAAGCACGTCAATATGTAAAAATAGTGGTCAGACCCTCTATGCTTGACAATAATGTGAGTTGGTAGGTTTTTGACAGCGATGAGCAAATTGTAAATTTCTTAATTGTCGAAGTTGAGTTTGCAGATGGAAACCAACAAAAGTGGCAGTAGCAGTATGATAACCAAATTATGCAGTTGAGGACAAACAAGCTGCCAAAAGGTTTGGTGACCTTGGAATCTGTGTTCAACTCATATGACCAAGTGCGGAAAGACTAGTGCAGCCTAACTGTTAAAGAAGAACACTATGAGCCGATTGAAATCTTCAAAAAGAAAGCTTCTTAAGCTAGGAAAGGTATGTAATAAGGAAGAACAACAAGCATTTATTCTGTTATGTCAAAAATTTAGTGATTTTTTTGCTTGGGAGTACAAGGATTTGAAAGGTTTTGACCCAGAACTAGCCCAACATACTATTGAACTAGAACCGGATGCAAAACTAGTAAGGTAGAAACAAAGACCTTTTAATCCTAAATTAGAACACCTTATGAAAGCTGAGTTGAATAAGTTAGTTGAAAGTGGTATTATTTTTCCTATCAAGCATACTTCTTGGGTGTCAAATTTAGTCCCAGTTAGGAACAAAAGTGGGGAAATCAGATTGTGTGTCAATTTCTAAGATTTAAATAAAGCGTCACTAAAATACCCCTACCCACTCTCATCCATGGAGCAAATTTTGCAGGTAGTTTCTGGTTCTGAAAGATTTTCTTTGCTAGATGGTTATTCAGGTTACAACCAGATTCTAGTAAAACAAGAGGATCAGTTCAAAACAGCATTCACAACTAAGTGGGGCACAATGGCCTACAAAAAGATCTCTTTCAGCTTATCCAACGCTGGAGCAACCTTTCAGCAAGCAATGGACATGGCCTTTCATGGCCTCATGAACAAGTTCATTTTGGTATATTTAGATGATATTACTATTTTTTCCAGAAATGCTAATGAGCATCTTGATCATTTAGAACAGATTTTTTAGAGATGCACAGAGTTCGGAGTGTCTCTCAATCCGAAGAAGTGTATATTTTCTATACACGAAGGTAAACTCCTTGGACATATTGTTTCAAAGCAAGGTATTTCTATAGACTCTGAAAGAGTCTCCGCAATTCTTCAATTGTCATTACCAACTCACAAGAAAGGCTTGCAAATCTTTCTTGGAAGAATAAATTTTGTGAGGAGGTTCATACTAAATATTGTAGCTTTGCTGCAACCTCTCACTTCTATGCTTAAGAAGAATATGCCCTTCAGCTGGACCAAAGAAGGTAAAAGAAGCTTTGAGAAAATCAAAGAAGCTCTTGCAGATGCCCCTACCCTCATTATTCCAAGGTATGACAGAGATTTCATTATTTATGCATTTGGAGGAGTTGATACTATTTCTGCTATGCTTTTCCAGCAGAACGATGAAGGTTTGGAGCAACCTGTAGCATTTTTCAGCCAAGTATTACATGATTATGAGGTGAAGTACTCTTTTGTTGAGAAGCATTTTTTTGTTGTTGTAAGGAGCCTAAAAAATTTCAGGCATATGTTGTCAAATAGCAAGATTCACTTATTAGTTGCTCACTCAACTGTCAAGGATTTCTTACTTAACAAAGATATTAATGATAAGCGTGCTGGTTGGATTACCAAGGTAATGGAATTTGACATTGATATTAAGGTAACTAATCTCGTTAGAGGCAAGGGTTTGTGTGAACAGATTGTTGGAAATGAGAACAGCAGCTTAAAAGAAGGTGAAAATGTTGACAGAGTGCTAAACAATGATAATGCAGTTGTTGTTCCAGTTTCTTCTGCTACTTGGTTGCAGCAAATGATGCACTATTTACAAATTGGTGAGTGCCCTGAAGGCTTAGACAGAGAAAAAAGAAGGTATTACAGATTACAGGCTATTCCTTTTGCAATTATTGATGGCATTCTTTATAGAAGAGACTTTCAAGTAGTTTTATTAAGGTGCATTCAGCCTGATCAACTTGATAAGATTTTAGCATAATTTCATGATGGGCCTTCAGGAGGCCACTTTGCTACAAGAACAACAGCTCTTGAAATTATGCGAGTTGGTTATTACTGGCCAGATCTGTTTAAAGATGCTATTGGTTGGGTCAAAAGGTGTGGAAAGTGTGCTTTATTTTCTGGAAAATAGAGGCTTGTAGCTCTGCCTCTGCATCTGATTCAAGTGGAATAGCCCTTTTCCAAGTGGGGCTTAGACTTTATTGGGCCAATCAATCTGCCTTCAAGTGTGGGTCATAAGTGGATCCTTACCGCAACGGATTATTTTACTAAGTGGAATGAGGCAGTTGCTTTAAAAGAAGCAAGCGAGACTTCTGTGCTTAATTTCTATCAAGACTTAGTGTCAAGATTTGGTACTTCGGATTCAATAATCTCTGACAATGGTTTGGCTTTTATCGGTTTAAGGATTTTTGATTGGTCAGTTAGGAATAATATTTATTTGAACACGTCTTCTAATTATTATCCGCAGGGCAATGGTCAGGTGGAATCTACAAATAAGAATCTGATTCGGATAATCAAGAAGACAATTGAGGACAATCAATGGACATGGCATGAAAAGTTGAAGTTAGCTCTTTGGGTTGAAAGGGTGAATCCTACAAGGGCCATTGGTTGTTCTCATTATGTACTTGCTTATGGCAAAGAGGATAAGTTATCACTTTCTATTGAGTTGCCTACTTTGAGTTTCGTTAAGGAGCTGGAATTACTGAATGAGCAGCCTCTTGAAGTGAGATTTGCACAGCTGGTAGAGCTTGAAGAAACTAGAAGGGAAGCATTAAGACAACTTGAGATACATCAAGCTCAAATGAAGAGTTATTTTGATAAAAGGGCAAGACCATGAGAATTCATTACTGGTGATCTGGTCTTCAAGTGGAATGAATATAAGAGCAAACCTGGACGACATTCCAAATTTGATGCAATTTGGGACAGGCCTTATGTGATCACGGAGTGCAAGGAGCACAACGCTTTCCAACTTTCTAAGTTGACTAGAGAGGTGTTGTCTATCTCATTTAATGGGATCCACCTCAATCATTTCCTCTGAGATAAGTTCTATCTTGTAAATAAGTAGATTAGTTGTTGCAAATAAGTGCATTATGCACATTTCTTTTCAGTAGTTTTCTTTTCCTAAGCGTTGTTGTGCATGTTCTGTTGGCCATCAGGGCCTGTTAGTTTTTTGTTGTTTGGAGTGTTGTTCAATTTTTCTGAGTTTTTGGAAGGGGAATATTTGACTCCGTACCCAATGGAGTTTTCGAAGGCAACTAATCTATGCTTAGCTGGAAAGCATTTAGCAGAAATTGCCAAAATGTTACCAATTTTTCGCTACAGCTCAATTGGTGGAGCTGATTTAAATATTGTTATATTTGAAAGTGGAAAAATACAGTTATTTATGCATATGATTAAGTGCATATTGCACTGCATTTATCATTCATCAATTGAAATTTATGCAAGTGTTTTGATATAGCTGAGTTCAGAAGTATTGCGCAAGTAATTTACAAATCAAATGGAGTATAGAACTAAATATACAAATGATAAAGCATAACAGAATGCTTTCATTTATTTCATGAAGTGATTCACATTACATGTTTTCATTTGATTGCAAGAATACAAATGATAATACAACTTTCCAATTCAATGCTTTTCTTTCATAATGGAAATGAAAGAACGAAATTAAATATCCACACAAGTCGTGGTTTTAGTCGTTTCCATTCATGACAAGAAAGGAAATATACAACTGAAAGTGAAAAGTAGATAACATGGGACATATCCATCATTGCCTGAGTTGGTCTTTGGTTGATGCCTCATAGCTTGCTCCATTCTCTTCGGCTCTTGAATGTACCTGCAAAAGATTGAGAAGAATGTCAATTAAGAGCTCGGGATATGAACTATACTACATGCCATACTAACAAAGATATATTTCAATCCTTGCAATGCATAGAACCAACTAAAGGAAGGAATAGAAACTTGAACTGAAAAGAGAGAACATCATCATCACATATAGTTTTTATGCTAACATCAATTTTTTCCTTGTGTAGGTATAGGAAAATCATGTAGCTGATTATCTTTTGAAGACCAAGCATGTGGAGAAAAATGGGCTCCCACAAGGGTAGAGATCGGCATGCTACCCCTTATACATTACAGATGGGGGTGATTGAAGGAAAGCAATCATCATGTTAATTATAACTATACAACTGAAAGAGTAAAGCAAAGTTCATTCATCAAAGCCATTAAGTCGACTGTTCACTCATAACAATCAAGTAATGTGTTTTTCTGAAAGCTACAGGTGGACAGTTGACTTAAATGAGCTCAATCAATTCAACTGAAATACATCATTTTCATAATTGCAAATCTCAAGTGTTGTTGTACAGTTTGTGTTTTGCTGCCATGATTGTTGTTTATGCATCTTGTTTCATGATGTTACAACAGTGTTCATGCTCGTGATGGTGATAGTGAACAGGCATACATAATGCCTCACTAATAAGAGCAGTATTTAATAAAGGAAGCATGTTTCAAGTTTCAGATTTTCCATTTGGGAGAGAGCAAGACAGTTTTTATTAAATGGAACATAAAAATGCATGAAGAGTGCCAAATAGGAAACAATGATATCATCTAATCAATGCTTGAAAAGTACAGGGGAGAAACAATTCGGAGGTTCTTGCTTTATGCCTTTCCAAGGAGATCTTGCATAAAGTTCAAAACAGGAAAGGAGGACAACATTTAAAGTGCAAGATACAGTAACTAGAAACGTCTTGATAAAGAGGAACATAAAGCTAGAAGGCAACAGTGAGTGCAGTGCCATGGAGTGCTAATTCCGAACAACTATCATAGTTGTCAAGTGAATTCATCAAGAATTATCAATGTAGGACAACATCATTGAGGGATGAAATTTGCAGAGATAGAGATGCTTGTTCGGAGTCTCTGATGCTACAACTAAGGGAGGTACAGTGCACTGTTTCATCTAATGTGGGACTATGGGGTTCAAATGCATTAAGTAAATAGGTTGTGCATCAAAAGTGATCATTAACAACACTGTAATGGCCAAAATCCAAAGGATTGCAAAATGAGGAATCAGAATATATCAAAAAGTGGTGCATTTGAAATTAAGTCTTGTATGTTTTATCCTTCAGGAAGGTTCAGAACAGCATGATAATGACACCTGAAAGGTACCAACAAAAGATACATGAAGGCATGGAGATGGCTCCAGTGTAAAGTAAAGACTGCAATTTCATTTGAGACTACAGCAAGGTAAGAGTGCAATACAATCATTTATATTCCTTAAGAATGCATTTTGCTACAGCAGTGCCAATAACAAGGCAGGATTTTCAAACGAATGCAAACATATGGAGATCTCAACTAAAAATGCAAAATGTAATCAAAGGTGCACAATTTCAATCTTTTAGCTCTCAAAATGAATACCCATATGAGGGCTTCAGTCAAATACTCATATTTCTTCATATCATGATGTACCCATCTTGGGTTTTTGCATTAAGTACAGAAATAGGTGAATTCCTTTCATTTTCCAGTGAACCCACATGGGGGTTTGATTTTAAATTACAGATTTCTCATTTTTCAGAATACCCACATTGGGGTTTTGAATTTAAAAACAAGATAGTACAATTTGCAAGAATACCCACGTGGGGATTTCTACAGAGAAACAAGATAAATGCTTTCTTTCATTTTCAAAGGAACCCACATGGGGTTTTTTGAGAGAATAACAGAGTACATAAATGTCATGGTGGGCCAAACTAGTTTTTAACAGGAGGTCATAGAATAAACAGTATTCCTTTAAAATAGCAAATACCCATACTGGGTTTTGTTCTGGAAGTATTGGATATACAATGTAATCTCTTGGGTCGAGCCTAGAAAATGAAGAAAAACCCATTTCTGTGCATGAGTGGTCGTGGCCAAAGGAAAGATTTATAACTTTGGATTTTCATTTTGAAGTAGAAAGCCTCTTAGGTACGCATGCTACAACTAGAATCTAAAGGAAAACAAATGGAGCCATACAAATTTCTCAGTAAAAATGCATTTTAACATATATACATGGCGCTGCCAGGGTATGGCCATTAGATTCATTCATAAAAATTGATATTTTACAGAGATATAAAGCTTTTATAGGCTTTCTGTTTTGAAGAGATAATGCCAAGGGAAAGCAATGAGACAATGAAGCTTACCATGCACGCCATGGAGGACTAGAAGAGCCACGGCCAAGCTCTCATAGAGCTTCTAATGCATGGCTCAAGCTAACACAAGGCGGCCAGTTGAAACAAAATACAAAGAAAATATAGAATTACATCAAAGAGCCATCATATTGCAGCTAGAGGCCGCGGCTTTAAGGAAAAAATCATACAGAAAAATGAAGATAAGAATTCACTGAATGGTCTAAGGAAACATTACCAAGCACTTTGAAGGAGAATCCATCTACAAAGAGGTCGACAACCAGATTTCCAAGCTTGAAGTTCAAACCCTCACCTTCTACATGGCGGCGCCATACAAACAATATTTTCTCCAAAGTTTCACTTTGCAAAATGATGCGAAATCTTAGGGATCTCTTTGTTTTGTCTTTAGGGTTTCACTTTGCCCTAATTCGACTTGGGAATTCTGTCAATGTTTTTAAAATATGAAGCTCAAAAAAATTAATGCCATGGTCACATATTCCTTAGGTTGAGCCTTTCCAACATTTCTATTGATATTTTTACATAGGTTTTGGAATAGGTACTTGGTATGGTGTTTCAAAGCCTAAAGCCTTAAGTTTTTATTTTCCCATTATGTTGCCTTAGTGAAAATAATATTCCTATAATGACTTAGGCTTTATTTTTTTATTTTTTTTATTGATTTTATAAGAAATCAATTAAGTTCAAAGGATCAATATTGTCCTTATATTTTATGATTTTTTAATAAAATCAAGCATTGTAATTGGAGAAATAAGGTTATGATTTTTTGCAAAAGATTTCAAAATCTTTAATTGCAAAAAATTAATCAAATTGAGGAGATTTAGAATCTGCAAGTCATTGTAAAGCAAGAATAAAACAAGTTTTATCTCTTTGTTATTTTTAGCAGATTTGTTAGTGGTCTTTCCTTGGTCGATTTGAGCTTCCTGATGGAGAGATAAGTTTTTTTTCACTTTAAAAGCAAATTTGATCTATTTTGAGAAGCTTTTCGGTATGTACATGCAAAAGTGTGATTTTTTTGCTTTTGTGCAAACTTTTGGGGCAGTTTTTGATACCTTTCCTTGAGCTCGGATTAGGGTTTTGGGGATATATCTTATAGAAAACTTAGAGTTTTCTCAGTTCAAATTCATTATTTCTTCCTCTCATGTTGAAATAGAGAGTTTTGTAAGCAGCATTCCTATTTCTCAATTTTGTGTCTATTTGTAGTTTTAGTTTGATGTTATATTGTGATTTCTTTTTACAGAATCCTTGTTATGTCCTAAGACTGTAATTCTTGATGCAGAAAGTCCAAAGATATAGGTTGCATGTTGTATTTAAAATCAAATCTTCATGCAAATTATTTATGTGTTAATTGTTCATGAGAGATTGTGAGATATTGTGGTTTTCTGAAAACTGTTTGTGGGCAAAAAACCAAAGTCATCATTTAGTCACCGTTAAATTCTGAAAATCATTTTAAGTCATAGGTTTTAATTTCAGTAATCCTTCTCTATCCTTTTTCCAAAAAATTATTTAGAATAGGATTGTCATTCGGAGAACTAGCTCACTCTAGAGATTCTCTTTTCACAGAAGATCACCCACATCTAAAAAGAGTTTCCATGTTTCAACAGATAGTCTAATTTTTGCAAATCTGACAAAGGGTGCATATCTGATTGATAACACTTCCACCATCTAAAATTTAGGATTTTGTTAGCAGTTAGTATATATATGTAACCACTAGAAACAATGCATACGTGATACCGTTATGTTATAATATGCTTTGAACTATGTCTTTGTGTTACACTTTTTTGATATGAATAAAATAAACTTTGCCAATATTATTATGAAATAATAGTTCTGTGTAATGGAATTATCATGGATGGATTCATTTTGAAGATGCGAAAGTACATGTGATCTATGTTAATCGTAGGCATACCCGAGAGTTGGCCACTCGAGGGATCTCGTAGGATAGATAAGTATTTTCATTTTTAATGTTGTTTCCTTTATTCTGTATATGATAAATTTAGATGAATGTTATCTGTGTGTGTCGAGTTCTGTCAAATATTTTTGTAGATCGTAGTTTTAAGTTTGCAATATTTAAGTTTTGTTCATTTGAAATTTCAGAGCATCCACTCTTGTTGTTAGTTACAAATTGTCAAGTTTACTTTTTGTCAACAGTTCGTCGTTAGCTATTAGTTGTTTTCATTTAAATTTTACATTTATACTACAAGTGTTTCTTCTTAGGTAATTTATATTCTTTTTAGCTTAATCATCTCATGATTTCTATCTTAAACAACTTCATGCTTTCTAGTTAAGTTTTTGTTTACAATCATTTCAATAATTCAGAAAATCTAAGAGAGATAGCCAAGATGTCCCCTATTGCATATAGCCTTCGAACACTACCCGACCGATATAATTGATACATTTTCAACTAAAATGATAGGACCTCACGACAGTCTGTCAGTCATCTATGAAGAATACCAAGGGTACTAGATCTTTCTCTTCCACCAAAACATCCTCAAGGATTTCCAAGGTGGAACTCAACAACCTTTTTTCCAACATGAAGGAGGATATAATAATTCATCTAGCTACCCAAATAGATGTAAGAAAAATTACATTGTAGAAAATAGAGAAAAAAAAATAAGCACAATATTAACACAGTATTTACGTGAAAAACTTGGTAAAATTATACTAGGAAAAAACCACATGCAAAGATCTTTCATATTTTATTTCTCCAGAAATTCACAATTACAACAATATTCTGAAAAGATATAGAAAACGCATGACTTCAACAAAGTATAAGAAATTTGAGTTGTAGAGTCCTAGTCGAACACAACTATCCAAAAATATTAAGTATGACTCATACAGCTACATGTTGAACATTTGGCAAAATGACCAAAAATAGAGAGTCAAAAACGGCCAAAAATATTTCGGCTTCGCCAAAAACACCTTCGGCGTGGTTCTTTATGTTGACTATTTGTCACTGCTAGAATAACAATTAAATTGACTTCATATTCCAACACTAGATACTTTGTACATCAAAAAAAATAAGAGGAGGTAGAGGTTGATCTCATAGAATATTATCCACACTATTTCCAAAAAAGGGTCAACTATAAATATAAGAAGATTGCCAACATTTCTCAGGAGAAGAATGTTGAGAAAATGTGTCTCAACCTTTCAATTACTTAAGCTACTCTTGATACATAAGGTAATGTTCAACCGATGACGACCAAGGGGGGCCATGGGGGGGGATCCCCCCCCCCTCATGAGGGGTCTAGGGGATCATCCCCCCAACTAGGGATTTGGGGGTAGCGCGCCTCAATAGGAGCTCGAGGGCAATGCCCCCGGAGGAGAAAATTTATATATACTTTATTATTGTAAATCTGGACCATTCATCATTATGTCTCATATCCGACGACTAATATTTTAATAGCTTGACTTTCCCTAGAAGGAAACCCTATTTTATGAGGGTGTTGTAACACAACTGAGTATTGTGATGTATTCTGAGAGTCTGATAGCAGTCGTGTTGCCTCTAGATCCATGTGTGGTGATACTCCTAAGAGAAGCTTGCTCTACAAGTATATTGTAATCTTTGTGATTTTTGAATAATATATTGGGTAGCTTCTCGAGTGTGGGGTTTTTCTCCCGAAAGGGTTTTCCCCGCATAAATCACTGTGTTGTGGTATACATGATATTTGTGTTTATTTATGTTTAAGTTTTTGTAACTGCTAAAGATCTGTAAAAAATTTACATTATTCTGCTCTCAAGATTAGTGTAAGAAGTTGTTTCACTACCTTAGATTCCTTACAAAGAAAGGGAAACTTGAATTTTGTACCCTAGAGGATGAAGAATGACAAGTGTTCTATATTTCTCAATGTAAGCCATGATAATAATGACAAAGTATACCCCAATATCCCTTGTCTTATAATATTTCCTTTCCTGGGGTCAATACACCCTCTCTAACTAGAATAATCAACCCTATAATACCATGTAAAATCAACAACGACCAATGGCCCAATCATCTAATTGGACTCCATAACAGGGGATGTGGCGACAACAACCATACCAAGCCCCAAATTGCAATCCACTTTGGCAATCCCCTCAAAACCAATGGCCACCACAATGGCGTGGGAACCAACAATGGAAAAACCAAAATGTTAGCTACCCACAACCACAACAATATTTACAACAACAACCAACCATAATGCCAAACCTAGCCATATCTGCCCCAACATAACTAAGAGCACCTCAATTTCCTGCTCAACCTATACCAAACCCTAATAATAATCTTGTTTAATAGGCTTACACTAATGAACCTATCCATTACCTAGCCTATGACCTACGTTCAAGAAGAATGCTTGTTGGACCATCATCCCCTCATATCACAAAAAATATTGGTGAGGAACCAACAATAAAAACCACTAATGATTCAATATAGCAACCTGAACAAGGTAAATCACATCAAGACATCACAAATAAGGATCAACTATTTTTAGAGAGACTGACAATCCAAAATATCATTTTGAACCCCAATTTGATTTCTTGAGCCAACTTAAGAATGTTTGTGTAAAGATACCCTTGGTTCAATCCATTAAAGAAGTGCCCATTTACACAAAAACTGTGAGGGAATTATGTCTCAAAAATTCAGGCAAGAATTGAAAAGACCCCAGATTGTCCATGTTTTAGGAAAATTGGCTAACATTATACTAGGAAACATAGTTGTCCCAAGGTATGTAGACCCTAGTATTCTTTTTGTAGATGTACAAATTAATGGCACACTTTTCAAGAACACTCTGATTGACTTAGGGGTAGCCATCAATGTAATGACAAGAGAAATAATGCAACAACTTCAACTAATGGATCTCAGACCCACACCTACAATTCTACAATTAACAAATAGGTCAACCATCAAACTAGAGGGTATTATTGAGGATTTAGTTATCACACTAGATTCATGGGAATATCAAACAAATTATATGATTTTGTATCCCAAATCTAACCTTGGAGGATATCCCTTAATCTTAGGTAGACCATGGTTAGCCACTACATACACATTTATTGGATGTAGGCCTAGTAACATGATAATTTCTAATGGGAATGTGACCAAAAATTTGGTCCTCTACTTGCCTACACAACCACGTGTAGAACTTGAACAAATTGTTTGGCCAACCCTAGAAGAAGATGACCATACTCGCTGCAAACACTTAATACTATAGAATAGAGTGAAATTTAGGATGAAGATGAAATTATTACACATATCATGCAAAACTCCTATGGTAGGGACTCATAACAACATTATTATCTAGTATGCTTACATTTCCCCTTACACAATTTCATACCTACAAATGCCTCTAAATCCACTTCCTAGCTATTCCATACACTACTCCCACACAGTTGCAATATTAATCTATTAGGTTTGGATGTTGAATTTTTCATGACTTCTGCCATAACCATGAAAGTAACACCAAGAAGAACACCCAATATCAATAACCAATTAATATTCCCCCAAAAATTTGAATTACTTACAATGTTGCAAGCTCACACAGTAGCATTCGCCAAGGAATATCATGACATGAAGGCTATAGATACTATTCTTTGTGTGCACACAATCTACATCAATGAGGGGTACAAGTCAATAAGGAAGCCACAAAGAAGGATGAACCCAATTGTGTGAGATATAGTGAAGACAAATTACAGAAGTAATTGGATGCAGGGTTAATTTATTCCATTTTAGATAGTCAATGGGTTTCCCCATTGGTTGTAATGCCTAAAAAATGAGGTAAATGGAGAGTGTGTGTAGATTACAAATTGATAAATGCAACCACAAGGATGGATCATTTTCCTCTTCCTTTTATTGATCAAGTGTTATATTCACTAACAGGGAAGAAATACTTTTCTTTCATATATGGGTTTGGTGGATACAACCAGATAAAGATAGCTCCAAAAGACCGAGACAAAACAACCTTTACATATCCATGGGGTACATATCCCTATTCAATTTTACCATTTAGACTACGTAGTGCACCTACAACATTCCAAAGATTTTTCTTGAGCATATTTTTATACTTTATACATGACTCCATAGAAATCTATATGGATGAATTCACCACTTATGGAAACTCTTATGAAGAAGAATTGGTAAATCTGGAGAAATTCCTTCAAAGGTGTCAAGATCACAACCTCTCTTTAAGTCATGAAACATGTTTAATGATGGTGATTGAATGAGTGGTCTTGGGACACTTTATGTCCAGCAGGGGGATTTAGGTGGATCCTAACAAAATAGAGTTGATCTCCACTCTACCTATCCCTTGGAAGAAAAAATATGTGAGGAGTTTCCTTGGCCATATAGGATATTACATGAGGTTTATTAAAGAATTTGATAAAATAGCAACCCCCCTTATTTGTTCTTTTATCTAAAGACATTGAATTTAAATAGACCTTTGTCTACCAGGAAAATTTTGAAGCCCTCAAAATAGCTCTCACAAGGACACCTATTTTGAGAGGCCCTAATAGGACCATTCCCTTCCACATACATATAGATGCTTCAAATTTCACAATAGGTGTTGTCTTAGGAAAGAAGGTAATTTGGAGTATGTCATTTATTATATCAATAAAAACCTTCAAGTAGTTGAGCTCAATTACACTATTACCAAAAAGGAGATGTTAGCACCAGTATAGGCCATTAACAAGTTTAGACACTATATTACTAGATATTTTATCTTTTTTCTATATAAATTATACAAAAGTCAAATATTTGATGAAAAAACCAGTAGTTGATGGGAAAATTGTTAGGTGGTTATTATTGTTCTAGGAGCTTGATATAACCATTGTGGACAAGCCAAGGAAAGCAAATGTGGTATCTAATTTTCTTTCCAAACTGTAAATGAAAATAGAAGAAGTTGTGGATGATTCCTTTTTCAGATGAACAATTGTTTACCCTCTTAATACAACACCTTGGCATGTAAACATGGCTAATTACTTGGTTGCAGGAAAAACACCCCCACATCTCTCACCTAGAGAAAGGTGTCATTTAGTTGAACACAACATTCCATATTCATGGGTAGTTGGTTATCTATTTTATATAGGGTCGAACAATATAATGAGAATATGCATAAGGGAAGATGAATTATATGATATCCTTAAGGATTGTCACGATGAGCCTTGTGGAGGACACTTTGCAGCCAAGCGAATAACTCTAAAAATTTTAAACACTGGCTATTAATGGCCTACACTTCATATGAATGTAGTTAAATATACAAGGAGGTGCAATAGATGCCAGAGAATGGATAGACCAACCAGGAGCAATAAAATGCCTCTCCAACTAAAATTGGTCATTGCACCATTTGATAAATGGGGATTGGATTTTATTGGAACAATAGCTCTCACGTCTAATAATAAGGAATACATTCTAGTATATACTAACTATCTTAAAAAATGGGTAGAGGTTAAAACATTATAGTTTGATAAATTTTGCCACAATCCTTTATGAGGTAATATTCACAAGGTATGGTGTGCCTAGGGAGATAGTCATAGATCAAGGACCCCAATTTACTTTGGATTTGATTACATAGTTAGTCAAGGAATATGATGGCAGACA
The DNA here is from genome assembly GCA_007258455.2 of Sequoia sempervirens. NCBI lineage: Eukaryota > Viridiplantae > Streptophyta > Pinopsida > Cupressales > Cupressaceae > Sequoia > Sequoia sempervirens. The sequence goes on from VDFB02000015.1 coordinate 584,868,580, forward strand.
TAGAAAGTCAACTCCTATTAAATCTATAAGAAAATGAGCAAGTTGAGGTCACAACTCCTATTAAATCTGCAAGAAAATGAACAAGTTGAGGTCACAAACATGGAAATAGAGGGAATTCGCAGCGGAAGGACTGGGCAACAAGATTACCTAAAGTTGTTTGAGCATATAGGATAGCCTAGAAAAATACAACAAGATTAACACCATATGAATTGGTGTATGGGAAAAATATTGTCCTTTCGATTGAATTTAAGCATAAAACACTCAAAATTGCAATACAGCTTGGAATGAATCTCTTTGAAGCTTAGAAATATAGACTGCATAATCTCAATTCTCTAAATGAAATAAGGATGGAAATACTATGGATCATACAAAGATTGTGCAAAAATAAAGAGTCAATCGGCATGACCAGATTATCAAAATCAAGGAAGTCAATTAAGGAGATTAGGTATTGCTCTATGATTCTAGGTATAAGGATCACAAATGAAAACTACATACATGATGGCTTGGTCTTTATGAAATTAAACATGTTTTTCAGAATGGAGTGGTCCAACTAACTACAATTGATTCAGTTTGATTCTCCTTAATAGTCGATGGACATCTACTAAAGCTTTATAAAAATCCATTACATAAGGAGGAATTTATACACGATCTGTAGTAACAATTTGCACCGTATATAGATTCAACATTTCTTCCAAAACATGTAGACATGGATGAATCACTAATTGCTATATCTATAGAGGATCCAACCAGCTCACCTAATAATGTACAATAGGTATAAACTCTCACAATAAAATCTCACATACGCACATTGTTACAAGTATGAATGTGTATGGTGGTGTTGTCATTAATGTTGCCATTGATGTCAACACAGTATAGGATGTTGCAGAGAAAGGAATCAAGTCATTGCAGGTTGTGCATGTATAGTTGAGATATTGTTGAGATGTTGTGAGTACATGGAGCTATCTTTATAGTGTTGCAGGTGTGTTGATATGATGAGTTACTAAGTGCTTTTGAGGAATAGTGAAGTCAGAGTTGTGTGTGTGTCTAGAATGTGCTCCGGCTTGTGCTCCACATTTCTTTTGTATTGATCCTATTCTTGTGTGGATCTGAAGTATTGTTTATGGGCATATGATGGTGATATATCCTAGATTTTAGCTTTTGGTTTGATGAAGAGTGAAAGTTGTGTTCACTGGTGTGTGAACTAGTCTGGCAGAGTTGTTTGTCCGTGGATTGGGAGAAATGTTTTTGCTTCGTAGTCCTCTGTTGGTTTGTTTTAGGTCTTGCAAATATGGAAGAAGGTGTGTAAAGGTGTTTGTGGTTTGGTGCTTCGGAAGACGAGTTTCAGAGTTGTTGTGTGTGGTTGTAAAGTCTGGATGGACTGATGGAAAGTATTTTATGTTTGAAGGTTGTTGCATTTGTTGCGGATGAATTTGAAGGCATCTAAGATGTGTTCCAATGTATGGTGAAGTGTGTTATGTGGTCTGCATGTTATCTTCTTGTTGCAGAAGCATGTACTTCAAAGCTCATTTGTGTTTTCATTAGGTTTGGCCGACCTAGTGTCTACACATCATGTGAAGGATATGTATCAATTAAGGAAGTGTGTGATTGATTTGGGACGTTGTTTTGGGTCTTCGGTAAGTGTTGGTTTGGTTCACTCTCATTCTCTTCAACTGTGGGAATGTTGAGTTGTCGACCTAATTTGAATTTGTAAAATGAAGTGTGTGTAGCGGACCTTGGAGAAAGTTTCTAAGGTTGAAGATGGTATAAATACAATTCAAGATGTTATAGGTTGATGTATAAAGCATGCCACAAGTTTGAAAAGCAAGAGTGTGCAAAAGTGAATTGAGGAAGCAATACTTTAATGTGTCAGATTCCTGAAAGGAGTGAGCTGATGGTGTCTACAATCTTTTGATCAAGGCTGAGGATGTGTGTAATTTGTTGTGGTGGATTTTCTATTATCCTTTGTATCTATAGGTAGTGAGCCTCCCTTTTGGATAGTGATTCCTATATGTAGGCAATGAGCCTCGCATCTAGACAGTGATTCCTTTTGGGAAGTGAGCCCTTTGGCAGTGAGCCTCTTTGTAATCGGTCTTGGAATTACTTTATATTGTGAGTTAATCCTCACTGTGGTTTTTCCCTTATTGGGTTTCCACGTAAATATGGTGTTTCTTGTGTTGATATTTCTTTATGTTATTTTCATTTCATGTTCATACTTAATAACAGAATAAAGTGGATGTGAAGATAATAATTGTTTGAGATTGGAGACAACTGATTCACCCCCCTCTCAATTGTCTTGTGCCTTTCAACAATTGGTATCAGAGTTGTGGTTCCTTGGAGAAGAGCTTAACCACTTGAGGTAGATCTGATGGTGCACAAATTGTCAATCCCCGTGTTTGATGGATTTAACTACAGTGACTGGAAAGTGCAAATGAGAGGTTACTTGATCTCTCTTGGTTACAAGACTTGGAAAGTTGTTGAGACAAAATATGTTGCACTGAAAATTGGTCCTTCTGCAGATGATATTTTTGCCTATGAGGAAAATGAAAAATCAAGGCATGCAATTTATAGTGCTTTATCTAAGAATGAGCGAACAAAAGTTATTTCTTTGGGCATTGCTTATGAAGTTTGGAAAAAGTTTGAAGATATCTATGAAGGAAATGATAGAATGAAATTTTCAAAGAAGCTAACAGCTAAGCAAAGATATGAGAACTTGAAAATGGAAGAAGGTGAAGATATTGCAGTGAATAAAGTTAAAAATCGTAAAGTCTCAGCCATCAAGGACGTGTATGATCCTAAGAAGTTCACTAAAGAACAGCTATTTGGCACCTCCACTACATTTGAAATGAGGAAGTTTGGAAAAGAAAAGGAGAAGACAAAATTAGCCTTTAAACCTACAAAGACAGAAGATGATCTGGATGGTGATAGTTCAGAGGAGTTAGAAGAAAATTTTATAAGGAAGTTGAAGAAGTTACCGGCAAGTACAAAGGTATGTTACCTTTTAAATGTTTCAGTTGTGGAAATATTGGTCAGTATGCTTCAAGATGTCCAAATAGAGCTGTACACAAAAAGAACAGAGACAATAAAGACAAAAAGGATAAGAAGTTCAAGAAATTGTACTATGTTAGAGAAGATGCTGGAATTTCTGATGATGAATTTGATTTTGAGGGTGATAATGATGAATGCTTGTTTCTAGCCTTAGAGAATAAATCAGTGTCTACTAACTCTAGAAGATGTGCAAGGGAAAGTGGTCCGGAGAACAAAAAGGAAGAGATGGAAGGTACTCTGGTTACTGCCTTTCATGCTAGACAAGATGAAGACTATTGGGTGATTGACAATGGTTGCTCAAATCACATGACTGGAGACAAAAGTAAGTTTACTAAACTTGAAAATTATGATGGTGGATTAGTCATGTTTGGAGATGATTCTTGAGCAAAGATTGTTGGAAAAGGAACAATTAGTTTTGATGGAAAACATAGTACTGATGATGTCTATTATGTTAAGGGCTTAAGGAATAATTTTTTGAGTGTTGGAAAAATGTTAGCAAAGGATTTAAGCTTGTGTTTCAGGATAATACTTGTGAGATCAAGAAAGGGTTTGAAACTGTGGTTGTTGCAGGAAGAAGAACATATGGAAACATTTATCAACTTAAGGGTGTTGATGGTTAGTGCCTTGTATCTCAAGTTAATGAAAGTTGGCCATGGCACCAGAGGATGGGATGTGTAAACTTTGATAATCTGATCAGGATTAGTTCAAGAGAGGTTGTCTAGGATCTGCCTAAAATCACAAAGCCTACTAATACTGTTTGCAGAAGTTTTCAGTTGGGAAAACAAACAAGATGCAGTTTTAAAGGAAAAGATCAATCAACTACTGGAATGTTGGAATTGGTTCATACAGGCCTTTGTGGTCCCACAAGAACATGAAGTCTTAATGGTGACAGGTATTTCATGCTCCTTATTGATGATTATTCTAGAATGACATGGGTTACTTTTTGTATGGAGAAATATCAAGCTATGGATAGATTCAAAGTGTTCAAGGCAAGGGTAGAGAATGAAGTGAACTTGAGAATCAAATTTTTAAGGTCTGATAGAGGTGGATAATTCACTTCCAGTGAGTTTAATACTTTTTGTGAAGAGCATGGCATAAAGAGACATTTTCTATTCCTAGAACTCCTCAGCATAATGGAGTTGTTGAGAGGAAGAACCAGATTGTTCAAGAGGCTGCAAGAACTATGATGAAAGAAGAAAATGTACCTGATGTATACTAGAGAGAGGCAATCCACATTGTTGTTTATATTCTTAACAGAGTTCAGATCAAAGGTAACAGCACAAACACTCCTTATGAGTTGTGGACTGACAAGATTACTACTGTCAAGTACTTTAAGGTGTTTGGAAGCAGGTGTTACATTAAAAGGGATGATGAGAACCTTGGAAATTTTGATACTAGATGTGATGAAGGTATTTTCCTTGTATATTCAACTAGTAGCAAAGCTTATAGATGCTTCAATAAAAGATTGAGGAAGATTGTTGAGACTGCAAATGTGAAAGTTGATGAAGATATGCATAGACCAGTTGAAATAAGTGAAGTTGAACTAGATGAACATATCTACAGACAAGTACAAGAAGAGAATAAGGAAGAAGAAGAAGAAGCTCTGGAACTTTCTCTTAAGACCCCAAAGTATGTACAGAAGAATCATCCAGAAGAACAGATAATTGGAGATAAAAGTGAAGGTGTAAAGACAAGAAGCAAATTGGTAGCAACTGAGGTAAACTTGTATTTATTGTCCAATATAGAACCTAAATCAGTGTGTGAAGCATGCAAAGATGATAATTGGGTTAGAGCAATGAAAGAGGAGTTGCAGTAGATAGAGAAGAATCAGACATGGGAACTGGTTCCTAGACCTATAAACAAGAACATAATTGATTCAAAGTGGGTGTTTAGGAATAAGCTGAATGAGAATGGTGAAGTTGTAAGAAAAAAAGAAAAACTTGTATGCAAAGGTTATTCATAGGTTGGAGGAATAGAATTTGAAGAGAAATTTTCCTCGGTGGCAAGAATGGAGGCTATTCGGATGTTCTTGGCATTTTCTGCTCACAAAGATTTCAAGATATATCATATGGATGTTAAGTATGCATTCCTGAATGGAGAATTGGAAGAAGAGGTGTACATGGAACAACCAGAGGGATTTCAATTATCAGATAAATCGGATATGATCTATAAGTTGAAAAAGGCATTGTATGGACTTAAACAAGTTCCCAGAGCACGGTATGCAAGGTTGGACAGGTATTTGACACAACAAAGGTTCAGTAAAGGCTCCAGAGACAGTAATCTCTATTTCAAGGTTGAAGAAAGCAAAATGTTGATAGTAGTTGTGTATGTTGATGATATAATCTTTGGAGGAAATGAAGGTATGTATAAGATATTTGCAGAGGAGATGCAAAAAGAGTTTGAAATGTTTATGATTGGTGAGTTGAATTTCTTCCTTGGACTTCAAGTGAATCAAACTAATAAGGGCATATTCATTTCACAATCAAAGTATGTCAAATATTTGTTGAAGAAGTTTGGAATGGATGACTCCAAACCGGTTTGTACCCCTATGGTGATTGGATGCAAACTAAGTAAAGATGATGAATCTCCTAAAGTTGATCAGAGCTTGTACAGATCTATGATTGGTGGACTATTGTATCTTACTGCTACTAGACCGGATATCATGCATGCAGTATGTTTGGTTTCCAAATTTCAAGAAAAACCTAAAGAAGCACATGTTACAGTTGTCAAGAGGATATTCAAATATCTTAAAGGCACTCTGGATTATGGCTTGTGGTATCTTAAGGATACTAGTTTCACTTTGAGTGCTTTCACTAATGCAAATTGGGTTGGTTGTGTGGATGACCGAAAGAGTACAAGTGGTGGTGCATTTTTTCTTGGAGGAAGATTAGTTTCATGGCTAAGCAAGAAATAGGATTCAGTTTCTTTATCCACTGCAAAAGCTAAGTACATTACTATAGCATCGTGTTGCACACAGGTTTTATGGATGAAGCAAACATTGAAGGATATAGGAGTGATGTGTGATGACCCTATCCCTATCTTTTGTGATAATACAAGTGCTATAAATGTTTCAAAGAATCTGGTAATGCATTCAAGGACAAAGCATATATCTAGATCAGATATCATTTCTTGAGAGAAAAGGTGTTGGAGAATGAATTCATATTGGAGTATGTGCCTAAAAAGGATCAGATTGTTGATATATTTACTAAGGCCCTTTCGAAGGATACTTTTGAGTATCTCAAGGAGAAGTTGGGGGTTATTGCCCCTCCTTCTTCGAACTAGGTGCACATGGAGGTGCATCAGACCATTGGATCTATTGATTCTTCATTTGTCTGGACTGATGACTGGGTCTACTCCTCAGGGGGAGTAGGAAGTTTCATTGTTGCAGTATGAAATGGGTGCACTCCTAAGGGGGACTGATCAAAGCTACATATGGCTGAACAATTATGCAAACCTTTTGTTCTTTTCCATTCATGTCAAAGGGGGAGAGAGAGTCATGTGAAAAATAGTGAAAGAAAAAGGGGGAGAGAAAGTCATGTGGAAGAGAGTATATTGCAAGGAAAAGAGAGTGCAGTAAATGTTGTGTAGGTTGTCTAATCTAAAAAATAAAGGAGAGTGCAAGAATGGAATAGATGTTGTCTTTGATGGTTTTTTCACATCATGTGTTGCCATCAATGATAAACGGGGAGATTGTTGCAAGTATGAATGTGTATGGCGGTGTTGTCATTGATTTCAACACAATATAGGATGTTGCGGAGAAAGGAATCAAGTGATTGTAGGTTGTGTATGTATATTTGATATACTGTTGAGATGTTGTGAGTACATGGATCTATCTTTACGGTGTTGTAGGTGTGCTGATATGATGAGTTACTAAGTGATTTTGAGGAATAGTGAAGTCAGAGTTGTGTGTATGTTCAGAATGTGCTCCGGTTTGTGCTTCGCATTTCTTCTATGTTGATCCTATGCCTGTGCAGATTTGAAGTATTTTTTATGGGAATCTGATGGTGATATATCCTAGATTGTAGCTTCTAGTTTGATGAAGAGTGAAAGTTGTGTTCACCGGTGTGTGAACTGGTCTGGCTAAGTTGTTTGTTTGTGGACTGGGAGAAATTTTTCTACTCTGTAGTCCTCCGCTGGTTTGTTTTAAGTCCTTCAGATCTTGGAAGAAGGCGTGTAAAGGTGTTATATGTGTTCTATCAAAGGTGTTTGTGGTTTGGTGCTCTGGAAGATGAGTTTCAGAGTTGTTGTGTGTGGTTGTACAGTCTAGATGGACTGATGGAAAGTATTCTATGTTTGAAGGTTGTTGCATTTGTTGTGGATGAATTTGAAGGCATCTGAGATGTGTTCTAGTGTATGGTGAAGCATGTTATGTGGTTCACATGTTATCTTCTTGTTCCAGAAGCGTGCACTTCAAAGTTCATTTGTGTTTTCATTAGGTTTGGCCGACCTGGTGTCTACACATCATGCAAAGGATATGTATCAATTAAGGAAGCGTGTGATTGATCTGAGATGTTTTTTTCGGTCTTGGGTAAGTGTTGGTTTGGTCCACTCTCATTCTCTTCCACCGCAGGAATGTTGAGTTGCAGACCTAATTTGAATTTGTAAACTGAAGTGTGTGTAGCAGACCTTGTATAAAGTTTATAAGGTTGAAGATGGTATAAATACAAGTCGAGATGTTATAGGTTGATGTATCAAGCATTCCATAAGTTTGAGAAGCAAGAGAGTGTGAAAAAGAATTGAGGCAGCAGTACTTTAATGTGTCAGATTCTTGAAAGCAGTGAGTTGATGGTGTCTACAATCTTTTGATCAAGGCTTTGGATGTTTGTAATTTTTTGTGGTGGATTCTCTGTTATCTTTTGTATCTATAGGATGTAAGCCTCCCTTTTGGATAGTGATTCCTATTTGTAGCCAGTGAGCCTTGTATCCAGACAATCAGTCCTTTTGGGCAATGAGCCCTTTGGCAGTGAGCCTCTTTGTAATCAGTTTTGGAATTACTTTATATTGTGAGTTAATCCTCACCGTGGTTTTTCCCTTATTGGGTTTTCCACGTAAATCTGGTGTTTCTTGTGTTGATATTGCTTTATGTTATTTTCATTTCATGTTCATACTTAATAATAGAATAAAGTGGATGTGAAGATAATAATTGTTTGAGATTTGTGTTTGAGATTGGTGACAACTGATTCACCCCCCTCTCAGTTTTCTTGTGCCTTTCAACACACACATGCACTATATACCATCAACAATAGCTATTTTTGGATATGCATAGCAAGTGCACAGGACCTATAGCAATCACCCCAAGGCATTTATAAAATAGACCTATTTGACCATTTCCCACAACAACTCCCTCTAGCTCACTATCACTACACCTGTAGCCACTATCACTTACAGTTACACATCACTTTTGTCATTTCTATAAACAAACACTCTTATCCATCACACTTCACATGAAGCATATCATTTCATTATAAATAAAACCTCGTGCATGTCATAATTTTCTTTTCCCGTATTAAATTTTTTTGGACATGTGACATCATTCCCATAAACTTTATACAGTGAATATACCCATAGTACTTCCATTAAATTTCCATCATTTCAATTTTTTTGTCAAGTAGATGCATGATGAAATTCAACTCATATCACATGCACCACCTTTTTCCATCATTGCACCATTCCAAGTACTTTTTTTTTATAAGTAATTTTGTTATTATAAACTATGATTAACATTAAATTATATTGATTTCCTCTAGAATTCATGTTCATGCACACATGTAATTTATATTATATCAAATATCTCCAATTCTTTGAAATTTATTCCCTCTATCCTTTCCATACCTTGCTATTTGAGGATAAATAGCAACTTTATGTTGAGGGGAGAACTGTTTGGTTATCCTTTCCAATTTCATTCTCAATAATCAAAAATTGCATATACACCAAATCCAATTTCCTTCACAAGCCATAGAAATTGTAGACATGGACAAATTCCTTCATAATCCATACAACTTGTAGACACATAGGTGGTAGTGTTAATAAAAGCAACAAGCATATTGAAGTACAGTTGGAGTAGAAGTTTCTTGACAAAGGTTGTAGAACTTCAAGATGGGAGATGAAATTGTCAAATGAGAACCAACAACACATAATATGTTATTAGAAGATCAGTAGTGTCTACACATCTGCCAACAAGTTGGATGGTTAGACTATTTTATTTTTCTAATAGAATATAATGAAGTAATGACACAAAAATTTACCAATACGTTACAGAATAATGAGGCTACAATTGGAGGTTTGAGAGTGGATGCTTCAAAAGTAATGCTTGTAAAAACAATTGGGTTTCCTAGGGTAGGAGAAAAAAAATTAGTGCGAACTGATGCAATCACAACACATAATGACTTTACACAGCCAGGAGAGGAATTGGAATCCTTGGTACAAGGCACTAAAATACTTTCCCTGCCATGGTTATGGGAATTTGTTGCTTCATATATAGTTAAATATTTAACTTGCGATGACAGAAAATCTTTTCTATATACAATACATTTTAAACTTCTGGGTCACCTATGACATCAAAGGTTGGTGAATGTCCCTAAATTCTTGTATAATTTGTTGAAACAAATATCTATTGAATATAGAAGAAAGAGGAGCCAATTTGCTCTTACCATTATACAATAAAGAGGTAGAGGAGGTCTTTGCAGCCAAAAAGGTAGTCACACCACCTCAAATAGAAGGGCCCTACAAAAGGAAAGGTCAAGCCTCAATATGAAAAGGTTGTTGTAGTGGAATTTGAAATGGACTTACAAGAAGAAAATGTGCCCAGTAATCAAGAACAATCTAAAACCTTACAATTTATATATCTGAGTAGCAACTTAGATTTTAATTCTGAAGATTTGTTCACAACAAGGAAGAAGCACAAACCTCAGAATAGCCTAGCTTCTGAAAATAGAATTTGCTTCACATACTAAGGCTAATGAAGATTTTTTTCAAAAAATGAGGATGAATTGTTTTAACAGGAAAATATGAGAGTAAGGACCTGAAAGAAACTCTACAGACAATAAAATAATTGGAAGAACATATCAAGAAACACCAACAAAGGGAGAATGGATTGGATAATAGGGTTAAGGAATTGGAGAAACTATTGTATGATTTTGAGCAGCAAGGGTAAGGTTTGGATAAATTGGCACAATTGACCATTTTTTAGATTAACAAGAAAACTCCACAACCTGAAAACCAAAATAAATCTCCAATAATTCCTAGAACTCCTATTGTGGTTACCCTCAAGATTTAATTGTAGAACACAATAGAATAATTCTCTTAGTTGTGAAAGTATCAAGAAAATGAAATTTTTGAATTGATAGCAACACACACTAGAGAGATTGAGAAGAAGGATGTAGAGATTAAAAGATTGAAAATAAAAAGAAGAAATGGTTAATAAAATAGTTCAGCTTTTGAAATGCAGACCACCTACTAGAGTTTACACCTTATTTTTGTAAGAGAATTTTTTTAAGTTTTCAATTCAACTAGCTAAACAATTACCTTCCTATTTCCATATCTTTACCTGCATTCTTTTTAGAAGCATACCAATAGGTCACACCAAATATGCAAGATGAATTATGTGAATTTTATTTGCATAATCTGACCATTCCCTATAACACTGCCTAGAACCCACTTATCTAAATGTGGGAGATGTTCAAATCAAGGAATTAGCCTCATGCATCAAGCATGAATATCAGAGAGGATAGCTACAACTAGATTATCATGAGAAGGAGAATTCAATTCCCTTCCACATTAGAGTAGAGATAGAGGATCATAGAGAGGTAGTGGAAGAATGGATTGACCTTGTGGATAGGAAATGGGTGGAGAATAATATTTTGGAATGTAGGGAGTAGGATTATAAAATATTTCAAGAACTAGTAGCAAAGACAGGAAGAGAAGAACTTACCTTCTCACAGGACAAATGGAGGGAGTTAGCATAGGAGCTAAAAAAGAAGGAACCTCATTTTGTCTTCAACTAACTGGAAACAATTAAAAGAGTTCAAAAATATATCATAGCTTCCCTTGAACATCATATTACTTGGTTCCCTCTAATGTTTCATCCTCCTCTTCTCTTATTTCTAAATCCACATTGTACATAAATAAGAGAGGAGATAGGGGCAACTATACAGGCTAGATGGGAGAGGATATCAGAGAAAATGATTTTACCTAAAGCATGGTGAAAGGGTAACTAACATAGTGGACTATAGGGAAATTGCATTGCAATACAACCAGAGACTGTGAACTACTTGAGCACAAGCAAAAATCCAAGTTGGAGGGAATGGTGATCCCTAGAAAATTCCAACTTCCTTGCTTTAGTTTCATACATTTTATCATATTTTTACTAAGTTTCAAAGATATTTTCATATATTTTAAATTTTAAAAGTATTGAAGATTATATAACATATTGATAAATGATTGTGATCTTTGAATGTTTATGGAATTTAGTAGAGTTTTATGATTAATTGTAGTTGTTAATAATGAAAATTCCTTTGAAAATAAAACTAGCCCCTGTAGTGAAGTATTTGTCAACCCACAACAAAAGGACTTTCAACCCGCAACAAAAGAATGTGGGTATGCCACAGTCAAAGGAGGTGATCAACTATAATATGTGTATTTTTTTAATATGATGTAGGATATGGTCAGAGGATGTGAAAATGATTATCCATGGATCACTCCATCTTTTCACTTTCTATTATAAATCATGGAGGAAAGATTAGGCTTGTTCTAACAGTGGATAACATCTTGTAATAAATTTTGTCTTGTTAGTCATGCATTCAAGTATAACAATCTTCTTAATTGATGAAGATTCCTTATCATATTCTTACACTCTTACTTTCACTTGCATTTTTTTTACTATTAAGCTAAGACTTGGTCCTCTCTCTATGTTTTTGGAAGAGTTGACAGTTGCTCATAGTTTATTTTCAATAAGAGGACTCTCATAGATCCCGTACATATGTATGATCTTGTGAGAGATGAAGTGGCTAGATTTTTGGTATGAAATAGATTGAATATAAATCTTGTTATCAGATACCCTATTCTTAAGTCTTTATATATTTAAACTTCAATAAAGAAGAATACACCAATTTCATGAATCTTTGAGTTAGGATTTGAAGGAAGACATTATGGATTGTAGTAGCTCAAGCAAGGGCCACTTGAGGTATTGAAAAATCTATGATAGTTGGATTATTAGTTAACTTTTGAATTGTAATTTTGATTCTTATAATGATTGAGTTTTTGTAGAGTAGGAAAAGTGATCCTAGATCTAATTAGATTAACTAGGATTATCTCATTTTCGCTTGACTCCACATTCAAACATAAACCCGCTAGGGTTTTATGATTGACTCACTACCACAAGGGAGAGCCAACCTCTTAGGGTTTGTGTTTTCCTTGAGTTGTGAAAGAGGTAAATTTGATGTGTGTTTTAGCAAGCCAATTTGAAATATAACCCTAGATCTAAAAAATTTAATCTATCACACAAATGAAACTAAAATTTTAGAAATAAAAATAAAATCTGAAGAGAGAAAAGTACTATGCACCTATGACATACATCTAAGTCTGAAATAGCAGGTCTAGGGTGTTGTGTGCCCTAGACTGGCCTCCTCTTTTTTTGGATCTATAAATTCTAAACTGTAGGTTATGGTTTGCAATGGGTTTTCTAAAATTGTTTTCTACTAAAACCTCTATATGTTATTTGCACACATAAAAAGAGGGGGAAAGGTTGTGTTGTATAGGGGCATTCCTAATTCAAACCCCACTTTGGTATTTCTACCTTCACATACAATAAATGATGATGATTAAGAGGGCATACCTTAGGTCAGGTAGAGGCCAAACAATAATAATTGACTGAAATGATAAATGATAAATAACAATGTTACATTGATGTGAAATCCTTGATGAAGTGATGTAACACCACAAGTTGCAAAAAATATTAATTGATGAATGCCTTAATTTCTTAATAGACCTATGAAAGGTTAGTTCCCAAAACATAATAGATTGTTGCAACTAGCATGTAGAGGATAACTCAATACATCTCCATAATTTGGCATAATTGATCATAATAACTCATTGCACATAATTTGCTTCATTCTTCTTGATGTTTTGCAAGCTTGATCTTGATTGATGAAAGTGTTGTAATAAATTCTACTAATTCTTCCCTTGAATTGCCTTGATTGATTTTAGGATCTTCAATTTTCTCAATAAAAAATTGCTAGGATTAAAATGATGAAAATGACTTGTATTTATATGCAATTCTTCTAATTTCTCAAAAATAAAATACTAATAACAGATAAATGATTTTGAAAATTTAAATAATAAAATACAAGCACTGGCATATCCAAAAAGGAGCTAAAAAGAGGTGGTCTAGGGCATGGGGTGCCCTAAACCAGACCCATCCTTTTCGGGGCCCAAAGTGTTGAGGGTAAATATTAAATGCTCATTTTCATTTCCCATTGTTTGATTCTTCAAATATGTTTATAAAATAGAGAATTAAATGCATAATTAGGTCCAAGCACATAAGGGGGATCTAAACCTAGTGTGAAATTGTCAAGGGTGATAATTTTTTACACTACATTTATTCCCCACTTTAGTGAGAGTATGAACTTACGCTTAGATTCACACTAAAGTAAGAATAGGTCAAGAGTGGTTCAATTATCCAAATATTGAAGAGATATGATGACAATAAATTTAGGGTATACACTAGCCCCAATTTCAAGATCCTATGACAAAACAATATAAGAACAAAAGAATGCACATATGAATGAAATTCAACACAACAAACACGAGGCATGCACAATGAATACATATAACATGATACAAACATAAACATGAAATAAAACAAAAATACAATGAAAACATAGATAAGACACACAACAATCACAAGTCATATAATAACTACAAAACAAGAACACAAGGTTAGTACTAAAAGAATCTAAGTCAGTAAGGCAAAGAGAGCTTAGTCATAAATTTGTCTCAAATACCAAATGCCATTTCTTGGATATGATGTTAAACAAGATCTAGGACTCTCATAAGGGCTACCAAGATGCTTTATGCTAAACCACTCATAAGCTACATATATCTACTAGCTAGCAAGTTGTGTTATGCTAGGTGTCCATGCAATATGATGGGTTTCACAAGGCTAGCAAGTTGTGTTATGTTGGGTATCTCATAAAACAGAACTCAACTGGAAAGCAAGTTGTGTTGTGCTATGTGGCCATGTTAAAATAATCTCAAACAAGTTGTGTTATGCCAAACCCATGGACTATTTTGCAAATCACATCTTAGGGAGCATATAAATTTCAACATCACAAGGAGTCATTTAACATCACATGGGATGAAATCGCCTTAGAGGGTTTATAAATTTTAACATCACGGGGGACGAACATCACCTCAAGGGGTGTACAAAGGTTTAGCGTCATGGGAGATGAAATATCAAGAAGCTGCATCGTAGGGGGCATTATAAATAACATCACCACAAAGGGTGTATGCTAATAAATAGGTCACCATATGTCGAAGGACACTACTCAATGCATGAGAGGTCACACCTTAGGGAGTATCATACATGACACCACCACTAAGAGAGGATAAATCGTGGGATGAAGTGCCACGCCTAAGGGGGTATCAAGCATAATACCACAACTAAGGGGACATAACATGACATGAAAAAATCACACTATAGGGGGTATCATGCCCAATACCATCACAATGAGGACATTATCATAAATTGAGGAGGTTGTGCTTTAGTGAACATCTATATGATATTTTAGTGTAGGAAATTGTATACATTTATAATTTCACACTATGTTTGGGTTCCTTAATTTATTGGACTTAATTAAGCTTCTAATTTGCCAAATTATGCATTATAAAGCCTTATTTTTACCATTTTCTGAAAGGAGAACCAACATGAATTACTGCAATCAATAATTAAATCGCATTGGAGCATGTGTCCTAGACTTATACGCTAGGACGCATTCACCCAAGGGTGAATGGGTCCCCTTTAAGTCCTAAGACCCATTTTTAAATATATTTTGATGATATTTTAATGATTCAAATTCAATTTGCAATTGTCAGATTTTTGAATCTAATTTTTGGGAAATAGATAAACACCTATAAATACAGTCTTTTTATCATTTGAAATTTAAGTTGAATGATCAAATATTCCTATGAGAAAATATCATTGTCAAGAGCATTCAGGAGTAAATTTATCAGTCATTTGTTGCAGCATTCAAGATCCTAACATCATGTCAAGGTTATGTGTGTTCATTTCATCTTTTGAAGGCTAACATGTATTGTTGATCCTAAAGCATCCAATCATTTCAAGTGTTTGAACCATCAAGCAAAGCAAGATCAGATTCCTTAGAGTGATGTGTTTGTCTTCAATCCTCTAAGGGAAGCCATTAAAGGGTTGGTGAGTTGTAGCAAGCATTGTGCATTCATCATTTCCTTCTCCTTTGTCATTATCTTTTATCAAGGTTTAATTACCAAACTAGGGTTTCACTAATGCAAACCCCCATTCAAACAAAACAAATTTTCCATCTTTGTGTGTGTTCAGATTACAGGTTGAAGGAAGATTGAAGAGATCTCAAAAGAGCAATTTTACATTATTGCACAAGATGTCATCATTGTTGTTAAGCCACAAAAACTAAGTTGCTAACTTTATTTTTGACTTTCCAATAGTACGACCTGTGTTAAACAAAATCCAAGATCCAGCATTAGAGGACTATCAAAAGTTATTTTGGAAGCCCTAACCAGGACCTATTCGCCCAAGGGTGAACCAGTCCTTTAGTAGGTCTCAAAAGTAGCATTTAGTGATAGGTACATGTGTCCAGACCCTTCTCAGATTTGTTTGCAAGTTGTCATTTCATTTTTTGTACTTTCAAGGGTGATCCCACAATACTAGTTTACAATTTTTGGCCAAACTGGACATTGAACTAAATTTTTTAACTAAATCTTCACTTTTGGGCACCTATAGAGGCTAAACTGTGAGGAATTTGAAGATGATGCAAACTAATAATTTGTGACATTTTTTCTGTAGATTCTAAATATATTTTTTCAAAAAATTTGGAATTAGATTGCACTTCTTTTACCATCCCCTTTGAAAACTAGTTTTTAAAAGTAAACACCATTTTTAAAGAGTGACATTACTGGCTAACAGATAATTTTTTTTCTATGAAGGATAAAATTCTATTTTTTTCGAATTTATATTTGTAACTACGATATCTAGTGCATGGAATTAGTTTCATAGCATTTCATTGAATATTTTTTTACTAATTAAGTTTCAAAGTCAAACTAGTTACAATTCAAACATGATTTACTAGCTAAAACATAGCTTTTTTGTATGTATCAAAATTCAATTTTAATTTTTTTGTTGGATCAGGGACATCAATATCTAGTGCACTAATATTTTTCAATTTTTTTTTGATAATCTGCTATTTTTCCACATGTGCAAAATATAGAGCTTGATTTTCGGTGAAAAACCTACATTCACAAGAAATAAAAAATAAATATAATAATCAAATTAAATATATTTAAAATTATACTTTTTGGGAAGCTTATAATAAGGACTATATACTTGCAAAAAATAAATTTTGAATGAATTCATTTGATCCCCCAAAAGGTAAATCAAAACTGGTTTTTTATCAGCATTGTGATAGGTGTAAAGGAGACTTTGTTATAGGTATGGTTTAAAACAAGCATGGTTCTATCCAAGTGGGTTTGATCTAAGGTGGTTTGATCAAACCCTCTTCAATTGGAATCCTTTAAATGGAACTTTTAAATGCTTAAATCATTATATTTTCTAAAAATATGTGATTTCAGCAAAAATCAGAATGTCCCAAAAAGTGTAAACCACTATTGTGGGATCACCCTCAAGAATTTGCATTTTATGTGTTAAGTCCCATTGTTCAATAAGTTTGAGTGATTCAAATCATTTCAATTTAGTTCCAAATCTTACGTATTGTCTTAAGTACTGAGATCTAGATCTGATTGACTCGCCATTGAGGTTGAAAGTCAATCTTTACACCTTGTGATCTCTTTCCTAATGAAATTCCCTTAGGGAAAGACACCCATTAAGATCCCTACAGGTTTTATGCACAATAGAACTTTGGGGATCCTCTTTCCCACCATTTCAAATATTACTACTAAAGAGGACATAAGATCATTCCTTAGGGAATTTCATGTGTAACATCACCACTAAAAGGGACCATTCTTGTTCAACAATTATAATATGTGGGGTAATATGCCCCCCTTAAAATGTTAGTGTACTTGCTACAATAATATTTTAAGGAGATTGATTATCAAAGAGGGCATCATTTTTGAAAGGATACACACCACACAAGATCTACTATCGCTTCCCCCCTAAGTGAGGACAAAGATAACACAATGTTGCTCTAATTGATGAAGTCATGTTGCACAAACAAAACAAAAAAATTGTGCTCCCATGCATGGCAATGAGCATCATATGATACTACAAATGCCACATAACAAGGGGGAATACTTAATTTATTATGTTATATGGGTCTATACCAATGTCATACAATTGAATTAACCATTACAATATCTTCTTTAAAGAACAATATTCATCCATAGAATGACCAAGTGTTCTATGATATGTACAAAAGGATGAAAATGTTGGTTTGTTTTTTTATCTTTTGGTGTATGCATAGGTGGTAAGGTGATTAATTCATATTGTAAAAGTGTGCACAAAGTACGTTCTATCTTAGACAAAGGGTGTGGAGTAGGAAGGAGGCCATTTCTAATTATATTAGGAGGTGGATGTGGATTTGAGGCTGGAATAAATGTCTTGTGTAGAGGTGGAGGACCTTGATAATGAATTCATTTTGTATCATCAAATGGTGTTTGTTCCAAGAGAGTATGAATCTCATGTTCATTTTTATGTCACAACCTTGTTTAGCAAGAATCTTAAATCCTTGGCCTTAGCATTTTTCTAAACTAATGGGTGTATCACTCAATTTGTTTTCATAGGATGGAGGATCATTTTTGGACATGGGTTCATCTTGGTTGGAATTAGCAAGCACTTTCATGCACAATGGGCAGGGTATAAATTGTAAAGCACTCTCGTTGTGGGAGGAGGAAAACATATCAAGTGAAGGTATGGTGGGCCATGTTGATTGTTGACAAGGGTGAGTAGTCAATACCAATGGTGGATAAAGGATAATGTTGGTTTCAAGGTTAGGTATTTTATTATTTAGGAACTCTTCCATAATTGCTTCATCTTGCATCAAGATATCTTCATTGGTTGATGAAGGGATGGAGGTTTAATTATTTGTAGGAGAAGCATTAAAAAAAACATAGTAGGAAACATCAACCAAAGATCTCAAAGAATATATCATTTTACCAAAGCACTCAGACATTATCAAAGTGTATTATTAACAAATATATTCATTGGAATAAAGGTTGTTATAGCACAGTGCACACATAAACTAGAAGAAGATTTGGACAAAGGACCCTGAGAGGCTAGTGTCACAAAGATATAAGAAAAAAGAGCTTGTTCCGGGGTGTGGTATGCCCTAGACCAGTGACTTACTTTTTTAAAATTCAAAATATGGAGTTGCAGTGCAATGTCTAAGTAGTCTATTTTGTAAGTGTTCAGATCCGAAGATTTGTGATTTTTCAAAAATACACCAAATTGTAAATATGCTATATGTAATACAACAATGAATGCAACTTTCAAAATTCTCAAGCAATGAATGTTATTCAAAATTCAATTTTTAAATTGTGAAGTACAAAAATTTACTGATCCTAACTTTACAAATCTTGAAATTGAAATCTTGCTATCATTTTGACACAATAATAATACACTTTTCAACTTTTCACTATATGCATATGCCTAAATGGTTATTTTAAATGCTTTCAAATTTGATTTCATATTTGATATGACCTAATGTAGCTTTATCAATGCAAGTATGAACTATATCTACTTTGTAATGACTAAAATAAACCCTAGTTATGTTATGAATGTAAAATGCAATGGAATTTTTCACTTTTTCAATGCATTTTATGAAATGTATGTATGCAAAAATGATGAATTCAATCAACCTAAGATCTTACTTAGATTTTAAAATGATAAGTTTCATATTTTAGAAGATTTAGAATTCCAACAGTTAGGTTCACCAAAATTTTAGATAGGAAAATTGATCCTAGATCTAATTAGATTAACTAGGATTATCTCCTTTTCACTTGACTCCATGTTCAAACATAAGCCAACTAGGATTTTATGATTGACTTGGTGCCATAATGGAGAACCAACCTCCTAAGATTTATGTTTTCTTTGAGTTGTGAAAGAGGTAAATTCAATGTGTTTTTTAGAAGTCAATTTGATATAACCCTAGATCTTAAAATGCAATTTATTGCATAAATGAAACTGAAAATTCTGAAAATGGAAAGCAGATCTGAGGAGGAAAAGTATTGTGCACTTGTGACATAAATACAAGGCTGAAATAGTAGGTCTAGGGTGTGGTGTGCCCCATACTAGCCTCCTCTTTTTTTGGATCTGCAAAGTTTGAACTATAGGTTATGGTTTGTACTATGTTTCCTAGAACTATCTTTTGTTGAAACCTCTGGATTTGATTTGCGCACATAAAAAGAGGGGGAAATGTTGTGTCGTATAGGGGATTACCTAATTCAAACCTAGTTTTTGTATTTCTACCTCCACGTATAGCAAATGATTACGATCAAGAGGGCATACCCTAGGTCGGGCAAAGGCCAAAATAACAATAATTGACTAAAATGATAAATGATAAATGACAATGCTACCTTGATGTGAAATCATTGATGAAGTGATATCCCACCACAAGTTGCCACAAATATTAATTGTTGGATGCTTTGATTGCTTGATAGACCTACAAAAGGTTAGTTCCCAAAATATAATAGATTGATGCAACTAGAATGTAGAGGATAACTCACTACATCTTCATAATTTGGCATAATAGCTCCTTGCACATAATTTGCTTCATTCTTCTTGATATCTTGCAAGCTTGATCTTAATTTATGAAAGCATTGTAATAAATGTTGCTAATTCTGCACTTGAATTACCTTGACTAATCTTAAGATCTTCAATTTGCTCAATAAAAATTGTTAGGATTGAAATGATGAAAATCATTTGTATTTATATGAAATTCTTCTAATTTCCCAAAAATAAAATATTGATAGCCGACAAATGACTTTGGGAATTCAAATAATAAAATACCAAGACCGACATATCCAAAATGGAGCTAAAAAGAGGTTGTCTAGGGTCTGGGGCACCATAGACCAGACCCGTCCTTTTTGAGGCCCTAAGTGTCAAGGGAAATATTAAATGCTCATTTTCATTTCCCATTTTTTTATTCTTTGAAGGTTTATATAATGAGAAATGCATAATTAGGTACAAGCACATAGGGGGAGCTAAACCTAGTGTGAAATTGTCAAGGGTGAAAATTTTTGATGCTACAATTGCTAATAGATAATTAATTATTATTGAATTATGCTACAACATAGATTCCTTAATTTACAGTCTGCATAGAAATAATTACCTATAACAATTATTGTAGATACTTATAGTAATTAGTATTCATTTAATTTGTTTTCTATGTATGAATTAATTCAATTAAGTTGCTTTTAATTAGAATTTATTTTGTTATTCTTTTTGTACTCAATCAATTAAGAAGGTTTAGGATTCTTAGTTGCATATATAATACCAACATCATCTAAAGATTACCATTCTTTGGTTAATACTTTAAATGAAGCACCTCTAGGACAATAAATTACTTAATTTGGGATTTGTAGGTTCGTTAAGTTGTATGTATGTTATTTGCATCAATTGAATGGAAATAAGGGGAGCTCTACAAATTCCTACATGTGTTAGATATGTATGGTGTTATTTGGATGATTATGTTTTATGACATAGGAACTATCATGTGGTGCATGTATATAGAAACATAATATATGGATTTGGATACTCCATGTGTCACATTTGTATGGTCTATTTGGACATTGGAATGCACAACCATATGCAAGGATGCAAGATGCACATGAGTATTGTTATGTGGTGGCATGTGAGAAGTATAAGTGAATTTTTGAGAATAGTGTTTTGCACACATGTACATGTACTTTATTATGCAAATTGAGTGAAATATAGTCAACAATTGATGTTATTAAAGAGTATGTGCAAGGTGTTGTCAATTAGATTTGCACCCTGTTGAATATAAGATTCAACAATCTACTGAAACATGGAAACCTTTTTCAGATGTGGGTGATCTGAACGAAGAAGGAATCTCTAGAGTGAGCTGGTTCTCCAAATGATTGATCCTATCCTAAATATTTTCTGAAGGAAAGAGTTAGAAGGATGGACTAAAATCAAAAAAAACTTAAAACTAACTGTGATTAATTTGCTATTTCTGAAAAATCCATATTTTGCCACTCACAACAATTTCTCTATTACAATAGTTCTCACAATCTCATTGGTACATGATTTCATCAGTAATTTATATGAAGATTCAAAAGCATTGAATACATCATACAACCTGAAAACATGAAATTTTGTGCAGAAAACTCATAAAACAGGACATTAAGGCTTCAAATTTGAAAACACAAAGGCATCAAAATGTTGTTACCAGATTTGAGACAAGAAAATGAAAAGAACTCTATTGTATTATTGAAACTGAAAGAGTGTTTTTCTGAACTGACTACAACTGAGTTTACAAGCTCAAGAATGCTAAGAGCAAGAAATTGTATCCTGAACTGGGGAGGAGAAAAAAAACTAAGTATTTTCAAAATATATCTCTCAAGAAACCCTAATCTGAGCTCACAAAGAAGCTCAAGGAAAAAAGCTTCAAACTATCTCAAATGACTGCATAAAAGCGGAAAAGAGCACACTGCTTTTATGATCAAACTGTAAAGCCTCTAAAAATAGGCTGAATCTGCTTTAAAATCCATAAAAACACCTTATCTCTCCAAGATGAAACTCAAATCCGACCAAGAGGAAAATTCAATACAATCTGCTAAAAATAGCAAGAAATCATAAAAATATCAAGGCATATTATTCTCACATCAATATCCTTAACTGATTTCTATAAAATCAATTGTAAACAAAAAACCTAAGTGTCAAATGTTTCACCCTTAGGTCATAGAATATTTACCACTTATATTTTAATTGACTTCCTTCACAATCCATTAAAAGGAAAAACCCTAAGGTATTGACACTCTACATTCTCCACTAAGGAAAAGGCACCATCAATCATAAATTTCCCTAAGTCCACAGCCCCCTTCATTAACAAATAACCCTAAGCCTTTAGGAAAATAACTCCATCATTCTTCAAAGCTTGACCTAGGCATATTAGAGTTCGACCCCTTCAAATATTAAACTTCAAATTCTGATTAATTCACAATAATCAAATGTTATTGTCAATTATGAATATTCGAAGGCAATTATAATGTCTGACCTAATTTGAATTAGGGCAAGGAACAAAAAGAAGTCAAACCCTAAAAAATGATTTCATTTTTGCAATCATCATTTCGAAGACATTGTGCTCTGCCTGAAAGGATAGCGCCGCCATGATTGAGCTCAGTCTGTAGCTCGTGTGCTTTGAGAAACTTCACTCTTGCCTTCAGATAGTTGAATCTTTGACTGGGTAAGCTTCATTTTGTATACTATTGTGGCTTTACTGCTTCATTCAAAGAACAAGAAAGGCCATTAAGGTCGCGGCCTGTACACTCTTGGTTTCTGACTTCTCTTTTCACATTCTCATGGCTTTATTCTTCCTGGTCGTCCTGTATAAGCTCGGGCTCACGCATGGAAGCTCTATGAGGGATCTTGCTCGAGGGTCTCTCCTCTTCATCTGCACATAAGGTAAGCTTCTTGTTTATCCATTCACTCTTTGTTATTCACAAAGCTTACAAAATTATGAAACTATGACAGCCGTGGATTCTTTGTCTCTATACTAGAAAGCAAGAAACCAGCCATGCCGCGGCCTTTACATGTATTCTATTTATGATTTTTGAATGTCATTATCTCTGTATTTGAATTATCTCCTTGGCCGCCATGAGATATAGCTCTAATCTTGAAGTTGAGAGCTCAAATGACTGACCGCGCCATACTCATACATAAAATGGATTTCTTTGTAAATTCCTGAGCTAGAACCAAAAGAAAATAGTGTATATTCAGCATCTTGAAATAAACCCTCATGTGGGTGCTCGTTACTTCAAAGAAAACACTGCATTTTGTTTTTCCTGTAGCAACATGATGTGGGTATATGGAAAAATCTGTATTTTAGTTCAAAATCCTCTCATGGGTATTATGAAAATCGAATGAAAACTGATATTCTCCATTCTGAAGCTCGACCCACCAAAGGAAATCCACATTTTGTACTCTTCAAAACAAAACTAGATATGGGCATTTGTTATTCTGAAGAAATCAATCTTACTTTGATACTTCCTCTTACGGAGCTCGACCATTATGATTTCCATCTATATTCTTTTTATTTATCTTGTAGATATGATAAAACATTTATCTTGTTGTTCTGATAAAATACCCATACGGGTAAACTAGAAATGATGAAAATTTGTGCACTTAACTTGGAACCCCAATGTGGGTATTTCCTGTCTATGAAGAAAATGCACTCCCTTTTGTATTCCAGCTTTGATTCATGATAATTTTACTTCTTTTTCACTTTGTAGTTGAAAAACTTAGGCATGTCATTCGTTACTAAAATTGTAAAAATTTGCCTTTAAAACAAAACTCCAATATGGGTGTTCTTAAAATGAAGAAAAACTGTTCATTTTGATTACTTGAAAAAATTGGGCTCGACCCACCCCTTATTTCTGCATTTTGTTTACATCTCGTAGAGTCATTTCCATACTTCTGTATTTGTTTCTTTGTGAAGAAAAGTACCTCTAAATGCATTATTGCTTAACACCCTCCACAGGTTCATGAATGTTGGAAATGTATCTGTTGTTTCCATTGCTTAAATGTCAACTTCATGTTGTTTCCTTCTTGCACACAAAATTCCTTTTGACTGAATTTGTAGATGAGTTGGCATCTTGATTCCTATGCACTCACAATCGGATTCACTTCAAACTTTTATCCATACCATTTCCTTATAAACATGTTGTCCAGTCTGGAAATAACTTTATGTATTTAAACCTTTGTCAACACTGTGCACACTTCCTGTCTAATACTCGAAATTTTTGAAAACACAGTTTGGAATCATGACAGAACAATTCCTTTAGTCAGTGTATCTTAATTATTTACTTCCATTACTTTCAAATAATAGCAATACAGTAGCTCTATTTAAAGCAATCATTTGCACTCTTCAGCCATAATGAAATTGGTTGTTTTGTTAATCATTTCAATGCATTGCCAGAACTTTCGTATTCTTGGTCCTCAACCTAGCACTCTTCATGCATTTTTATGCTCCATTTAACAAAGTTGTTTTGTGAATTTGAAACAATTATATTCCTTGTTAAGGCATTATGTATGCATGTTCACTATTCTTGATTGAGAGAAAGAACACTATTGAACTGAACCTCGCATGACATATGATCATGATGAACAAATAACACTGTAGCAAAAGAACGTGAACCATACAACAATGTTTGAGATAAATGTACTCAGTTGAATTAATTGAGCGGGTTAAACTCACTGTTCACCTGTAGCTTTCAGAAAGCATTTACCTGATTGTTATGAATGCACAGTTGGTTTAACAGCTTGATAGATAACTCTGCTTAACTCTTTCAGTTGTATATTATTTCTTTTCTTGATGGATATGATGATACGATTTCTTATCAGCCCACTTGTAATGAATGAGGGCAGCATGCCGAGCTCTACCCTTGTGGGAGCCCATTTTTCTCCACATGCTTGGTCTTCAAATAATAATCAGCATCGTGATTTTCCCTATACCTGCACAAGGAAACAAACAATGTTAGCATAAAAACAAGATATGATGATCATACTGACGTTTCTCCCTCATCTTATTTATTTGCACTCTACTTGATTGTTTTAGTGTATGATTGGTAGCAGGTTGCACTATTGTTGGTGATTCATTTAGGTATCTTCATAATCGGAGCCTCTGACATCCCTCTCTTCCTCTTACAAGTCAATGGAGCTCGAGAGGACAAAAGGTGCACCATTTCAGCATCGACCATCAGCCAATCAGGCAATGATGATTATGTTGTTACTTATGTGATTTCTTCTTTTGCATCTTACATAGTGTAGTGTGCTATTAATGATGCACTGTGACAGTCCCATCCACGGCTTGTATGGATATTTGATTTCAATCTCATGCTTTTCACTTTGAAAATAAAATGCATCTCAATGCAATGTTGTAATATCATTTGGGTTCTTGCAATCAAATGAAGCTATGTAAATATGAATCACTTTATGAAATAATGAAAGCATTTAAAATGCTTTATTGTTTATATGCTCAATTTTGTACTTCATTTAATTCTAAAACATTGAATAGCACTCCTGAAACTCTATTTTTGTATTTTAATGCACAACTGTCACTTGACGAGCAATGAACAAAGTGCAAACAACACTTAGGCATAATGCAGAAATAACTGTAATTTCACTTTAAGATATAACAATATTCAACCAGCTTCACCAATTGAGTTGTAGCAAAAAAATTGGTAACACAAGGTTGCATTTAGACCCTTCATTTGCCCCCCCCCCCACAAGGAGTGATGGTTCTTATTACATTAGTAGTGGCATGAGAAACTAAGAATGTAATTTTTGAAGAGTGTACTACTTAGCCTACTTTGCATACAACCTAGTATTGATTACCTAAAGCAATTGATGGGCGTCATGGAAAGTACAAGTGGTAGTGGTGTCAATTTTTTCATCCCTTGTGTCTACTTGAGAATGTATCAAGTTTTCCATAGGATGTTGGATAGTTGTAGGATCTAGTAGAAGAGGAAAGCATGGCCTAAGGATTTTGAGTGTAGGCTTGTGTATTGTAAAATATCAAGAATGAAGAAATTCTCACTAACTATGTGAAGGATGGATTAAGGATCATAATATAGAGGCTTTATCATCTAATGTGGCCCTTAGATGAATTCCTTCTAAATATACAAATATACTTTTTCATCTACCTAGAATATGTGAGTTGTATGATGATTTCATGGTGATTTTTACATTTGTGTTGCTAGCATGTAAGTATATTTTTAACCTATTTGCACGCAAATCTTGAATGTGCTACAAAAAATTGTGTTCCTTGTCAACTTCTCATTCTTATGGGCATGTCTCTAATGTATATGGTCTGTGGTAGGATATGTAAACATATGGCATGGGTTAGAGCTCAAGAAATTTCTAGAAAGTTTTATGCCTTGTAAAAATATGAAGAGAATTGTAGGCATGATGGTTGTAGAGGATATTTTCATCCAAAGTGCATAGGTGTGTGATATAGTAGATGCATAATTGATGCATGAAAATTTAATTGAGAAACTTTTTTTGGTTGTCTATCTATAGATGAAAGGATGTAGATCGATGTAGTTACATATCTAATATTTTCCACAAAATATTTTAGAAATTATTGATAAGTTATAGGTCATAGTAGAAAACAATATATGTTGATAAGCTATCAAGGTATACCCAAACATAGGTGAAGGAAATAAATTTTGTGTTAGTCATAATATATCTACCATAATGAAGAAAATTCAATTTGATGCTTCATCATATGTAATTTGATCAATAAATCCATGATAATAGATTTTCAATGTTGTGTTGGAAATAAAAAAGGGGCACCGTAGATTCTAAACTTTTATTTGTAGGTTTTGTGATGTGATAAGGAATATAAAACTTGATGTGTCACTCAATGCTTACACATATGTGAGGCTAGTGAAGGTGTTTTTGAATTTCTAGTTGTGTTATGAGAATATTGAAGTGTCCAAATTTCTTAGCATAAGTACTTCCCAAATGAGTCTCTAACATGGCATGCCATCTAGATCACAAAGATGTTCAAGTTTGTAAAGAATCTTGTTAGACATGTAGAATCACTAATTTATTTTCCATGTGAGAGATTTGTGTAGGTGTATGTAAATTTCACGTATACTCAATAGACTATGCGCCAATTAGAGAAGTTGTGATCATGCAATTCTAGCACTTTGATGATCATGCAAACATATGATCAACTAAGTTAGTTGAACGTCCTATTATATTTCTATTTTTTATGCTTTACAACTAGGTGGAACTATTGTAGGTATGTCATCCATTTCATGTGGTGTGCATATTTTGGCTTGATTTGAGTACACAATAACTAAAGCAACTTATGATCGAAACGGATGATTGTCTCTTTACTTAGAATGTAGTGACACCTAATGGAATAATATTTACTTCACCTTGGATATGTTTCTATCCTGTGTAATATTGCACCTATTTAATAACCTTACTTAGAATAATAAATATATTTCGTAATTCACTTGGGAAGTTAATAAAGATGTGTACACTTGACTTGAGGTACACAAGTGCCACCACTACCTCATCAACTATCAATTTGTGGTAGTTAGGTGCCACCTCTATCTTAAATAGGTTGAGTTAATTGATCCACTGATTGACAATTCAACTCTTGACTTCATAGTTAGATTAAGTTATTTGATCCACTAATTAGCAATCAAACTCATGACCACTAGACATGTCATCTCCTTAATTCATGAATCCAAGTGGCCTATCTATATGTACATCATCCATTCATTTGATGGTTGATTTGGTTGATTTATTTTGATTATTGCTTTCCTCTTTTAAAATAACTTGTGTTGTTGCATATTTTGCATCTTTAATTTTGTGCTTGTATTTATTGTAACTTTTTCCACGCACCTAAATTAAGGTTTGTGTAATTAGATCCCTATTTAAACTTACATGGTACAAGAGCTCTATTAGTGTTCAAAGTTTGTTCTTGTCCATTGAGGAAAGAGGGTTTCATCTAGGGCTTCACATCAATGATTCCTAGATCAAACCAAAGCTCACCATCATTTGTAAAGTAGCTAAGAAATAAAGGTTTAACTTTTATTTCATCTAAATTAGAAATCTATAGCTGATTATTTTTTATTTTTTGGTTGCATTATTATAGTACATTTTGTGAACAACTCAATTTTGAGAGCATTTTGGCACAAACTAGACTACACCATTACATCCAAAGTGGTTGAGAACCTATAAATCAACATAAAATTTATTGAAGTTAGAGCAAGCCAACAAAAGCCAATTTTTTTTGTCTAAAGACATTTCACAACCTCCCTAAATATTTTTGTACAACATTATAAAAAACTTCAATTTTATACTATGTGAATAAATGATTTATCAAAAAATAAACTAAAAAAATTCAAGAACTAAGTGCTTTGGAAAAAAAATGTTACAAAATTACTTAGGTTTTTGGGGGTGGGGGGAAGTACCCCCATACCCCTCCCATGGTAGGGATACTATAGCACCTTTGGCATGACAACAATTTAGGACCACCTACCCCCACCTTCATTTATTTTGGGGGTAGCATGAGCCTTGGGTAGCACTCCACCCTTATGAGGGTGGAAAGTGCCTAAGACCCCACCCACCTCAATAATTATTTTTTAAATTATATAAACATTTTATTAAAAAATAGTAAATTCCTCCACCTATCAGCCACCTCTATTGATGGTGTAATTAGTCCTCCACTTAGGCACCATCAATAAAAATATTTTAGTTGACACCATCAACTTCTTTTGGAGAAATATTTTGGTTCCCAATAAACCTTTACTATTAACTTTAAATAATGAAATCAAGTACCACATTTTGTGTGTCTCAAGATTTTCACTTGCATCATGATTCATTGTATCATGGAAAGGACAATAGTTGTTTGTATTCTTGCTAGGAGGAGCCTTCGGTGCAAGTCTTTCTAGGAAAATAGGTACCCTAGGCCAACTCATCCCATTTGCAAGGCCAAATTTTCTACAAGGTGCTTCTTGATATGGTTTTATTGTAGCATTTTGAGAAAATTATTATTTCATTGTGATTACATCATTCATCGCCTTTTGTACCATCAAAACAATTGAACTTTAAATGAGAGGGCAAATGGAATCCCTTTTAGTTCTCCTATAGTGATCATATCATCTTCTAATTTAGCCACCCAAGTTTGCACCTCTTTGAGCAAATCTATATCACATGTTTTAATTAAAAAAGGCAATCTTTGGTAGTAATACATTGATAAAATAGTTTAAAAGTACTTGAAATGAAGCCCTTAGTGCTACAACGATTCTTCCCACAAGGTGATTAATTTGAGCAATAAACTCTTGTATGGGCTCATTGTAATATTTTTGGAGTTGGACGATTGTGAAAACAAGAAATGATTAACTTTGACCAACTTGAAACAAGTCAATAATTTCTCGTTCATAAGAGCACAACTAGTGATGCAACCAAAAGGAAGATGGTGAAACCATTCAACTATTCATCCAACTAATGTCTCTACAAAAGCTAGACAACTACATTTTCATGTGAAACACCCAATATGTTGCAAGTGATTGTAAATACTAAGATGTGTTCATCAAGGTGGTGCATGCCATCGCCATGAAATTTTGCAAAATTCTTTCTAGATCCTTGAAAAAAATTGTTGTGTTTGAAACATGAGAGAACCAATTTGGTTTTCCCAAGTCAAGGGAGGAAGAGGAATGCCATTTTTGTTATTGTCATGATCTCCCATCATATAATCAAGAGGTTCTTTATCCAATGGAAAAGATACTTTGATGATTTTGAGTATGGATGGAAATAACCCTGAGCTAGAGGACACTTGTTGAAATGTTGGAAAATCAAGCTCAAAAAGATCCACTTTCCTTCAAGACCTTGTGTAAACCTTATAAGCCAAATTTTTAGCTCAAAGAAAAAGGAGGTAGCGAAAAACTTCTCTTCCTCGTCTAATATTATAGTTGCTACTATCCAATTTACAAGATTCTTTTTTTAATAAAAAATAAAAATGATGATAATCCAATATATCTTTTGATTCTTGTTCAATTCAATTTAAATTAGATTGCAAAACAAATGCTTGAGGAGCTGAAATGATCATTTATCATGAAACAATTTTCAACAACTTGACCCAAGATGATCACCAAAAAGTTTTCCATTTTATGTTGTCACAAAGTAACAAATTAAACTATTTGAAAAAACACTCAATTAAAAAGAAAATTGTACTTAATGAATTCATTGACCATGAAGCAAAGGGCTCATTAGTTGACTATTGTGTAGAGGAAGATGTGTTTGGATTGGATGAACCTAAGAAAGTTCTCATGGTGGTCCCTAGAAAAGTTGTCAAAAGGAAGACAAGTTTTAACAAACCTATGGTCTAAGATTTATGATCCTATTTTAATGCCTCGAATTGTAAAGTCATATTTTATAGTTGACATTGGTTTTGTAACAATATTGTTCTAAGAATACCTATGACCACACATATGCTAAGTTTCCACAACCAAAAAAATTATGGGTGAAGCATATCCTCTTGTAAATGGCTTCTTGTCACTTGTCCTCTATTTCACATTCAAAACAAATAAACTGAAACATATAATGTCACTTGCCCAAATATTCCATTATTGTATTTAATTCACATAGTATTTTTAATAATAAAATCATTTGGAAATCTTGAAGATCACCTTTTGTGTTTGGTCTTGATTATATCCCTTGTCTTAATATATCTTTTCTTCCAAACCCATTTTTTATTCACTTTTTAGGTGTTGTGGAAGGATTGGTTTTCTCTTTGTAATTTCACATACCCTTAAACCGAAGGGCCCTCTAACAAAGCTGATATTCCACGTACCCTTAAAGCGAAGGGCCCTCTAACAATGAAATGTTGACCATGTAGTTGGTAGGAACACACAACATAGACAAGTATGACATTATGTCATCTCATTAAAAGTCGTTAGTAGTGGTCCCTAACAAGTTTTCCAAAACTAGTCAAAACTAAATGTTTGTTGGCTCTACTTACTTTATATTACAATATGAATAAGCAATGATTTAGAAAAGGACAACTGCATTGCACATTACTTAAGAAGAAATCTTATATCTCTTAAGATGGTTTGTCAAATGTCCCATGCTCCCATGGCTTTTATTGTTTTAAAGCTATGTTACACCAAATTATATCTCTTAATAATTTAATGGACGGACTTTTCACAGGTCATTTGTTAAGGGACAAGCAAGGAACAATATTTAAAATATATATATATAAGAAATATTAAGTTTTTATATGACAAGGAATTCATACATATAATTATAGAATTGTATTATAGAGTCTACACAAATTAACAAAATTTTATTATTTTTATTATAATGTGTATATATGTTGATTTATATGTTTTGATTGATGATTATTTTTATGTGAACTTTTTTTATTAAGTTATCGTCTTTAATTGTCATATTTAGATGGTCATTCAAAAATCTCTTTTTAATAAAAATATTATTCTGTTTTTATTTTATCTATTTATCTTGATATGCAACCAATAACTTGTTTCGTCAATAGACATAACTCTACAATGGTAGCACGACATATAGGTGGTCAACAATTCTATTTTCATGTGCAATGAATTTTTTATTGATTTTTTTAACTATTTAAATAGTGCACACAATTTTATATTATTTTTTCAATTATTTAAAAAGTAGATAATATCACAAAAATCTATTTTCATTGTTTAATTACTATAAAAAAAAAATCATCAAATAAATCATACAATATTTTTTTATTTATTTTAAATTTGTTAATCGAAGGCTCGATCTCTTTTGATATATTTTATATAGATTATTTGAAGATATTTATACTAGTTTATAATAGCTATAGCAAAAAATATGCACTCCATGGAAAGTCGAAGCCAAGTGGAGAATTGAGGGTTATATTTCGAACATGATGTAAAAATAAAAATAAAAAATCCCTACTCCATAACCCATGTTTATCAAGAAGGAAATAAAATAGTTGATAGTCTAACCAATGAGGGTCTAAATTATGTGGATTGGAAGGGTTGGATAATTGTGACTGACCTAGAGTGCATTCTTGCAATTTATTTTGATGATTTGGCCAACCTTTCCAAGTAGGATTACCAACCATTTGGTTATATTGTCTATGGGTTTCACTATCCTAGTTGTCAAGTACCTTACAATTGATCTTCCATATGTTCATGCAACGATGGTTCATATAAGTTTTATTGTATGTTGATGGACAAATTCCTCCACCCACAATTGGGTCATCATGACTCTATTAGGGTAATGTAGGTCCTACCATGAAATGGGGTAAAAGCACAAAGGTGAATCAACAAAACATGGAAGTTTTTGCCTTAGTCAAAAATTAGAAATCGACTTCAATAAAATGGGATCCCATTTTTTAATAAACGAGATCCCGTTTAGGATTGAGGTCCTGAGCCTAAATCCTAAACGGGATCTCGTTTAGTAATGGGTCCCGAGCTGGCCGTTCTAAAATAGGATCCCACTTTTTACAAAACGAGATCCCGATTTGTAAAAATCGGGATCCTATTTTATAGTGGTATTTTTTTTTTTAAATAAATGAAATGCAATCATTTTCAACAGCAACAGCAGACGAGATTCCGATCGA
The DNA here is from genome assembly GCA_007258455.2 of Sequoia sempervirens. Classification (NCBI taxonomy): domain Eukaryota; kingdom Viridiplantae; phylum Streptophyta; class Pinopsida; order Cupressales; family Cupressaceae; genus Sequoia; species Sequoia sempervirens. The sequence continues at coordinate 584,901,180 of VDFB02000015.1, forward strand.
AGAAAAGCAACAACAACCTCCAAGTATGTCTCGACCCTTTTTTTTTTGCATTTTTCTATTTTTTTTAACTTTTAATATAAAGCTAGATTTAGTATGTTTTTTTTTCATTTTTTATGGAGTTTTTGGTATTTGTATTTACCTATAATCGAAGAAATGTTTATTTGTAGAAATCAAAAGAAAACATGAAATGAAACCCTCAGATATTGAAAAGAAATAAAAGAATCAACCTTAAATTGTAACCAAAGAAAAAAAATTATGTATTGAAACCCTAATTTGTTCAATCAAACAAAAAAATTTGCATTTGGAAACCCTAAATTGAAATGAAACAAAAAAATCCATTTGAAAACCCTAAATTGAAATGAAACAAAAAAATCATTTGAAAACCCTAATTGCTTTTTGAAACCCTAAATTGAAATCAAACAAAAAAAATTGCATTTGTTCAAACCCTAAATTGATATCAAACAAAAAAATTGTATTAAAAACCCTAATTGCTTCTTGAAACCCTAAATTGAATTCAAACAAAAAAAATTGCATTTGAAAACCCTAAATTGAAATTGAAAACAAAAAAATTACATATTTGAAAACCTTGATTTCATGCTTGAATATTTGAAAATGGAAAAAATTCATTTGCATTAGTTTATGTTTTAAATTTCATTTGCATTGTATGGAGACAAGTATGTAGGCAATGCCAATGGATGAAATTATTCCATAGGTTTAGGTTGATAAATAGTAAATTAGGGTCCTTGATATTGACAATCAAAGAGGATTTGATAAATATTATACATTTAAATGTGTACATTCAATAAGTTAGAGACATGTTGAGATACAATCAATTAAACATAATGAACATAGATATAATTAGATTAGAAAACAATATGTTAAACCTTACTTGTGGGACTAGTGGATCGTTAGAATAGATATAAATTATGTGTTTCTATTATGAACTGTGCTCAATTAGTTTATGTATTTATTACCACATGATAAATTAATAGATCTAAATGTATATGCATATTTTATGATGCTTCATTATGTTCTATTGAGATGTTAAAAATTATTATTTTTACCTTACAATGAAAATATTTAACATGTATTTTGGTGTTTTATATTGTTTTCTAATGGCCAATTAAACGGTAATTGTGTGTGGTACCTTCATTGAGTTAATAATATGGGCCTTATGCATCTATTGTGATTCATACTATCTTACAACATGTGATATTATGTATCTTCAAAGAGTAAACATATGTGTAAATCCTAGGCTCAAACCCATGTTTGCAAGGTATCTAGCTAGAGCATTATAAAACTTGGTCCACGATATAAAGATCATTACTCAATAATTATATGGGAAAATACTCTTAAAATAACTCTACATTGACTCACCTCTTAATGGTTTTGTTGATCTTGTTCCCAAGAATAATGTAGCTAGTTTAGGATCAATGAATCATTTTTCCCTACGCTTGAATGCTTAACAATCCTCAAATTTACTATGGATGATTGTCTTTCAATCTAGATAGAAAATCAATCCAACTATGGCCATAGGTTATATTTCCACTCCTTTTATTCATAGAGTTCAAAGACGATTAGGGAAGGAATAGAAATTACCAATACTAATCAAGGATTTGATAACCAAATTTTAAGATCTAGCTCCAACAACTTGTCAAGAAACATTTTGATTTTCTCTAAATATACACATTTCTATATATTCAAGGGTAGACCATAGAGACTATCCTAAATTGTCAAAAGTCAACTAATTTATGTGTGTGCTTAATTACTTGATCATAGAAGTAATCTACGGAAATAGTCAGCCTATTCATAAATTCAAAAATATTCATAAAATAATGTTCTTGCATATGTGATAAATCAAAAATATTAACCCCAGGTTACTTGTCATTCTATTACCCTAAATCCTAAATCGATGTCTTTAGGGGTCCTAATATGACATTTCTTAAGGGGATCAGAGAAGTTCTCAAAATTTGGTGAAGTTTCCCAAGGCAACCAAATTTAAAACAATAATATACATTCAATATTTAGTGATTAAACTATAGCCTAGAGCCTTAAACATTTTAAAGTTCTATCAAGTCCATTATTTGGAAGGAACTAATTTTGGAAGCCTTTTATGTTTCAAAATGTAACTAATATTGTAGTTATACCATGAGTAGCTCAACCAATAAAAATTTTATAGAACATTGCAAGGTCTTTTGAAGATCATTTAAAATATTAAATTTTAGTAAACACGTAGAGTTGAGGAAGATAGTACTTCATTATTTACGGTTTATTTGTAGTACCTTACTTCATAGATCCCCTTAAGCCATCAAATCTTTTGTCCTAGGATCTTACTTCATAGATCCCCTTAAGCCATCCTATTACCCTAAACCCTAAATCCATCATTTTTTCCTAGGACCTTACTTCATAGATCCCCTTAATCCATCCTATTAACCTAAACCCTAAACCCTAAACTCTAAACCGTAAACCCTAAAGCATTCATTTTGTCCTAGGACCTTAATGAAATTTGGTTGCCTTGGGCAACTTCACCAAATTTTATTCACTTAAACCATGTCATTTTTTCCTAGGATCTTACTACATAGATCCCCTTAAGCCATCCTATTACCCTAAACCCTAAACCCTATACTCTAAACCCTAAACCCTAAAGCATTCATTTTGTCCTAGGACCTTAATGAAATTCGGTTGCCTTGGGCAACTTCACCAAATTTTATTCACTTAAACCATGTCATTTTTTCCTATGATCTTACTACATAGATCCCCTTAAGCCATCCTATTACCCTAAACCCTAAACCCTAAAGCATTCATTTTGTCCTATGACCTTAATGAAATTTGGTTGCCTTGGCCAACTTCACCAAATTTTATTCCCTTAAGCCATGTCATTTTGTCCTAGGACCTTACTACATAGATCCCCTTAAGCCATCCTATTACCCTAAACCCTAAACTCTAAACCCTAAACCTAAAGCATTCATTTTGTCCTAGGACCTTAATGAAATTTGGTTGCCTTGGGAAACTTCACCAAATTATATTCCATTAAGCCATGTCATTTTGTCCTAGGACCTTACTACATAGATCGCCTTAAGCCATCGTATTACCCTAAACCCTAAATCCATCATTTTATCCTAGGACCTTAATTCATAGATCCCCTTAAGCCATCCTATTACCCTAAAGGTCCCAAACCATAAACTCTAAACCCTACACCCTAAAGTATTCATTTTTTCCTAGGACCTTAATGAAATTTGGTTGCCTTGGGAAACTTCACCAAATTTTATTCACTTAAGCCATGTCATTTTGTCCTAGGACCTTACTACATAGATCCCCTTAAGCCATCCTATTACCCTAAACCCTAAAGTCTAAACCGTAAATCCTAAAGCATTCATTTTGTCCTAGGACCTTAATGAAATTTGGTTGCCTTGGGAAACTTCACAAAATTTTATTCCCTTAAGCCATGTCATTTTGTATACATAGATCCCCTTAAGCCATCTTATATTAATACATAGATCCCCTTAAGCCATCCTATATTAAAAGTTAATTGTTTTTTCATTTAAGTAACATTCCTTAGACATAAATGAGGCTTACACATTTTATCATTTGTATTCAATTAGGCCATTTATATTAAATGGTTTAAGGGTATTTCCTAAACATGTATCTTACATTTTGAAATTACAATTCTAATGCAGGTTCACTTATATCTTAGAGATCATGGATCAATTCAATAATATCTGTAATCCACCTCCACACCCTCCATCTCTACCACCTTCACCTTCACCTCCATCTCCACCCACTCCACCTCATAACCCCCCACCTCCACCACCTGAAACCAATGGTGCTCGCTTGCAAGCACGAATCGATGCCAATGTTAGATCCATTCAGGATCAAATCAACGTTATTCAAAATGAAGAATGTATCACACCACCTTTGAGGCATTTTGCATCTACAATGAAAAATGTTGTTGATGTTGTTAGGTATATGGATGGGGTCTTAGATGAGCATCGACGATGGCTAGAGGAGAGGAGAAACTTCGATTCTAAAAAGGAAAACACAAAGAAATGAAGAGATGTAGTAGAGAGTTCCAACACTTTATAAATGAAGACAATGATCTTATAGTTATGAATTTATGAATTTGGTTGGATGGATATTTTTAGTGATGAATTTATGAATTTGTTGGATGGATGTTTCTAGTGCTGAATTTATGAATTTGGTTGGATGGATATTTTTTAGTGTTGAATTTATGAATATAATAACTTATAATGATGAATTTATAATAGTATATTTTATGACTACTATCATAATTTCTCCTGTTGGAAAAATGTAATTTATATGTGTTAGACATAAATGAGCTTTTTGTGAATGTTTCAAGTATATTTTTTAGTATGTACATGTATTAAAATTACATAGTTCTAGATCTTAAATTTTGAAATTTGTATGTACACATAGTTTAGTTGAATGATGTATGCATGCATTATGCATCATATTTTTTATTTTAAATGTATGTACATCTTAAATTTTGAAATTTGTATGCACATGCTCAAGTTGAATCAATGTATGTATGTGTATGTATATGTATGCACATCCTATTTAAAAAAAAATGCATGTACGTTTAAAATTTAACTATTTCTTGTAATTTTGTAAGTTTGTATGTTAATTTTGTATAATTTAATGCAGGTGAACACTTATATAGATATCATGGATCAATTTGACATTGATGATATCATTAATCCGCCACCTCAGCAACCTCCACCTCCACCCCCTCCACCTCCACCTCCACCTGTTGGATCAGATGAGGCTCGCTTGCGAGCACGTATCAATGAAAATGTGGCATCCATTCAAAACCAAATTAATGTTATGCAAAATGAAGCATTGATTCCACCACATGTGAGATGTTTTGCATTTGCAATGCAAAACATTGTCGATGCCATTAGGTCTATTGATTCTAAATTAGATAGGCATCGACGACATAGGGAGGAGATGAGACGATTTTATGCAAATGGTCTCTCATATAAAAAAAAATTAGACCTAAAAATAATAAAATCCCATCTAGCGCCTTATTTTATTGACCCTAATACTCACCAACCCATTTTTGCGACTAAATCTAGAATATCCATGAGGTGGTGTATACATCCACAGATGAGTGCACATTTTTGGGATTGATGGTGGATGGTATTTGACAATCCACCACACGCTAATCTAGAGGTCCTATTATATTTTTTGAGGAAACTATATGTAGAGTTTGTTTTGGGGAAAAAGCCCAATTATTTTGATTTTAAATCATTTCAGGGTGTTGGTGGTGGCATGCCACAACAGAGGTTAGGGGCAAAGATTGATCCCCAATGCCTCGTGCATGCATAACCCCTTGTTGCTCCTCTTGGTCCTGCCATTCCCACACCTGTGCATTAACATGTGGTGATATCCACATTAGGATCCTTGAGTATGCTCGCAAGAGACCTTGATCAGCATGCTTCTGCGATAGCGGCTAGGGAGCCTAGAGACCGTGATGATGGAGGAGTGTTCTATGGAGTTGGTCCCAGTACCACTCCACGAGTGTCGACACCACATGTATGTACTAGTTTCCATCAGCTATGCTATGGACCTAATCAGGCCACACCCAGTTCAGGTGGACGTGGAGATTCTGGTGGATCATCTGGTCGCCTTAGTTCATTTGTAGAATCTCTTACTGCAGAGCATCACCCTAAGGACAGTGCGACACAGGTATAAATATGCATCTACATGTTGAATTTATAAGAATTTTAATGAACATATATATCAAAAAAAATTGCAATATATTTTAACAATCAAACTGTTTGGTGTAGATGACACTAACAATAGGGAAATCATCTGTACCTTGAGTATATATGTCAACACCAGTCGAAGTCGGAAACCCTTATGGGGTATTTTGATTTCAATTTTTAAATTATATATGAAATAATTTTTTAACTTAACTTTTTAATTTATAGTTCAATCATGAACATATGTTTTAAATATTTATGTTGGTTTAAGGGACTCAATTGACTTCCACGTCAATTCCACCTGAGGGGTTGTCGAGCGCTCATCTACTTTCGAGCATCTCAAATCAAGGGCAGGTACATTTATATTGTAAATTATTTAACTTACATTATTATAACTTTACAATTATGAAAATTTTGAATTCTCTATTTATCAAATGTGCATGTACACTTGTGAATATTATAAGCGTTAAATGTCTATATGTATGTCTAGGTTGACACGACAATGATAATGGGGATCGGAAAAACATTAGATGTGGCGGCTACTCATGAGGCATCTGAATTTTAGGTTCTTTAAAAAAGTTTCTACACAAAATGTGCAAACTTGAATATACATTTTAACCTGATTCAAGTATACATGCTTTAAATTTGACGTTGCAAGACTTTGTTAGTGCCACTTTTTTCCCTGACTCAGCCATAGTTACACCTCAAGGAGGACATGCAAAGCAGCCAAATATCATGGTAATTTAAATTTTTGGTTATATTTAAAGTCAATTACAAATTATACATTGTGAATAATTTTAATTAAATTTAAAATTGAATATATATATATATATGAGCTCATACATGTTAAATTATTTTTCTTTTATAGCATGAGACACATCTTGTAGCTAAGCATGTACAAACAGGTCTTGGATTAGAGGGTGCACAACCTCTTACGGTATAATTTAAATATGATAAATAATAAATTAAATCGAATTAAATCATTTTTAATTATAGAATTTCATCTAATTTCAACTTTCTTTCTCTTGTATATGTAGATTGATTCAGAGCATTTAGAGGTTGGTCAAGGCGCACCAAAGTATCCAAAGCCAGATACCATGGTAATTTAATTTTATGATGAATTATAAATTAAATTGTCACTAAATCATTTTTAATCGTCTTACATCTAATTTCATCTTTCTCTTGTACAGAGTGGTTGGGGTCATCCGCGTAGTCCATATGGTGTGAAGAGGTCTCTTGATTATAGAGACGATATGAGTTAGACATGATTTCATGGGTTGTATTTGATTATTTCATAGACTACATATTTGGTTTCTCATGGGCTTAATATTTTGTTTCATGGACTTTATTTCATGGGTTGTACTCTGATGGACTTAATATATATTGGTTTTATGGACTTAATACGTTGTAAATAATGGACTTTATTATTGTTTAATTTTAAATACAAATATGAAATTAAAGTTTAAATTAATAGGACATTTCAATCTTTGTACTTTACAAATTTAGTGATCTATACATGATATACATTCAATAATTAGTGATAATTAGTCAATGAACTTATTTAATTCATGTCTTAATAGAATGTCTTAAGGGGCTCTAGTACACAAGTTATCTAATAAAATAAGAAAATAAATCATAATCTACATACAAAAGCAATCCGTTTATATACCACAAAGGGTGAAATTTTAAGAAATAAGCAATACCATACAAGATTAGAGAACAAAAGCATTAATAAATTTTATAAACTAAACATAAATACCAATCAAAATGCAACGATTTTTGCCAAAAAAATTGTTCTATAAGTATACACCATATTTCTTAGTTCTTTTACAACAAAATTAAATCATACAACTTAATCATCCAAAAATAGGCTAAAGTTTTGAAATTAAATCATGTACTCCCATATTTACAAATCATGCAAAGTGCTAGAGAAAACTTAAGAATAGAAAAGTCCTCTTGACCTCATGTTCTACAAAAAACATTAATTTATAAGATGTCAAAACAAATAATAGCATCCAACAAAAATACTACAGTCTTCTTCCTCTACGTCCACCCTTTCTTCTAGTATTGTCTGTTGGAATGGGAGTCACATCCTCTGTCAAAAGAGACAGCTAAGTTAATCTACAAGTTTCCATGTAATTGGCATCATCCTAAACCAAATGATTTCAAAATACAAATCGAATAATAGCAAACATCTTCACCTATGGACGTCTTAAGGGGATGAAATTCCTCAAAGTACATGTCTCATTTAATTGCAATTGATACAATTAACTTAGAATTTAGTATGGCTTTTCATAACAATCACATTCTATACAATTTAAATAGTGTCAATGTTTATTTAATTCATGTCATAATAGGATGTCTTTAGGGGTCTTAATAGGATGTCTTAAAGAGTCCTAATACGACGTCTTAAGGGAATCAAAGAAGAGTATAATTAAGTATAAATATTAAGTGATAAAAATAAGTATTAGAGTTTAGGGTGACTCATCATAACAAATGATATAATTAAGTATAATATTTAGGATATGTCCTAATAGGACATCTTAAGGGGATGAAATACTTCAAAGTACATGTCTCATATTTAATCACAATTGATATAATTAACTTAGAATTTAGGATGACTCGTCATAACAATCACATTCTATACAATTTAAATATTGTCAATATTTATTTAATTCATGTCGTAATAGGATGTCTTAAGGGGTCCTAATACGACGTCTTAAGGGGATCAAAGAAGTTGTCAAAATTTGGTGAAGTTTCCGAAGGCAACCAAATTTAACAGTAATATACATGTTGTTTAGTGATTATACAATCAAATTTAAAGTTTCAAAATAGGGTGACTCATCATAACAAATGATATAATTAAGTATAATATTTAGGATATGTCATAGCATGACGTCTTAAAGGGATGAAATACTTCAAAGTATATGTCTCATATTTAATCGCAATTGATATAATTGGTTTAACAATAATATACATGATATTTAATTATTATACAATCAAATTTAAAGTTTCAAAGTAGGAAAACATGCATATTTAACAAACAAAATATATAGAATATTGATTTTGATACATAAAAGTATAGAGTATAATTGTGTATGTACATGTACATGCATAAAGTAGAATATGTGAACCCCTAATTTGAAGTGCCTACAAAAACACAACAACAAACAATGTTAGAGAGTTATTTTGTAAGCATGAACAAAAATTTCCCATGAAATCCATTCACAAAACTAAAAATAGGAAATAAAACAAAGAAAACAATGAAGAACATAATGGAAATATGAAATCCTAATTTAGCATGCAAACACTTGATCCCATGGGGGAGTTGGTGCAAATAGGTGTGTGGAGATTTTCCCTTTCCCAACTCTTTGAATGAAAATGTTGATTGAAGATGATTGATCCACTTGATAAGTCCCTCAATGATCTCCAAAATCTGCAATAAACTAGTTAAGAAGATGGATGGAATTTGAGAGATATTTGTGCATAATAACTTTGCATAATTGTGGATGGTGAAATAAGGATATGAGCTCTTTATTTATAGAATGTCAAGATGGATGAATGTCCAAAATAGAGCAATGTGGGACTAACATTCATCCAATGGCATGATGCCACTTGTCAATCTATGAATGGGTGGAGGATGTGCAAGATTTGGGGAATGTGCCAATAAATGCATGAATTTGAAATTCAAATTTGTTGAAATGACTTGCAAGGGGGGAAGAAAGAAAGCATTAAATGCCACTTGGCTCAAGGCAAAAGGACATGTAAGAGATCTTAAATGCCTTGTTGGAAGGACTTATTCCCACTTGGATTTTGAATTCAAATTAGGGGAATATTCCTTAAAAGATGCCTTGTTGAAGGAAAATAGAAATTTAATAAATCAAATAAGTCTATTTTGCAAGTTGCAAAATCTAGAGGATTTGATGGATTAAGATTAAATTAATCGATTTGATTAATTTAAGGATATTTAGCTGATTTGACAATTTGATTTAGATTTTGGATTAATTTAAATCAAAAGAGAAATATGATAAGAGGTAATTAAATAAAGATTTTGATTTATTTAATTAAAAGGGATGGTGATTAAATCAAATAAGGTTTTAATTTATTTAATTTAAAGATAGACTTTAGAGATTTAATCAAATAAATTGATTATTTAATTAAATAGGGATAATTAGATCAGATGAATTGATTTAATTAACAAGGAAAGTGACTTAATTAGACAAAATAATTTATTTAATTAAGAGACGAATATTGATGAATTTAATCAGATAAGGGAATTTGATTAAACAGTTAGACCGAGGGATGATTTAGGAAGAAACGATGTTAGTAGATCAGAGTTAGATGCACAATGTCAACTTGTACATTTTGCGTGTCTACAATACATGATATTTAATTATTATACAATCAAATTTAAAGTTTCAAAGTAGGAAAACATGCATATTTAACAAACAAAATATATAGAATATTGATTTTGATACATAAAAGTATAGAGTATAATTGTGTATGTACATGTATACAAATTTGTACAAAATGTTTAATTGTGTAAGTATGTATGTACATATATGTCAACTAAAAACAATGTTTACAAAATTTGGCTATGTTATCTCAAGAACATCTGAAACTTGTGCCCGTGTGCCCGGAATGTAGTAGGTCTTCACGCCACCTGATATCAAAATGGTACAAGCAAATCAATGAAATCACCAAAACATACATATTTTAATTTATATAAAACTATCTATATGTACACAACTCAAATACCTATATTTAAAAATATTCCACACATGTGTGTAGGTTGAATTTGCATCCTCTCTTTTTTGTTTCAAAGTATGAGATCAATATGTTAATGGCTTAAGGATATAAAAGGACGATTTAAATCAATTTCAACTAATAACACACTTGTGCAATATCAAAACATGTATTTAATCTATTTAAAAGGACAATATAAAACTAAAACTATATTTACCTGTATTTACTTATTCCATTGTACCATCTGCATCCTCTTTTTTTCAACGCATCTATGATTGTCTTATGCTCTTCCATAGAAATTGTCCATAGATCTTTATTTGTAGGTCTTCCATGATACCAATCTAGTTTTACATTTTTTGCCACCACCAAATGTGAGTAGTGTATAATCTTCTTATGTGTTTCATAATCTTCAAATGTAGGTAGTCCATTCTTCCTTATCAGGTATTTTCGTAGCCAAGTGCCAACAACCACCACCGATCCTATTGGATAACATGATAGCCATCATCAAAGAAGTTCTAAAAATTTGCTTAAGGTGATCAAAAACTTGTTATCAAAATTTGCTTAAGGGGATGTCTTAAAGGGATCACCGTACCTGTTGGATAATGATAGCCATCATCATCTTCTCGAGCTGATATTAACTTATGTTTAGTCTCCACACAATGAGCCAACCAATATTCTGTTTCATCTTCATTCCCCTCAGGTGTAACAACAGCATACACATGTCCTGCAAACAAAATTTGATTAATAACTTGTGCATGTCCATATAATTTGACCAATCTGCATACATCCATTCATATGTATATAAACAAATAATTTAGTATTACAAAATAGTAATAAAGTGAAATAAAATGAAGTAAGTTGAATTAAATTACTTCTTGTACAAGGTCTAAAACACGATCATAGTCTTTTGATGCAAACACTTGATCATTGTCTTCAATTGTTGTTTCATATTGATTGTGTGCTTGTGCAAGTGTCAACGATCTTTGCTTCCACTCTTCAACCCATTCTGTATTTTCACATGCTTCTCAATCTCCTGAGATACAAAACTCATAAAAACATGCAAGCTCCCTTGTCTAGATAATCCATGTGCTTGCATTCGAACTCTTAAATGAATGTCATTTAGTAGATCCACTGATTGTATCACAATCAAGTCTAGGTAGAATGTTCTCTTCTTCAACCAACCAAAAGAATCAGTGAACTGTAGAGTACTCACTCAAACCAGGTGTAGATAATCTTGTATTGCACCATTCCACAATCCCGCGTGCATCTTTAAACTTTACTACATCCTCAAATTTCAATTGTTTTCTAGCAAGAATTCTTTTAACACATGCACCAGCTCCATCATGTTCTCCTTTACCATGCCTAGCTTCAATAAAACTCCACATATGTTGGACATTAAGTTCCTTGTGAACGCTACTTAACCAATAGAACATTCGAGCATTCTTGAATTGTCTCGTACAATTATCTGACCATATGAGGTGTTTTGTCATCTAGATTCCTCTCTCTTAAATTTCTATAAAATATATTCAAACAGTATTGAACAAACTCTAACAAATGTAACCAGTTGTCATTCAAATAGAAATGATACTCCCTCAAAAAAATTCTATCATCCCCTGTGTTATGATCTGCATGTCTATAAACAATATGAACAAACATAGCCACTTGCACTAAATTATAATACTGTGATTGAATTTCCTCTTGCGAAGCTAGAGTATAGTTTTCCGCAAAATCAACCACTGATAGTATACTACCAACTGGAAATGTGTTTCTACATGCGCACAATTGGTCATTAAGCCATCGAGCATGTTGAGAGTGCATGACATATTTTGGTACAATCTTATTCTTAAATTCTAATATAAATATATATACATTAATTTTTTCTGTAACTAAATCACAATGCTTTCCAATTTTTCCATCTTTTAAAGAATAGTCAACATTCTTAAATCTTTTAACATCTACTAATTGTTGTCCAAAATCATTATCAACACTTTCATGCATGCAAACTCTTAAGAATGAGAGATTTCCACAACTAGTGCATTGTCCAGAAATACAAGAACTTAAATAAAATAATTTTTTATTAGATATTTCACAAAACAAACTTGATATAAACTCCCTTATTGTTTCAGGTGGCATATTAATACCACATTCCTGCATAATCATATCAGTATGCAAAGTACAACGTATATATCGAAAAACATTATAAAAATAACAAAATTGAACATGTGTTTTACAACAAGAAGATATTTGTTGCCTATTAATTTTTATAGGTTACAGGACATAATAACTTGGCCAAAATAATCCTGGACAAAATAACCCAGTCACAATAACCCAAGGACAAAATAACCCAGGGTCATAATAACCCAAGCCAAAATAACCCGTGGTCAGAATAACCCATGGACAGAATATCCCCATAAGAATATAGAGAAAGGAAAACAAAATTTACTAGCTTGATCTAAAATGACCACAGGTTATTCTGTCCATGGGTTATTTTGACCACGCGTTATTCTGTCCATGGGTTATTACGTCCTTGGGTTATTATGATGTTATTTTGTCTAGGGTTATTGTGGCCGGGTTATTATGTCTTGATACCATTTTTACATACCAAGGTTTACATTTTTAAAATACCTTTGACTTATTTTAATATTACCAAGTAACACTAAATCACCACAAAATTTTCTATAAAATTTTGTTTTTGTTGTATCTAATAGGTGTTTTGGATGAGGATTGTGAACTTTGGACCCCACTCTTAATTTTAAAACATCTCTAGCATTAGAAGATGCTCTAGTATTATCATGCTAATATTTTTCAATCAAATATTTGATTTCAGCATTCAATTTCATGTCAGACCTCAAGAGTCGACCACTAAAACTCCAACATTGGTTGATTGGGTCATTTTTTATACTCTCTTCTTTTTTCCACTCTTAGCAATGTTTTAGGATGTATTTTTAAAACTTCACTAATATTGCTTACCACTTTTATTCAAAGTTTTTTTTATTAACTACAGCAGTTGTTATAACTCTTCTTGCTGCATTCTTTATTTTGAGATTGACTTTTTTTTTCCAATAGACTGAATGGCACTAGAAATAGTAAACATAGCATGTTTTACTGATTGATCTTTTATTCGTTGTTTAACAAAAATGCCTAACTTTTTCATTACTTTTCTCATTTTCCGCATTCTCATCAATTGCATCATTAGTTGACATTGAACTGAAAGTTTTTTACGATAAAAAAATTGTTTGTATAATCAATTGGCATGTGTTCATATTTGTCTCCAAGAAATCTTACCACGAAGATTATCCAAAACATCACTTTCAATTTTTAAAAAAATATATTCATTTTCAACATCGCTTCCTAGATTTCTATTTTCAACTTCAAAACTATTTCATTTTCATTTTCATTTTCATCAACAAAACAGTTTTCATTTTCAGGTTCAATAAAAGAATTTTCATCTTCATTTTCAATAAAAATATTTTCATTTTCAACAACAAAACAGTTTTCATTTTCATTTTCAACAATAAAATGGTTTTCATTGTCATTTTCAACAACAATTTGACTCAAATCTTGAACTCTACGAATATTATTGATGTCAACATTTTTATATCCAACATTTTTTAAATTTCTAATAAATACCATTTCCATGAGGCTCAAAGGTGGATTTGAAGATGCACCTGGATTTGTGCCTACTGAAACATTCTTCATAGCATTGAAAGAGATATTTGAAGACATACCATGAGTAGTTTGTATATTCGTATTAGTTTCCACATTCACCTCTTGCAATTTTGCATCGTTTACATCCATGGTCTCCTCAATGTTGTTATCTTCAAATAGTTGTGGAATTAGATGCTTCAGCTTCATTCATTGATCAAATTCTCATTCTTCTTTCTTTTTGTCTTTTTGCCTCCTCTCTCTTTGCTTGAATTTCTTCAAGAGTCAATACTTTCCTATCTTTCCTTTTATTCCGACATTGTGATCCCATTATTGAAAAAATTTTAAGTATATACAAATGAATGTCAAAAACTTGAAAGTCTTCATTCTTTGTTCCTCCTTCAAACAAGTAGCAATTGAACAAAATTCCTCTTCCTCCTTCAAACAAATAGCAATTAAACAAAATTTCTCATCCTCCTTTGAAAACAAATAGCAATTCAACAAAATTTCTCTTCCTCCTTCAAACAAGTAACAAATAAACAAAATTTCTCTTCCTCCTTTGAAAAGAAATAGCAATTCAACAAAATTTATCTTCCTCCTTCAATCAAGTAGCAATTAAATAAAATTCCTCTTCCTCCTTTGAAAACAAGTAGCAATTCAACAAAATTCCTTTGTAACAATGTCCCAATGATGCCTCCTTTCAAAATTGAAAAAAAAACCCCAAGTTGAAGAGCTTCTACAAAACAAAAGATGATAGAAAATAGGGAATATGTCACAGTTGGTTGTACAAAACAATTCTCAGACTCGAGATGTACTTGTTTGACAGTAAAATTTAAAAAAAGGTCAAAAATAACTCGGAACGGGATCCCGTTCCATTTTCAACAGACAAATGGGAAACGGGATCCCGTTTACTAAATGGGATCTCGTTTCTTGACATTTGAAATGTAGGCTGGGTTTTTTTTTTGTTAACAGATTCAAGAAAATGTTTGGGGATCTGAACCTAGGCCCTAGACCTGGTTTGACCTGCAAGTTGAATGTCTTGGCAATGTCACAAAAAAAGTGACTTTAGACATACGCTTGAAAAAAAAAATTGTAGAATTTTTCAACGAAATTAAAATCCATTATAGATGAGACAGTGTAGATTCCAAATATGTAATTTTTTTTCAATTGGATTAATTTTTTTATTTTTCAATTAATTTTTGATGAAATAGGTCCATCAACTTGAATTATCAGGGTTTTTAATATTTTAATAGCTTTTTATTAACATTATTTTTTTACGAACGGATTGCACGAAAGCGTACTTCAAACAATTATTTTCAATTTAAAAAAAAATTAAAAAAAATAAGTTTAGGTCATCTTATGCGTAATGTACACGACAATTTTTTAAAACACCAAATATGGACAATAAAAAATTACAAAAAATATGGAAAGCGTGCTTCAATGAGTTACAAATCTTTTCCCAAAAGAATTTAGAAAAATATGATTATTTAGGTCAAAATATGGATGAAGTACACATGCATGGTATGGTAAAAAAAATGACTTTTAAACAATGGTTTTTAGAAACGCTATTGAAAATCAATTTGTATCATCTAGGTATTGAAATAAATTACATATTTGGAAACTCGACTTCAAGTACTACATTTTATGATTTGTGACTTTTATCAAGATTTCATCTCTAAGTGCTTCAAATTTTAAGGTCAAATGTGTCGAATTTTGAAAATCAGAGAAAACACTTCCACTAAATGGCCAAAAAGTGGACTCAACTTCTTGCCAGCACCCAATGATTATGACATTTAGTTACTAATATCATAATATTGTATCATTTGAAAAGCATTAATGAGGAGGAATTTTTAGGATATGTGGCAGCATATCTATCACATTTTCTACCTTGCCAAATAATGTGGTAGATCTTATTAATTCTATTTTTTATTATAAAAAACCCTTCATTCATGCTTTATAGTGTTCCCTCTTTCTACTTGATTATTGGTTTATGATTGGTAAAAAGGTGAGGGTTGAACCTTTGGGTTGTCAAGAATTGTACCAAAACAAGAACTATGGGGAAGTTTTACCCAAGGGCTTATTGCTTCTTATTTCAACTCCATAGAAGGGTATGACCCTTCTCTCTCTATCAAATTTTTGTAGTCCTAGGAAAATGGAAAGGTGACAATTGGTGGAGTCAAATGCTTGAGGCACAATAGGGATAAAGATTTCATCTACGCCTTCCTAATTGGTGGCAAGCAATTGGTCAAACATCAAAATGAGTATAAGAGAGAAAATCTCCCTCATCCTTGGAATGAGGTTAGCACTTATCTAATTAAGCATATTACCCTTGAGTGCAAGTCTCAGTGTGTATTTACTTAGATTTTTCTCTTTTAAGTCACTTGTGTCATGCTAGGCTAATTAGTTTTCCTTATTACATTCTATCTTCATTGAAAAATTTGATGGATGATGTCCTATGTAACAAGGTTGGAATGCCCCTTCATCAAAGGCTCATTTCCCATATGTACTCCTTCAACCTTAACAACTCCTCTACCAATATTGTATGTAAAATGTTTAATGTTGTTGGTCTCAACCCTATTGTTAAGAAGGGGGAAAGGGGGGTGGAGGGTTAGGGGTGGCGAGGCGGCCCTATTTCCAAACCTATTGTTCAAGCCCATACTTCTACTAAAGCCAACAAAACTAAAAATGGGACTAATGTTGTTAGTCACAACCCTATTGTCAAACGGAAGGAGAACCTTATTTCAAAACCTACTATGTAACCTAATATAAAGGTTGATGCCCCTTCTTCTACCAAAGCCAACATAAAACAAAAAGGGAAAGCAACCGATAATAAGAACATAACCCTAGAGTTGGGACATATGAGAAACACTCAACTGAGATTAAGAGAATGTATTGGATGAAACATTTGGTTAAGCAAAACACCAAGTCAATTGGTGTTAAAAATAATAAAAGTAAAAAAATTGTTAGCAACAATCCTAAAGGTGGTAGAAGATCTACTTGTTTGTTTGAAAAGAAGCTTGGTTCTGAATCTTGTCCTATGGATGATAATGTTAACATAGTTGTTTCAAGTGAAGGCAAAGACAGTCCTTATGTTATGAGTGCCTCTGAAGAGGTGAGCTATGAGTCTCAAGAAAATGAGTTTGCTAAGGAGCATAGTAGGGACTAGGATAGCCTGAATTTTCCAATGAGCAATTTGGTACTAACATTGAGAAAGAGTCCTCTTAATCTTTTGAGGAGTTGAAGGAGAATCCAACCAAAACTATCAAATAGCCAATGAAGTGACTACCTACTAATAAGAAGGCCAATTATCCACATCCTAAAATAGATGAAATTCCTTAAAAAACTCCTTGAGTTGATAAGAAAATAGAGGTGAAAGTGATGAACAAAAAGTATGTTGTCGCTTACTCCATTGACACATTATAAGAAGAAAATGAATGTTTTCTAAGCAACAATTCTCTATATGAAAATATAATATAAAGAATTGAAAGAATCCTTAAAATGCATGCATAAATAAAGGAACAAAGACCAATCCAAGAAAGGCAAGGCAATGGCAAATAACACTAGTGAAGATTCAAACTCATTTAAAGTCAAGCTTTACTTGAATTTTGAGTGGGATGTGGTTTAGTGCCTTCTATTTTTATTATGCTTAGTTGCTTCTTTGTTGTTTGTGATGATTTCTTGGTTGGATCTTGTTTTGTCAATGCCTCTTGCTTTTAATGGTAGGGTCCCTTAATAACCTATCAATATAATAAAAAAACAATTATAACTAAAACGAAAAGAAAAGAAAAAACCATAAATGTATATGGTTGGCACATGATTAAAATAATAACAATAACATTTGTGCTCTCTTTAATGATGCACTTCAATAAAATAAAGGATTTGAGAAACTAGGGAACTAAAATTGCATGTTGCAAAGATTGGATCAAGTGTTTCTCACACTCTATTCAAGGCTTTTTAGTGTGCTCTTAGTTTATTGTTCTTATGTTTATATATCCCCCTTTTAAATGAGATTTGGTTCCAAGTCCAAATGTGTTGTTGCTACGTTACTTTCCTAAAATTTGGTATATATGATGTGAGATTATTCCCTTACCAAATGCAAGATTTCATGCAATTGTCACTAACTTCAAGGGCTATGGACTCTCTAATAAATCTTCCCAAATAGAGAAAGGTAGCCCTATATATCTTGTGGAGGATACGATGGGCCTTCTTGATGCATTCAAAATTCAAAAAGTCAATACCCAAAACTTTATTCAATGAATTTATAGGCCATTGATAATATAGAATAACCAACCCACATCTAAAATGCCTACTAGCCTAAGTCTTACAAGGATTTGTTGTGGCTTGGAGCGCCAATTAATTATTATTCATATCTATTGCACCATAGGCAAGTGAGATGCATTGCTATATTGTCTATACCTTATCTGAGAATAAACAAAGAAACTATTCACTTGGATTTGTAACAACGAGGATTTAATATGAGATATTGGAAGCTCTCCCTCTTTCCAACAAGAGGGTAAACTTTGGATGTTTTAATGCAAAAACAACAATACAATGGCAAAGATTATATAATAAGAGCCCAAAAGAGCCTTGACAGACTTTCATTGTTTTGATGTAAGAACAATTGTATAAAATATATATACCCTTTTCTCATAAAGTGAAATGTCAATGGTAGAAGGGGTATAGAGATTGTGGACCCCTAGGATATTGCACTAGTAGTTTTAATAAATATAGCAATATTTGAGCTTTCTAGTAATACCACACATTCTCTATTGATAAGTGATTCACCAATTTATTATCTACCCATTGAGAACTATAACTTGTAGTTCTACAAGGACATGGTGCAAACAAGAAACGTTCCTAGTGACATTCATGATTGAATGTGTGGATATCCTCAACATTAGAGTCTATGTGGTTCTTGAACAGCTCCATGGGATTGTTGTGTAGTGTAGCCATAATCAAAGAAAAGGTTATGCACAACTAATATACAATTACCTTTTACAATGTAAGGCATAATTCCACAACATTCTCTTTGCCTATGCCAAATTGGGAGCTTTAGAACAAGGTGTCAACATCCATCATAACATAATTCAATGTGGACTTTTGTTAGAAGTAGTTTCATGTGCCCTAATACAAATGTATGCAAACTATGGAAGCATGTGCAAGTCATGTTAACTATTTGACAAGTTGTCTCAAAGAAATGATATATAATAGAACTAAGGTCACAAGATACGCCTAAAATAGCTTTTGCAAGGATGCACTAAAGCACTTTGAACAACTAAAACACTGTAGAACCCAACCTAACTTGCAAGCTTTGCTTGTGTTTTTATAGCATGTAGCCCAAAAAGGTTTGGTAGTTAAAAGTTGTATATACTTTGATGCTATGTGTAAAAATAAAAAAATAACTAGATGTTGAATTGGACATTAAATGATACAAGTTTTATATAGATGTAGTGGGTTAGAACTCTTATTAAATTTCTTAAGCTTACAAACTCCAAAAAACATTTGCATTTCCTAAAACATCTATCGTTTTGGCTTGAGTTAAGGTAAAAGCTATGACATGAGAACAATCAATCTTACAACATAGAATATTTAAAATTAGAAAATGAAAAATGACAATATTTTCGGAGATGCATTATTATACACTTATTATTAATTGTAGAACCAATATTATTGCAAAGTGCAGAAGTGATTAATGTGTCCAACTTTCCTTTCTAAATAATATCCAAATTTAAAGTCATGGAATGAATCCACACAAATATATTTCCACTTCGTTCCTACAATTCAAAGATCAACATAATTTCAATATGGTATTCAAATCTATACTATGTAGACCCCCCAACAAATCCAACACTATAAAGTACTAACTTCCAACCTAAAAACAATGATCAGTGTAATATAGGTTTTAGAATGGGTACAACCTAACAACCAAAACATGACCCATCAAATGAATCCACACAAATATATTTCCACTTTGTTCCTACAATTCAAAGATCAACATAATTTCAATATGGTATTCAAATCTATACTATGTAGACCCCCCAGCAAATCCAACACTATAAAGTACTAACTTCCAACCTAAAAACAATGATCAGTGTAATATAGGTTTTAGAATGGGTACAACCTAACACCCAAAACATGACCCATCTATAAGATCTTTGTTACGGACATTAATGGAAGTTAAAATTATTTCAAGTAATGTTTGAAAAAAGATTTTATCCTTTTCCACCACACAGAAATGCAACACTTGTATCTAAACAAAAGATGGATAACCTCTATAACTTCAATAGAATATTGAACTATCCACTCCAACAACAAAAAAAAAGGGTACAAATTGACTTCAAAAGACACTCCTGTGGTTAATATTTAGAAATTCTTATGGTTAATATTTATTTTGACAATCTTAGTTCTCATCTAAAATCTCTTATATAATACCCATGAAAGTCTTAACACACTATAAACAACACTTGTATCTAAACAAAAGATGGATAACCTCTATAACTTCAATAGAATATTGAACTATCCACTCCAACAACAAAAAAAAAGGTACAAATTGACTTCAAAAGACACTCCTGTGGTTAATATTTAGAAATTCTTATGGTTAATATTTATTTTGACAATCTTAGTTCTCATCTAAAATCTCTTATATAATACCCATGAAAGTCTTAACACACTATAAACAACACTTAAAGAGTGCTTTCCAAATGGTTGATAGACACAAATATACAAATGTGTAATGTTTGACAAAAACATTATAATAGCTACACCTATCAGCCATTTAGGTGCTTTTACAAGTTACTGGTTACTGCAATTATTTAACTTTCAGATCTACTGAGATAACCAAATCATTAAAACAGTTAGCATTTTACACTAGAAAGGATAAGAAAAAAATTCAACACACAATAGCAGCTACACACATGCTTTTAGTCTTTTACAGATGGCTTATTCACAGTCTGCATTTGTTGGTCTTGGGTCCTTAAAACCAATGTAGCAGCAGCAATCTAGAAAACAACCATGCAGTCGCCTTCACAGCATTTAAATAACAGTAAAGAAGAACCATTTGACATTATGTCAAAAGCTGCCATACGATTGTCCTCGCGGCATGAACAAGAGATGCGTTGTAATCATTCACAAAGGTTGAAGCTTTTATATATATCATAAACAGACATGTTTTGCTTTCCAATAATTTTAAAAAAAAATTGTCTGTTCCATTTTTCTATTTTATATGTATTTATCTACATGTTCCACCTGTCTTGAGATGTAACCGCATCAAGAATTTGCACAGGGAAAGCCTAAAACTTAAAACTTCAAAATAAAACAAATGCACTAATAGCAGTTCCTACCATCTATTTTGTTGATCTCATTTCGTTGCAGCCAGCTTACCAGCTACTTGCTCTTTATTTAATAGCAAAGAATAGAAAGGTGGCTTTGTTCAGGTTTTCTTTAACAGGTCATCAAGAGTATAAACTTCAGGGTCTATAAAGCAATCAGATCTGAGTATACAAGTTCTGGGCTCCCAAGAACATCTAGGCATCCCCAGGAAATCGCAGGGATGCCTGGCCATCCCCTAGCATTTCCATTTTTTTTCTGCCATACCAGGGACATTTCCTATATTTTTTACGGTAGGGAGCAGTGGGGGGCATTTCCTACCTGTCCCCATGGCTCCAAAACATTTTCAGTGGGGGTCAGGGTCATAAAATATAGAGGACGTGTCCATGGGGTACATAGTTTTTGAGGCTATTTTTATCATTTCATATCATCAACATAATTGCTACATTCACTCATAACAATTCAACACACAACATATAAATTCTAAATTATTTAGAGTGAGATTCGTTACCAGCCACTCAAAATTAAGTTGCAATCCATAACAATTATGTTACCATAAAAAGACCATCACTCCCAATCTCAAGCATCCTTACTATCCATGCCGTAAGTTCTGAAACACAAACTACTAGTTATAAAACTAAAAATAAATTACATACTGAAGCTGGTGGATGGATTGACACTCCTAAAAACACAATGAGATGAGTGAATTTGGAAGATATGTATGTGTCCATCATAAAATAAATATTAGACATTACTAGATATATAGTTGCAGTAACAGCCAAGTTCATGAAACTCTAAACCAAAATAATTTAACAAGGTTTGGAGATTTTGCTTTAAAAACTAAATGCTCAGAGAAACAAGTAAATAAAAATACAACCTTGTTACGCCCACCATAAGATTGGATGAATCAAATTAATTTTATCTATACATTCAGATAGATCCTAAAAAGTTAAAAAACCAAATGAATCTAGAGTACATTACAAGTCATCATCAGGAACATATATATAATGAATTCTTGGGGTATGGCTTGTCCTGTCCTTGGCCATTCAGCAAACCAGACCCGCATGCAATTCCTTTTCTTCCATCAAGGCAAAAGAGATGGACAATGCACCTAAGCCTGCCTAGCAACCTCAGAATACTTAGGCACTGGGAAATCCTGGTGACAGGTTTCATCAAATTGATGAGAAACATACTCTCTTGGATGATTAGCATGATCAAGCCCTCAGCTATGTCCATGTTGTTTTAGCTTTTTAAAGCTGCCTCAAGATCTTAATTGATATTAGTCAACATTCCAGAAGATGACATTCAAATCCATCTATATAGACTTCAAGAAACAGGACAGGTAATGAAGTACCATTGCCATCATTGACCCTGAAGAAACAGGTTGATTTGGCTTAGGGGGTATGATTTTTCATGAAGTACGCTTCTTGCACAAAGTGAAGGATTTATGATAAATTGTGTTGGCAGAAAAAATATAAAAAGCTTGTTTCTGTATGGCCCATGATATTTTTATGGTGACAAGGATTGGGAATGGTGTTAGAACCTATGTTCCACGGAGTCTTGGAACATGGAGATGCGGGGATGGGTCTTGGGAGCAGGGGGAGGACCTAAGGCCCGGATTTGGAGTGAGGCTGGGATCTTAATTTATTTCTTTTTGTGAGTACTTAGGATTTGGGTAGGGTCCTTAAACCATTAGAGTTAGGGACCTCAGAGTTAGTGGCCCAAATACTTTTTTAAATGCCTGATTTTCTTTTAAAAAATCATTTTTTCCAGCTGATTGATGCATGGGACGGCTGGAAGTTTCTCGTGCATTTGAGGGACACCAAAAAGTCCCCTAAGAGTCCCTGGGACATCTCAGTGTCTCCTTGCAGTCCCCAAAACAGGGGGAGATGCCAGAAACATCTCCTCACAGGCAATGGTGGTGGAACGAAGGTGGTGGACATCTCAGTGTCTCCTTGCAGTCCCCAAAACAGGGGGAGATGCCAGAAACATCTCCTTACAGGCAGAGGTGGTGGAACGAAGGTGGTGATGGAATGGTGGGGGATGTTTCCCTGGAGTCCCCATGTCCCAGGGATGTCCCTATCCCGAAAATGGCCGGATTCTCGGGGGGGTCCCCATGGATCACTGTAATAATAATAATCTTATGATATTGCTATCAGAATTCAACCGTGTAGTTTTTCAAGTCAAACTCATTGACCCATGTTTCATGAGTAGTGGTTAACAAGAACCCATCTCTCATGATAATGAATGGTCCACTTAGCACTCATTGCATCTAGGTGATGATCACAGAGGTGAAGCACTGGGCCTTCCCGGGATGTCACCCATCGCAGTACTACTCCAGCTCAAGCGCGCTTAACCACGGAGTTTTCTCCAAGGTTAAGCCCACTTAGCTTGCAACCCCATTTGCAAAACCTTCAGCAAGTGTTGTGCCTTATGAACCATTCATTATAGAGCCCCTTTAGCTCATCAATTGATAAGTAGGAGGTATTTTCCACACAACGTGTCAAATTATGATATTGCTATCAGAATTCAACCGTGTAGTTTTTCAAGTCAAACTCATTGACCCATGTTTCATGAGTAGTGGTTAACAAGAACCCATCTCTCATGATAATGAATGGTCCACTTAGCACTCATTGCATCTAGGTGATGCTCACAAAGGTGAAGCACTAGGCCTTCCCGGGATGTCACCCATCGCAGTACTACTCCAGCTCAAGCGCACTTAACCACGGAGTTTTCTCCAAGGTTAAGCCCACTTAGCTTGCAACCCCATTTGCAAAACCTTCAGCAAGTGTTGTGCCTTATGAACCATTCATTATAGAGCCCCTTTAGCTCATCAATTGATAAGTAGGAGGTATTTTCCACAACGTGTCAAATTATGATATTGCTATTAGAATTCAACCGTGTAGTTTTTCGAGTCAAACTCATTGACCCATGTTTCATGAGTAGTGGTTAACAAGAACCCATCTCTCATGATAATGAATGGTCCACTTAGCACTCATTGCATCTAGTGATGCTCACAGAGGTGAAGCACTAGGCCAATACCACAACGTGTCAAATTATGATATTGCTATTAGAATTCAACCGTGTAGTTTTTCGAGTCAAACTCATTGACCCATGTTTCATGAGTAGTGGTTAACAAGAACCCATCTCTCATGATAATGAATGGTCCACTTAGCACTCATTGCATCTAGTGATGCTCACAGAGGTGAAGCACTAGGCCTTCCCGGGATGTCACCCATCGCAGTACTACTCCAGCTCATACCTCCTACTTATCAATTGATGAGCTAAAGGGGCTCTATAATGAATGGTTCATAAGGCACAACACTTGCTGAAGGTTTTGCAAATGGGGTTGCAAGCTAAGTGGGCTTAACCTTGGAGAAAACTCCGTGGTTAAGCGCAAGTAGTACTGCGATGGGTGACATACCGGGAAGGCCCAGAGCTTCACCTCTATGAGCATCACCTAGATGCAATGAGTGCTAAGTGGACCATTCATTATCATGAGAGATGGGTTCTTGTTAACCACTACTCATGGAACATGGGTCAATGAGTTTGACTCGAAAAACTACACGGTTGAATTCTGATAGCAATATCATAATTTGACACGTTGTGGAAAATACCTCCTACTTATCAATAACAATCTTCTTCTTTATTGGCATTGTTGGCACTGAAGCATAGAAGACGCATAAGGTGGTTCCAGAAATGGATTTGGCAAGATATGAAATCCTGTACTTACCTGTCATTGTGCTTCAACAGGCGATCCAAGTGGACACTAAAATAACTTTATGCATTGAATCAATGTAATCTTTTGGAAATTAAAAGAGGCTTGTGGCTGTCTTTAATCGGCAATAGCAGATAACCAAGAGAGAGAGGTTTGAAATTTGAATCTGTTTATTGTTGCTATTGCAGAAAGTCTCTTGTTGACGAAAATGTATACAGCAAAGAGAGCACACATTAAGCCGGGAGCTAAGAACATCCGTCTTTCTACTGCTAAAGATCAGAAGAATTCCTAAACTTTTATTTTTTGAAACTCATTTTGCTGGCTAATAAGAGCAGAAAAAGATGAAACAGGCCAATGGGCAGCAGTGAACATCTATTGTAATGACGTATTATGCCCCAATGACTCTAATAGGTGAAGAGAGTGTTATGCGGAGTAGTGAATTAGGCCACATGATAGATTTTCATTCAAACCTATCCACAGTTTGCAGATTGAAAATTAAAATAAGACTGCATCACCTCATAGGCTGGAATAATGTTACGCTCTAAAAAATTAAATATTTGGGGTTGTTAAATTTGAGCCCACTCTAGATATAGTAAATCATTGTACTTGTTAGGGTGTCAACACTTTAACATTCAGGTCATTTTGAATTGGATTATGATCGCGTTTGTTTTGTCTAGCATGTTAACATATATGATATATCATTATATGTGAATACGCAAGTAAGAATATGATCCCATGTAGACGCTTAGTTAATTTTTGTAGTGGCACTGTTGAAATTTTAGGGAAATTTTTTAGAGTCAGTGGTTCCATGATTTTCTTTTCCTACTTAGGCTATGGTCTTATAGATATTTAAGATTTCTCAATGGGTACTGTTGAGAAACTTTTACAATCATGAAGAGAAAAAAAAAATTTAGGTGCAGTCATAGTTGTCAGGAGACTGGTACTGGTACCAGTCTCAGTATGGCTTTTTTTTGAAAATAAGAGATTTGGAGATTCCATTTTTTTTTAATATAAATAAAAAATAAAAATTTAAAAAATAAAAAAAAAATAATAATTTATAGAAAATATCGTGACATTGAACTTTCAAAACAAGAGCAGTCATAAAATTTAACAATGAACATTAACTTTAAATACACAAATGCCATTGTGTCAAAGAGTTCATACTTCATAATCATAGTTCACATTTGACATTACACATTTGATATTTAATATTTGATTACATATTGAAATTCAGAAATATTTTTCATTACTTTTCAATGTTTTCATGTGTTTTGGCTTTTTATGCGACGGGAGACGCATAGAGACGGTGGGAGACAGCACTTTCCTAAGCGGGAGACGTCGGGAGTCTTCGTCCACGTCTCAGCACTTTTGGAGGCGTCTAAGGAGATGTCTCAAGTACTGGAGACGCATCTCAGGGGATAGGAGACGCGTCTCCCGGTAACTATGGGTGCAGCTAATGGTAAAAAAATTAATTGAAAATTTTGAAGAAATTGGTGGTCCAATGATTTGCTTACAAAGTGCAATACCAAAAATGAAAATTTACCCCCGAAATCCAACCATGGAAATTTAAAATATTCAGATGCCTTCTTATGAAATCAAATGGAACAAACAAAAATTTAAGTTAGTAGGGGAAATTTCTAACCCCACCCTACAAATAAACTGCTAAAAGTCTGAAAGGAAAAAAATAGGGGCTCCAACATCTTAGAATACGATTGTGATTAATCCTAAATACGTGTTTTACTATTACATCAGACCTGTCTCTCCATAATTCTAAATCCTCAAGTCTCTACGTTAGACCACATTCTTACCGTATCTCTGATAGTATAATATATTTGTAATTATTATATTTTGAAAGAAAAAAATTAAAAGAAGAGAAGACAACAAAATATGCAGTTTGCAACAAATTTCTATTAAGCAGTGGCCCTATAAATACAACCCCTTTTCCACATACAGCTAAACTTTGAGATCATAAACTATAGCTGCTCCCCGCTTTAGAATTAGATTTTCAATCATGCAATGTGCTAATTAATGTAACCACCTGAGACTAGGAAAATAAAGCAGTCCATGTACTTACCGTTTAGGAAAACTGCTTAGCATTTCAGTGAAGAACAACAGTTTTGATTATGCTAGGAGGGGGCAAATTCTAAGTATGAAGTATTTTTAAGGCAAAAAAATATTTAAATTCACTGCATCGACACAACAGCAATTCTCGGTAGGAAATATCAAGGCCCTTGATTAGATCCTGGGTGAAGAAAAAGGATCCCAAAAAAGAGAGATGATTAATTGGAGGCAGTAGGCCAGAAACCATGAATGGAATAACCTGTTTTCCAATTGTCGAGAGAAATGACCCGTTTGACAGCCCAGAAGGAGAGCGCCATGGCCAGCAGCATGAGCAAGCGTTGCGTGTTCTGACTCCTCACATAAACCAGAAAATGAGTGACAAAAGCCAAAACCAAGCCCACAATGGTGTACAAAAACCCCACAGCGAAACCCTCGGCACCCAGCTGCATGCCCGATCCCTGGAAAAAGAAGACCAGTTTGGAGGGGTCGTTTCTGTCTGCCATAAACAACGGCATCTTCCGAATAATGTTATACATGGCCCCAGAGACGCTGAAAAAATAGACGAAAATGGAGAAGGCGAGCCAAAGCTTGGGATCGTGAAGAGGGGTTTGTTGCGTGAGAAGCCTCTTGACCACATAGGGGGCGGCCACCAGCACAACCCCGCCCACAAAGAGAAGCTGCTTTTTGGAAACAGGGGAGGGGCGTTCGATCTCCCCAACACGCAAGCCAGTCTGCCCTTCCACAAAGGCAGCCATGCTCTCGGCCATGCCACCCCCTCTCGCCATATCCATCGCGTGCGAGTCCTTCAGATTAGCGTTGCCCGGACCCACAAGCCGGATTTGCGGCAGCGAATTGACGCCCATGAGAGCAAAGCTCGCCTGCGACTCCTTGAATTCGAGGTCACAGAAGAAGAGCTTTGTGAGGCCCGGGTTGTTCTGGATGAAGGTGGTGGCCATTAGTTGGAACTCGGCGCGCAGCTCCTGCAACCTCAACTCCGCATTGTCCCTCATCTGCACTGCATCGAAGAAGATGAGCAGCGAGTACGATCGAGATTTCGCCCTCACCGCATAGTGCTGCAACGACGCGTCATCCAGATGGATTACGCCCCCCGCTGACTGCTCCTGCATTTTCACCAACTCCGCCACCAGATCGCCATCCCCATCCGCCAATGCCACCGCCATCACCACCGCGACCATCACCAACACAGCAACCACCCTGTTCTTCATGTTCGCCATGACCGCGCTGCTCCGCTGCGCTTCGGGTCAAGCACGAAAATAGCCTATTTTTCTCCGATAGTCTTATTAGTGAGGAGGGATTTCTCAGTCTCACTGAATTTTGTATTATGTTAAACTCAACATAAAGCCATTTAATTTGCAATTTGCAATCTCATTTGTTTAATCTTAGGGAAAACTTCATGGTTAAACACGTTAGAGTTGGAGTAGTATTGGGATGGTTGACCTCTCACGAAGGCCTAATGCTTTACCTTTGTGAACATCACCTAGATGCAATGAGTGCTAAGTGGACCATTCATTATCATGAGAGATGGGTTCTTGCGAACCACTACTCATGAAACATGGGTCAATGAGTTTGACTCTAAAAACTACACGGTTGAATCCTGATAGCAATATGATAATGTTTTTTTCTAAAATAATATTTTTTATTAAAGTAGTTCTTATAGTTTATATTTTCTAGTATCGAAAAAAAAAAAAAAATAGAGATAAATAGATAGCTAAAAGTTGTCAATGTAAGTGTCTAATATTGTATAGGGATATATGGTAATCTGATGATGATTTGATAGTCCAATACATGATCCATGTGACATGAATAACCTTCTCTCACCTTTTCCAAACTTAATGGAATTGCTAATTTAACTCATAGGACCCTCCCTTGCCTTTTTCATATTTGCTAGCCACTACTATGATTGCAAGCTTGATCGTCTTTTAAAAATTAACATTTTGCCTTCTAAGTTATATGAAACATATTTTTCTCATTTAAATCACCCCAATGATTCATAATCACTTGGGTGATTCCTTACATGCAGAATGGATGGTTTAGAATTAAAGTATTGTCTATGTCATTCCTTTGATTATGTCATTTCTACACTAATCTTGGTTGTCAAACTTGAGTTCAACTCATCTTTGATGATATCCAACGTAGGAAAACTCCCAATTAGCCACCCTAATTTGGATTTAGTCATATTAATATTCTCTCAAATGAATTTGCATGGATCTTTTCTAGTGGCTTCTTGTTGGAAATCCATACTCTTGCTTCCTCACACACAACTATAGCAACAAGCTCAAGTGCCAATTCTAAGGAGAGTACATTCAAAGTCCACTTCTTTTCACAAGATTCTACACTATAACCTCCAAGTTTTCTATTTCATAGCTTCCAAGCTCCACATCCAGCCACTACAACAATGTTTATGTTTAGTATTTTACTCCTCCAACCTCCATTTGTGTCTTCATTCTTCCCTCTATTGAGAACAATCTCCAAAGTTGATAGAAGAGAAAAATGAATCTAGTTTGACCAATGGGGACATACGTGCCACCATAGCCACACTGTTAACACATTGGATTGCATGTATACCAAGTTTGAGAATAGTTTACTTGCATTTTTTTTCGAATTAGAGTAGTTTATCTCCATAGAATAGATAAATTACTCAAATAGATAGAGGTTTGCATTACTTTATAATTGAACACTCCATATTTTGTGTAGGAAGTTAGATTATTTTACAAGAAAGAATTCAACAAATAGCTTCATAATCATTCCTTTTTTGAAACTATTGTAATACAAAAACCTAGAATAGTCATTTCCTTTTTTGAAACTATTGCAATATAAAAACCTATAAGAGTCATACTTTATTATTTCATTCTTGTTTCTTGTAAACACACTAAATAGAAAAAGAAAAAAGAAAAAAACTAAGATTCTTTCAAGTATTTAGATTAATTTATTTTCAAGATACAAATTAAGAAAATACCAAAAACATAGACTAGTCACATTATTTTATTTAATAGTTTCTATTTCAGCATTAGCTTAATTTATAATGTTTATTTTATTGATATTCAAATCATTGAAAATAATCAAACAAAATAGACAATTTTTTGCACAACTGGGGACCTCTTACATTCTAGCCAATCCAAACATAGCTTTCAATCAATAAAGCAATACTCAACCCACCCAAGACAACCTCAAATAGGTAATCAAACTCAAGCAAACAAGCATTCAATGGACACAATCATCAATAAATTGAGATCAATCTAAAGGCATTCAAACTCATACTCTTAAAAGATCATCACTCATATTCTCTCCACCTTAGTCAAATTTAACTTCTCATGTTTATGTCCTATGAGCAAGGAGGATTGGGTAGAAGCTACTCTAAAACCTAAGGGAAAAACTACCCCCACCTAAACTTATCAAAGAATAATAGGCTTGGGCCATCCAACAAATACAATAAGAGAACAATTGACAATAAGTAATTGCCTTGGCACACCTTAACACTTGGAGTGTAAATTTGTCACCTTGACTTGTTTTAAGGAAACGCTTGCCAAAAAATTGAAGATATATGAGTCGTATCTATCATGCCCATACTTACACATGAACATAAATATCAATATTTTTTTTAATAACCTAATATTTATTACGTGTCTATTATCATAATGATTTTAATTATCTATAAACATACACCAATCTAAATTAGCATTATATAATCATAAATTGAACTACTCTAATTAGAATTTGCACAACTCATACTAATCTATCATAATGAACAAATAAATATTATAAACATATGAATCAACAATCGTCTAAATCCAAAAATAGGTAGGTACATCAACACAAGTGCAATCACTTAAAAATATTGGCCTCACAATAATAATGAACACTCAATCATTACCATGACACCTCTATATAAAGGTTCACAAGAGAAGATTCCCTCACCATAACAAACTCCCATTACAAACTTTGTTACCACATTCAAGACGCTTCTTGTAAATAAGGTAATCCCTTAGACACTCCCCCAATCCTCTTGATTTATAATGTGAATAGGAGTGATTTGGTTGTACACAAAGCCATACATGAGCAATGTGTGTGTCCCTTCACTTTCGAATTTTACATAGTAGTGAACCAAATTTGGAAAAATATTTCGGTGAATCCAATATAAAGATAAAATCCTTTTGGAACAAGCTCTCTCACATTTCCTCATCCCATCCCATCTTCTTGTGCTTTTTCCACCACCACCAATTTATTGTACAATACTTGAGGTGTCCCTTATTAAAAATCATAAAATAGATGAATTAACCAAGAAATTTTTAAGAGAGCTTATAAGCTACAAATTGTAAATGCATAAAATAAAACCAACAATTCCAAGAGATACAAATATCAATATGAAATCATTACATTAAGAAGTTCTCCAAAAGAAGCGACAAGAATTGGTGTATAAAATGCAATGAGAGCCTTGCTTATGTAGGCAAGGTAGAGGAGGTAAAAGGGTAAGAATAAATGACTAACTACCCCTCCAAAGGTACAACATTTGTGAGCCCACTTGACAAGTGTGTGAGAAAGTGGTAAGCATGCATGCAATAAGTGTCTTAAGTGATGAGGACCTATGTCTCAACCATATGAAGTGAGACAAAAGTATGAAATATCCCAAGTAAACTTAAGCTACATGTGAATAGTTCAATCCTAGAAAGGTGATATCCTAGCTAGATATGCAAAAACACTATTTAAGCTAACACCCCCCTTAAGTGTAACTTAGGGAGTAATGCATGTATGATGATGAGTCTCAGCTACTAGGCCATGTTAGGTACTCGTGTACAAATTTCTCATAAATAAAGGAGAAAACCAAGTGGGAAAAACTCCTCTCTAAAAGAGAAATGATGCAATGTGAATGTACAAGTGAAGAAGAGAAGTGATAGATGGACTCATTATGACCCCCGAAGGACTAATTCTTTCACAAAGTACAATAATGTTCTCCCTATATGAGAGAAAATGGAGAAGGTTTGTGTGACTCCCCTAAAATGTGAGAAGGAAAAAAACCATGTGAAGAAATGTGCCCTCCCAAAACTTAGATGGGAGGAGAAACCATGCAGTATCCCCTCAAGATGATGTTTGTAGTGTTGGTAGATGCTCGACATTGGAAGTTGAAGTTGATCCGCGAACGAACAATATTTCTCCCCTTGGGAAGAAACACCATAAATGTGTTCAAGATGACTTCCCATTCCATATAGGAATATGTAGGAAGTAAGATGAAGGTCTCTAATTTTTGCACGTGATTCAAAGACCGAAATGAAATCTTTGAAAAATCACTCAAATGCTTCATGTGAATACTGATTTAGAATAGGTACCAAAGATGTGATGTGTGGAATGCCAAAACATGGCATATGGCTACAATCTAAATCCCATGTGACGTCCTGCTACAAAGAATCTCTCGATGCTCTTAATGAAGTGTCTTTGAACTCCATGGTTTGGCAAGAACTATCATCAAATAGAAGACTTATGTCCTCAATGGTGTCTTCCAAACTTGAAATGTGATACTCTACAAACAAAGATGCAAAATCTGGTAGAATTTTTTCCCAATGTGGTGGATTTGGAAAGACAATATCCTAGTGTACTAAATCTCTAGAAATTCTCAAGGAAGCAACTCTTAATCCAAAAGTAACAATAGGTGATGAGATTGCAATGCATGTCATCAAACTATATTAGTCATCTCCAAATGATGATGGTGTCTCACAAGATGTCTAAGTGAGACTGGATGTTTTTGTAATTATTGGATTAGAATAATTTGACAAGTTGATTCCATTTGTAATGCAAAGTTTGTGTTAACTGATGAAGTTGTCAAGCGAGTTCTAAGTCATGAATTTTTTAAACATGCACTCATCCATGGTATGCCTTGTCTTCTTACAATAATCACATTTGATTTTCCATGGATTTGGATACATGATTACTATCAGCAAGATAAAATCATAATGAATTGTTGGATGAAAATAATTAAGAGTAATTTGGAAGTGTTCAAGGAACAATTCACGGAAGTGCTCAAAGGCATAATTCAAGATACCCCCTTGATTCAAGTTTGGATCCCCCCAAAATTATTAGTGTTGAAAATTAAGAAAATATGGAAGTGTTCAAGACACGACTCATAGAAAGTGCTCAAAGGCACAACTCAAGACACCCCCTTGATTGTTTTAGGCCCCCCAAAATGATATACAAGAAAAATTACAAGTTTGTGAAATATTTGATGCCTAAATCTTTTCTTTTAAATTATAATATTAAAAAATAAATAAAACAATGGGCAATCCAAACATTATTTTACATGTTAATTTGAATTCCTTGTGAAATCCTAATACTCAAAAAAGTGCAAAATCTCAACAATCAAGGTAAATGTTATGCCTCGTCAAAATATGCTTACAAATATGACTTCAAAGGCCAAAAATTATAATAAAATAGCACAAAATCATTTTTTTATGATACCACTATGTTCACGATGGAATCATCTTTCCTTCAATTATTCATTTGCAAAATTTTGCCTCCTAGGGCAAAAGTTATGCAAAAACAAAAAAGGCCTATTTTAGGCCTTATTGGAGAGCACTAGTGACCCTATGGTGGTGTTGCTAGCTAAGCGGCCACAGGGGCGACAAATCGGTGACTCTTAGGTGGAATTTGGGCAATGGTTAGTGAAGCAATTCATAGTTAACATCCGGTGATTGTTGTTTAGCCGCCAACAACTTCACGAGCCATATGTTGGTCACATAGTTTATAGCTATAGGGCTTAAATCCCCTATGTTGGCTACTAGGTTCCTTAGTGCTAGCACTTAAGAACTTTTATGCTAAGAATTGGCACTAAGAACTTATGCATTAAGTGCATATAAAATAAATAAATTGTCTCGATTTGCATGCAAGGGGCCATACAACCTCCTATGCAAAATAAATTACCTCAAATGCTCCCAACATCAAAAGTAGAAAAAAATATATCAAAATTCATCTATTCAACCCTCTATACTCAATGATAGGGTCCTTTTTTTCCTAAAAGTGCTCCATTTTAAATTTGTTCACCAACTTTGTGCTTCAAACCCTCATTCACTATAATGTCATATAGTGGCTTGATAAGATGAAATGAAAGTCAATCTTGACTTTCTCAAGCCTTTTGGATGTGTTAGATCAATCATAAATGTTGGTAGTATAACATAAAATGTTTAAATCACCAAGTATCACCAAAATCACACATGCAAATACATGGTTAACAAATCTTCATAATTTCTTTCTAATTCTCCAGATCATTCAAAATGCAAGAGCATACGGGAATTTACAAGATCATATAGAAAAAACTATTCTCTCAATTAAGAATTTGTGAACTCAAAACTCTCAAAATTTACTTTAATACCATATTAAAATTTTAAAAATAGATAAATTAACCAATAAATTTTTAAGAGAGATTCTAAGATACAAATTGTAAATATATAAAAGCAAACCAACGATTCCAAGAGATGCAAATATCAATATGACATAATTGCATTAAGAAGTTCTCCAAAAGAAGCTACAAGAATTGGTGTATAAAATACAATGAGACCCTTTCTTATATAGGAAAGGTGGAGGAGGTAAGAAGGTAGGATTGAATGACTAACTACCCATCCAAAGGTGCAACACTTGTGATCTCACTTGACAAGTGTGTGAGAAAGTAGAAAGTATGCATGCAATAAGTGTCTCAAGTGATGAGGACACAAGTCTCAACCATATGAAGTGAGAGAAAAGTCTGAAATAGCATAAGTAAACTTAAGCCAAGTGTTAATAAATCAATCCTAGAAAGGTGATATCATAACTAGATATGTAAAGATAACATTACAAAATATGATGAACTTGATAAGACCTCAAGGTCAATTCCCTTCAAGTGAACCTCTCATACCTAATTTTTATCATCACATTCCTTAGAAACTCTTCACACCCATTTCAAATAGATTAATTAGAAAGGCACTAACTCTAATAGTCAACACTCAAAACATGAAAAAAATGCAAATTCAATTGAAAACTATATTGTATTTGACAACTCCTCTTGAAGCTAACATCGAGGAACAATCCTTCATCCTTAATTTGATTGCTTTAGAGAAAAAAATGGTTTGGTCTATAATACAATATATGAAATACCATAGTGTTGCAAACTATAGGGATATAATGCTCTGAATTGATAACAAAATGGACCACCTTAAGAAAGACCTAGTAAACACCTAAGAAACTAGAGAGGCCTTGGAGATAGCTTATCAAAAAGATTAGCTTCCCTGTAACATGTGTGCCCCAAAGATCAAATTGAAAGTGGACAAATAGGTTATTTGAATAACCCATCCTAATTATTCATGTCATCACAACTTACAAAGGTGGCAGTTGATAAAAACTTGATCAATTTAGTGAAACAAACCCAAAAGATCTTATCACAAGACTGGTTCAACAAATTAGGATATTTGAAGTTGAGAATACTAAATAGTTGGGCTAAAACCCAAAATAAACTAGTGCGAGATAGAGATCTCTAAGACAATGACCATATAATAACCCCTTTGTTGTCCCTCAAGATGATTCCAAGTGGTGAAATAGTTATAGACACCTAAAAATGACTAAAGCATTTCATCTCACCACCTCATCATTTCTCATCAATTCCTTTGACAATATTACTAACACACCATTCACATCAATTTCTCTCATCCACATTAATTAAATAGTTTTTAACTATTTAATTATTTAATTAATTTATCCCCCGTTTATGGGGCTCTGCAAGTTCATTTGCGATTGAGTAGGAGGAATGAGGTCAAGTGGTCACCTCTAGAAGAAGGGTGGATCAAGGTAAAGTTCTATGGGGCTTTGTGTGGAAACCTTGGTCATGCAGGTGTAAGATGTGTAATGCGTGATTAGAGAGGGGCAATCAGATTAGTGGCGGCAAGGAAATTGGGTCATGCCACCAATAATGAGGCAAAATTTTAGGCGGCTTTGCTAGGTTTAAAAAGGCCAAAAAAAAAAATTCAAAGGTCCACCTTGAAGGGGACTCCCTAAATGTCATCAATGCCATCTAATATAATTCAACCCCAAATTGTAAGGTGTATAAATGGTTGGGGGAAATTGAACAACATTTGCAAGGTTTGGAGGCATTCAAACTCACCCACGTGTATCGGGAGGGAAACAGGCTAGCGGACGGGGCTGCTAATGTGGTAGTGGATATGGTTGGCTACAAGGTGGAGGTGGAATCATCATTTATTTGGTATGAGATACACTAGGGAAACTCACAAGAGTTAGCATAGACGTGTGAAGAACCAAAAGCCAAGTACAACAGGAGATTATGTCTATTTATAGCGGATGGGGTGAAGGGTCGGGAGCACTTCACGAAATTATTGCAGATGCATTTTAAAAGGAGGATGAAAGCCTTCCTTTGGCATCCTATTCTTTTTTTGTGTAGAGTTAAAATAGATACCAATGTTTGTCTAAAAGCTAAGCACAAAAAAAAATCTTTCTTAAGGGAAGTTTTAGATAGGTGGATGCAGGCCATTATTAAGTCCAATTATGGACTGGTGATGCACGCCATCAGATTGATATTGGGTGACACATACATAAATGAGGCATCAAGGCATCATGTTAACATTGATGTCTCATCCATTTTCTAGCCATGCTTCTAGATGTGGGGGAGGATATGTGGGTGGCGGAGAAAATAATGAATGAGTTGGTTTGGCTATGTTGGTGGTGGGGGATGAAGCAAGTGTTGAGATGTGCTTTTCCTGGAATTGGTCTCACCTTGGGTGGAGGTTCTTGGCCCCACTCTGGGGGCAACTATCTTCTACAGAGGATTCCTTTCGTCATTTAGGGTTTTGGCATGAATGTCACTTAGTGTCACAACCACACATGGATGGGCATCAATTTCATGACAAATATGGTAGGTAAAATTATTTTGGCATGATAGATTGGTCCTTTGCACTCGTGCAACCCTCTAAACAGTCGGAGGCGAATGATGATGGTGGATGCTAAGCGACCAAGAAATGATCATGGTAGTTAGGTTTTGTTTCTAGCATATTGTATGTGGCATTGTATTTCCTTATAGGTATATACTTATGTCATAGTATAAATAGAGGCTATTATAATGGTGTGAATTTGCACCCCTTGCAAATTCCCCATTTACGTACCTCCTACCTTAGAAGTATTAAATTCGATGATGCTATTCCGTGTCCTTCATTCGCTTCCCATCCACTTAGCATTATTTTTTGTGTCAGTGGAGGATATTTTGTCAAGGACGCTAGCATGACACATGGATGTCTATGTGGCGCGCTACCATCTTGACAAGATTCATGCCTCTCAAATTCACAGAGGCATTACAATTCTCCATTGGCGACAAAGAGTAACGTCTCTATGCCTTTGATTGACCTCAAATGACTCTTTTGCCTCCAATTCCATCTTCAAATGGCTATCTGATTGATTCTTACACACTTTTAGATCTAATTCACTCTTGGAAACTATCTTCGTACTTCATTCACAACATTTTCACCTCCATTGAAGTAGCAAGTTGGAATTTTTTGGACTCAATCTCCTCATTGTTGCGGTAATGTTAGCATTTGTAAGCTTGCGAGATCACTCCTCCCATTTGCCTCGAGTGCACGTGGTTGAAGGTGATATTGTTCCATCTTCCATTCACTTAGCATTATCATATTATTTTCATTTCACATTGTTGTTTAGCATAGTGTATAGTACTTCCATTTCAATATCTTTCTTTATCTCATTTCTCCTATCATTGCTATATTGGATGTCTGTAGAGGTGGAAACACCAAAGCGGGAGACTGACTGCGGCAGTCCTCTATACACAACCCCAACAATTTTTCGTCTTGTTTGTGTACGTTGCTCGTTGAGTGACGGCATTGAATATATCAACTCGTCAATAGGGAAGTGCACTTTCCTCACCCTCTTTTGTCAATTCATAGATTAGATCAAGTTAAAGTATTCTTCTTGTTATTTAGTTATCTAGTTGCTTACTGCTTTTTGTTATTGCATCAAACTGCACTTGTTATATTTTTAGTAGGTTCTCTTTGAGTTTCTACTATGCTTTACACTCTTTATTTGTATGGATGCCAACACCCCACTAAGATGCCAGTGCACCGCATTGTCATTTGTATCCTACACTGGAGTCCCCTGGCAATGAGCTACCTAAGTTGTAGTCCAAACTCTAGAAACCTGCTCACCTGACTTCCTGAACCTCTCAGGTTAGCAGAAGGAAAGAGGAAGATCATTTTTCCTTCCTTTTCACTGCCTTAAACATCAAAACAATCTTAAACAATCCATTAGCATGAGGTAAATCAGGGCAGTTGATTGTTCTAGACCCTCCCCTAACCTGGGGTCTTGAGCAGTTGCTTCCCCTCTTCATTTTGGTGAACCTAACGTTAACTATTTTGGCTCCTTTCGTAGTGTTGAAGGAGTCTTCTCTCGTGTTCTAGGTGTGTTGTAGGTGTGTGTGTTACGGGGCGTCTAGCCTTGCAACTCAACCTACGACCCCTAGCGACATAGCTGGAAGAGTCCCTAAACGTTGTGAAGTGAACTCTCTAATTGTTAAACCCTTGAGGGATTTTGAGAAAGTCCTTTTTGGTGTACATAGAAGATGGCTTCTTTCATGCATCTTCCCATCTTGTCTATGCAACCTGCGAATGGGTCTCCTACTATAACCTTTACCTTGCAAGACTTACCGATGAATGCTAATAGAGAACCCTCTCCTTTATACATTCTTGCTTGTACCAACGAGAATACCATGAATGGAATTCTCGTTGATCCTACATGTTGGGTTAATGTTATCATAGAGGAGATCATGCTAAGAAACTTTCTACATAAGGATGGGTATGATGAATCTAAAACCACGATACGTATGCATGATGGGATTTTTGTCCCTCCAATCGATTCTATCACCCTTTCAATCCTAGTTGGTCCCATGACTGTGAATGCCCTTTTTGATATTATCCCAAAGTCTAGCTTGCTCAAAGTGAAGCTAGGCATTCCTTGGTTAGTTTCCATGAACGCAGTCCCTTCATTGATCCATAAATGTTTGAAATTCTCCTATGAGGGCTCCATGCACGTTGTGCACGACACTGGGTACAAACCCTTGGTGTTGTGTGGGGATTATTCATTAGATCACTTTTACCCTACCTATATTGGTCTACTTCCTCCAACGAAAAACCTCTTGTTTGCACCTACGTAAAACACAAGAATGATGGCATAGCACTTAAAGTGACCTATCCTCCTTCCCCCTATGCTATTTTGGTAAAGGCTTGCATGATAGTGTAGCATCGGGTTGCCTCTACCTCTCGAAAGGAGGAGAAGTAGGCTCAAGCGCCTTCTTCTTCCTCTGCAGTTCCACCTACTTCTGCCTCCGTCCTGTTGTGGCGCCTTTGACTTCTACCTCCATGCGTCTCTTGGGGATTCTGATGGTGCTTGCTTGGCAGAAGGCCAAGCATTAAGTGTTCGACCTTCGTGTCTTACCCACGGTGCCTCAACCCATCCTGTATGGTAAAGGGAAGGGTCCTCGTGGAGTCGCCTTTGCATCTTAGCCTTCACAGCCTCCAACTGCTCCTGTCCCTAGGGTAGAAAATGGGAAGAGGCCCATCGTCGAGGTGCTTGAGTCTTCTTCTTCACTGGTTTTTTCCTATGTTTCTACATCTCTTCCTCCTATTTCTATCCAGGAGTCACTCCCTCCATCGAGAACGACTGTGATGGACACTCCGATGACAAAATAGGAGCCTCATGCTCCTTCTCAAACTATAGCTTCCAGCTCTAAGAGTTGAAGAAACTACCTTGCACATGAGTGTAAGCATCAGAGGAAGGCTCTGGTCGCTAAGCAGGTTGCTTTGTAAAAGGAGGAAGGGGTGTCGGCAACTCCTATTTCGATGTCTCCTACTATGTCCTCTTCTGCCCCTTGTACTTCGGTTCTCGTCGCCTCGATCTTACTTTCAGCTCCCCCTACGAGTGTAGATGACCCCCACCCTTAAAGGGTGCAAGTGTTCATTGCTCCCTCGGTTGATCCACCTCTCTTGATGTCCCTTCCAGACATCCCACCTTTTCCTAAGCCCGTGGATATGTCGAATACCTCGGTGGTGTCCGATGCGGTTTTCTCTGCTTCTTCCTCACCTTTTGCTTCATCTGTGGGAATCTTGCATCCTCTGATAAAGCGCAAGTTGGAGGATGACCCTACTTCTAATGGGGGTTGAAAAAATGGATCCCCTTCTTTGGAAGTTGGTTCTACTTTGTGTAGAGTCTAAACTAATGTGTTCTAAACTTGGTAGAACTTACACAATTTAGAGGCATATCTGACTGAACAGTCCTCTCAATAATGCAAAGACTACATGAAAATGTCAACCCAAGGTTTGTAAACTTGTGATGGTGTTGCACTGTATGTGCCTTCAGAGACTTAAGGCTACCTAAGTTATCTCATTCAAGATGTTCTACTTGCTAAAAAACTCACAGAATTGCAAAACAGTAAAAGAAACAAACTAGCGCTAATGGCTATGGGTGCCTACAACTTAACCTGTAACTGAGTTGTTGCTAATAAAGTATTATTGTATCAACTCAAAACTGATCAAAACTAACAACTAAAATTATTCTAACCTCTGGAGTGTTACTAGTTAACCAAGTACATGCATGCTCATGAACATTCGTTACTAATAATCAAAGTATGAGATTCTAATTCAACTTGCGTGTAATTCATGAAGTAATGATAAACAGAAAACAACTACTAAATAGAAATAAATAGCTATAAGTGAAGTGAAGAACAATTACCTTGAGTGGCTTGCTCAAGTGGTTGTTCTCACTTAACTAGAACCAAATCTAACTATCATATTCTACGCATCCATGTGAAATTGACTTCATTCATTGCATATCACAAAAGATTACACAAAATATTCTTCACATATC
Organism: Sequoia sempervirens; assembly: GCA_007258455.2. Lineage (NCBI taxonomy): Eukaryota > Viridiplantae > Streptophyta > Pinopsida > Cupressales > Cupressaceae > Sequoia > Sequoia sempervirens. The sequence goes on from VDFB02000015.1 coordinate 584,942,304, forward strand.
GTATTCAATGAAAACCATTCTGAATAACCATCATATTTGTAGATAACTTAAAAAACAACTAATAACAAAATACTAAAATCAACTAACTCATCTAAGGACTCATCCATCGACTATATACAAGCATGAGGAAGTCTTATTCTAAGCAACAACTAACTGCAATCATTAGCTTCCACTCCTAAATATCAAAGCATATAGCTAAGATTGAATTGTTCAAACTATAACTGAAAAGATAGAAGAATCCTAATAGAACTAAAACTCTGTAAAATAGAATTGCATGTAAAACACACAAACATTTATCAGAATCCTATCAACAAAAGAGTTATTTTCTCTAGTGCTTTATTAACTTGTTGTAATGATGCATGTCAAATCTCCAACAAGTGTCTTCAAACAATAGTTATTGCATTTAGCTTTGTAGAGAAGGGGGATTCACTGCTCATGAGTCCTTTTATTCTCAAGAGATTCCCAAGGAACGAACTGCCCTAAACTACCTCAAGGAACAAAACAAGAGTTCTAGAATCATAAAGAGTAGATCACAAAGGTTTTTTATAGAGACTGACGGGCTCTTGGCCAAAGGAACAAAACAAGAGTTCTAGAATCATAAAGAGTAGATCACAAAGGTTTTCTATACAGACTGACGGGCTCTTGGCCAAAGGACGGTAGCATGGAACAGGGATGATAGGGCGATGAGCTAGAGTCCCAGAGGCATGTTGGCATCCCATATGGACCATAAACTAAGTTTATCATGGAAAATAACAAAGCAACTACTAACAATCTGATTACTAAGAACTTCCAAAATGCGAGAAAGTAACAAAATATGATAGAATTGAAATAAAGTAAAGGAGAAAGGAAGCGCTCATAACCAACCAAGCAATGAAGCCTCCATCAAGTAGATATCTTCAACACCTTCACACATAAGACCGAGGGAAAAAATTTGGGGTTGTTTAGGGGCTTGCCGCAATCAAACCCCCATTTCGGTGTTCCCACCTCCATGGACAACCAGATAGATAGAGAGAAATAATAGACTGAAATGGAATGAATGCGAGAGTGATAAAAGCAATCCCTGATCAAGGAGAACCTATATCACGAAGTAGATATGCAATAGATAGAGGATGTGAGAAATCCCAAGATGCTCAAAGATACAAGATAAGCAAGATAGATATCACTTGCAAGGCTTGAGGAAGCCAAGGAGAGGGATAGAGTTGCGAGAGCCAAGAGAGTTGCAAAGAGTGTTGTAAGAACGCAAGAGCTTGAGGTTGTTGTAGCAAGCTGTAGAGAGTTGTACAAGCAAGATAACAAGAGCAAGAGAAAGAGAAGAGAGAAATGTCAGAGCATGAGCTAGAGAGATCTAGAAGACCAAAATAGATTAAAAAGATCCCTTTTAAAGAGAGCAAAGGAGGGAAAAGAAGGTTTCTCAGCCGTTACAAGGCGTCCTGGGTCATTACCACCAACAAAAGTAGCTGACAAGTAGCAAGGCACTTGGAAACAAGTGTTTGAACATCAAAATATCATTGGACGCTATCGTGGCATGCGGGCATCCGTGCGACACGCTAGTTTCCAAACACATCACGCTATAGAATGACGAGAACGAGAAAAGCACAAGGTTTGACACAAAGCTGACGCACAAGGGTAGCTGCTGAAAAGAGGTCCTAAGCATCTTGAGAGGGAAAAAGGATGATGCAAGGGCTAAAATGAGCCTACAAAAATTCTAAGGGAGTGAACACTAAAGTGGATACAAGAATGTATGTGAAATTGCAAGGGGTGCAATTTTATGACATTACAAGCTTAATCTGGAACTCCCCTATTTTGTTGTCCCAGTCTTCCTTTTGCTGCGGGTTACAACTTCCAATTGCTATGTGTTATAGTTCCTTCTTGGCTACAAAAAGGTTAATTCACAAAACATACACACAAGGATAACTACCATAATTAAAACACAAAATTTCATCCACATTTTATGCATACTCACATATAAACCATGCAATACTATTATATCATAACCATATTTTCATTACTATGATTTAGGTCCAAGTCTGTATAATAAGTATGAAAAGATAGCATAATATAAGAGTATTGTTTGAAAGGTATATCTAAAAGTGTCTAAAATTATGCATAAAAGCAACAAAAAATAGGCTAATAATTGAACCCATCATTCCCCTCAACTATACTTTTTCTTGTCCTCAAGAAAAACACTAGGGGTACAAATTATATTGCAAAGTAATCTACCTAAGGTCCATAACAAAATCAACTCCCTAGATCTGTTTCAAGTAGAAACCTCTGTAAGCTACAAGTTGCCTCATTTTGGTGTTCCCAGCTCTCTCACATTCCTCACCTTTTTCCCCAGTCCAATATGGAACTGGATAGAGTAGCATAGGTGGGTGAAATGTGAGTGGTACCCAGTAAATCCCTATGTCAACACCAATTTTCATGTACCTGTGTACCCTTTCAAGCATGGTGGTGAAATTATACATGGAATTAGGTTCCTTTCTCTGTATTTCTAAGGTCAAGTTGTTCCATCTGCTTTGCATATAACTGTAACATTGTTGACCCAAACCCACAACTAATGTTTGCATTCTTTTTTAATCTATTGTCCTTAGTTTCATATTTTTCTTTCCTACACCTTTATGATCCAAGAGTTTCAACCATTCATCTATAATTGCATCAGAGTTTTTAAATTCTTTCCTTATGGAGAGAGCGATTGATTTCTCCCTCTCCTCATATTCCTCCATTATTTCTCCCTTGAATTGTTCATTTGTGTAATAGGATGCAAGTGCCTTTACCCGGAGATCCCCTGCAAATATTAGAGGATTCCACTCTATTTCATCTAGCACCACATAATTGTGTAAATAGTATTCACACAACTGATCTTTGCTCGTCAAGTGTAGAATCAACAAAAACATTAAGAAACTCAAAAAATTTGCTCATCCCAACTAATTGATTAGTAATTAGCCTACTCAACTGAAAACTTAGAAATATTTCCTGTAGAAATAATGCATATATCCTTGCTAGAGGTATACATATTATGATTTATGCAGCTTTTTCTGCCACTTCCTCCAACTTGACTAATGATTTCCTTAATTCCATATCTTTCTTCTCCAACTCCTTAGCATGTTCTTCAATCAAAATTTCTTTTTCTTTCTTCCACTATTCCTTTTCTTGTGCAAACTCATCAGTCACCCTCCATAACTGATAACCAAGTGACAAGGTGGTATGGTGAATTGGAGTTCTTATGGGAGAAGGTTTTTGATCTAGTACTATCAGTTCTCCATCCCCAGTCTTAGTCATGGCTAATTATGCCAACAAATCAAGTTTAGTACCATAGCCATATGTTTGCAATTTTTCCTCCATTTCCTGTATTTTTGTTTCCCTTTCCTTGTCCTTCTTTTCATATTTTTGTACTAACTCTTCCAAATGTTTGATTTTTTCCAAGGCTTCTTGGAGTTCCTTCCTAACATTTTTTTCTTCTATATACATTTCTCCTATTTCCATAAACTGCTCATTACCTCCCCCTTAATGGTCCTCATAGGTAGAACTTCTAGGGTCTTCTTCCGTATTTTCTTAGCAACAAACACATCTTCTAATTTTGAATCAGAAGTAGTAGAAACATATCTCTTCCTTTTCACAGGTATATTTACATTGCCAGGGATATCTCACTTCCCTTTGAAGTTTGTCTCTACTAACATGACACCTTCCTTATTTCCCCTCATGACACCTCGTCTCTTTAATCTGCCTTAATGTCTAGGTGTAGGTGTCTCCTTCTTAACATCCTTCTTCTCCTTTTGAACACCCTTCTTCTTTTGAACATCCTTCTCCTTTTGAACCTCCTTCTTCTCCTTTTGAACACCCTTCTTATTCTTTTGAACATCCTTCTCCTTTTGAACATCCTTCTTCTCCTTTTGAACACCCTTCTTATTCTTTTGAACATCCTTCTCCTTTTGAACACCCTTCTTCTTTTTTTATGTTTTAGAAGGTGTGGATGATGTGGATGCACTGCCTCTTCTTCTCTTAGGTCTTTGTGATTTTGAAGAAGATAAAATTTCCTCAATTACAGGTGACCTAGACTCTGGCTCATTATGTTCCTCATGCTCGCCTTGGCTACGGGTAGGTGAAGCCATAGGTGAGACATGAGGGATTTCTCTTACAAGTTCATTTTGTGGCTCTAAAGTCTCAGGTACCACAAGGGCATCCAATAAACTATTAATATCTCCACATTCCTTAAAATCTTCCCAGTCTACTTGTGGGTATTAAAATTCTCAAACTTATTTTTACTTGTAAAGCAATCAAATAGTGGTGTGATAGGGCAGTGCCACTTTGTTTCCTTTGATACTCTGATGCCATACTTTTCATCATGTTATAAAGAAAATTTGGCACATTTACCAACCTATTGTGCCAAAGGTGACTAAGCAATTTAAAATTTATTGTATACAAGATATTTTTCCTACCATCACAGGTAAGATATCTAACAATATAGGAAGTGCAATTATCCCATAACCATGGAAGAGAGAGCCTCTTTGTACTTTGTGAAGATGAGTCCAAATTATCTCCTTGTTCATAGAATTCCTCTCTAGCTGCAATTGCATCTACACATACTAGAAACTCTGCTCCAGTTTTAGGTAACCCAAAAAATTGTGCTATGGCGACCTCTGATGCATCCACCGATAGTACTTTCACCATTGCTTCATCATGCTCCAGTATAGTTGCAAACCTTCTTGTCATATCATTGTCGAATTTTGTTAGTTTCAATAAATAATAAAGCCAGCCAACTTTGGTAAAAATAGGTAAGACCATTGCATCTTCCAAATTTTCTTATGAGCCAATGGCTCTCTCCTGATAACATCGCCTCCCATTATGACTCTGCTATACTCTAATCAATGTATTAACCTTGAAAATTCAGCTCAATTCAATCCACCACCTTCAAAAACCTTCTCCTTCTTAATGTTTCCTCATGTAATTTTACTACCATACCATAACTGCAACTCCCCTTCTTAGTATCAACTTAATTTGAGCTCATAAATAGGTTTTAGGTTTGACTTTGGGTTGGACATAGCTCAAGTTCTCAGGATTGGGAATTGGCAATTGCAAGTATCAACAAAAAGTAGGTATAATTTTAGGAGGGTAAAAAGTAGGTATAGTTTTAGGAGGGTTTTTGCATGTCACATCTATCTATTGCATTTGATTTGGGTGGCGAATTTCAAAAAAATTGGCTAAGTTGTACCCTCCCTCAACTTAATGGTTGAAGTGATCTCACTTCAACTCGTGATTGGGAAGTGGTATGATTAGAAAGTATGGAAATTAATGGTATGAATATTTCACATGCATAAGTTAATATGAAATACATAATGAAATTTTAAAGAAATCTATGGTAATTATGATAACATACCTTGCATATTGACTGGAAGAGACTAATTGATCGTCACGCATGTAAACTGAATAACATGTATTATTTTGATTTGATGTGACTGAGAATAACTACAGGTGAATGAATTGTGAGGTGGCAGATGGAAGGTAATAAGGTGGATTAGACGTATAATAGTTGGTGATGTGACAACTTGAACGTTCAAAATTTGAATTGGCAGCAAAAAAAATAAAGAAGCGTATTGCAGGTACTTATTGTAAAAAGATGGATAGTGCATGTGAGTAGTCTAAGGTGAATGCGCATGAACTGTAGTTAATGTGACACCAAGTGATTTGAAATTATCTACCAGACGATGCTACAGGTACCTTCAACAACAAGACCTGTTCTGAATGTTGACAGCTAGTATGCTAGAGGTCCCTACCACAATAGGACCCTTCTGAATGTGTAATAAAAATAGGTCCATCTAGAGAAAATATAAAAATAATTTTAACCATGTTGTGTGTGATAGTGAGGTAAAATAAGAAATTAATCCTAAGTGATCTCAGGGATTGAGTTGTGTAGCTCAATCTTTGGGTCACCGAAGTACTTGGTATGTCATGTGTTGTTGAGATGTCACTCTGGGTGTTTGAACTTGTATCTAGATTGCTATGAGCACCATACTACTGAAACATGGAGAAAATAAAATCATATTTGTGTACTAGTTTCTTATACATCTTCAATTTGTGGCCATTAACCAAAAGAGAGAATCTGACTACATCTATTATTTTCAACTTAACTGCTCTATTAGGATAAACTTGATTGATTTCATAGGGTCCCAACCACCTAGATTGGAGTTTCCCTTTGAAGTCTTTATCCCTTGAATCATATAGCAATGCCCAGTCCCCTACATTAAACTCCTTTGTTTTGATGTACTGGTCATGCCACTTTATCCTTTGTTGTTGTACTATCTCAGTGTGATGGATTACCTCCATTCTGATTTCATCCAATCCATTCAAATTATGCAACCTCTTCTTTTGAGCTATTGTTAGATCCATTTCCAATTCCACTGATTTCTTTAATGTCTTATATTCAAACTCAATGGGAAATACTATTGTTTTACCATACACTAGCTTATAGGGTGTAAAACCAGTTGTTGTTTTCTAGGTTGTTCTATATGGCCATATTGCTTCTGGTAACCTTGCAACCCAATCTTTCCTATATAGTTGTGATGTTTGGTGAGAATACTTTCAATTTCTCTGTTAGTGACCTTCATTTGACCATTGGCCTGAGGGTGACAAGGGGTGGACTTTTTGTGCCTAATCTGATATTCTTCAACCAATTTGGTGATGAGGTCTGAAGTAAATTGTGAACACTAATCAGTGATATTTCTCTAGGTACTCCATACCTAGTAAATATATCCTCATACAAGAATTTAGCCACATTTCCATCTCTAAAAAATTGTAAGGCCTTTACTTCTACCCACTTAGTCAAGTAATCAATGCAAACAAGAATGTATTCCTTGTTGTTGGAAGTAGGTGAGATTGGTCCAATAAAGTCTAAACACCATTTGTCAAAAGGAGCTAGTGTTAACTAAGGTTGCAATGAAATTTCATCACTCCTTGTTGGTTTACCCATCCTTTGGAACCTATCATAGCTCCTTGTGTATTTAACAAAATCCTTGTGCAAAGTTGGCCAATAATAACTAGTTGTGAGGATCTCAAATGCTATTCTCTTTGCTACAAAATAACCTCCACATGGCTCATCATGGCAAGCCTTCATGATATCAAGGATTTCATCTTCCCTTATGCACCTTCTCATAATGTTGTCAGGGCTAGTGTAAAACAAATAACCTAATACCCAAGAGTATGGGAAACACTTGTGTACCAGCTGTCTCTTTTCTCTTGGAGAAAAGTGTGGTGGAATTTGTCTTGTTATTAAATAATTGGCAATGTCAGCATACCAAAGTATATGTATATTTAGAGCAAATAAGTGTTCATATAGGAATGAATCATCTACCACTCCTTCAGCTGATTGTGTTGGCAATTTTGATAGAAAATCTACCACTACATTAGCCTTGCCAGGTTTGTCCACTATTGTAATATCGAACTCTTGTAGAAGTAGCAACCATTTGACTAATCTTCCTCCTACTACAAGTTTGTTCATAAGATATCTGATAGCAATGTTGTCTGTATGGACAAAAATTGAATAACCAGTAATGTAATGTCTGAATTTGCTGATGGCATAGACTATTTCCAGCATCTCCTTCTCTGTAACATTATAATTCAGTTCAGCTCCATGAAGATTTTTGCTAATGTAGTAAATTGCATACTCTTTGTTACCTTCTTTTTGACCCAAAACTGCTCTAATAGAAAAATCTGAAGCATCTGTATGTATATGAAAAGGCAAGGTCCAATTTGGCCCCCTCAAAATAGGTGCTTGAGTCAAGGCTTTCTTTAGCTCTTCAAATGAGTGTTGGCACTCTGATGTCCATTCAATGTCTTTACTCATCAAAACAAATAATGGTGCAACAATCTTACTAAAGTCTTTAATAAACCTTCTACAGTAGCCTACATGGAAAAATAAACTTCTGATATCTTTTCTTTTATGGAATAGGTAATGTAGAAATAATCTCTATTTTATGTGGATCAACCTAAATCCCTGCACTAGATGTGAAGTTCCCTAAAACAATGTCAGGTTGTATCATCATCATATAGCACTTTTCATTGTTGAGTGACAGGTTGTGTTCTTTACATCTTTTTAATACCTTTTCTAGATTGTTGAGGGCTTCCTCATAAGTCTCTCCATATGTGGTGAAATCATCCATATATATATCCATACAGTCATGAGCATAATCAGAAAATATGTTGAGCACTGCCCTCTAAAAAGTAGTTGGAGCATTGCATAAACCAAATGGCATGACAAAGTAGGTATAAGTACCCCAAGGACATGTGAATGTGGTTTATTTTTATCTTCTAGAGTAATTTTTATCTGATTGTAGCCACTAAAACCATCTAGGAATGAAAAATACTTCTTCCCAGCTAAAGAGTCAAGCACTTGATCTATGAAGGGCAATGAAAAGTGGTCTTTCCTAGTGTTTGTATTCAATTCCTTGTAATCTACAAAAACTCTCCATTTTCCACCTTTCTTAGGAAAATTTACCAAAGGTGAAACCCATTCACTGTTAGATATAGGATAGATAAAGCCTACATCAAGGAGTTTTTGAAGTTCAACTTTGACTATTTCTCTCAAGGCAGGGTTCATTCATCGTTGAGGTTTTCTAGTGGGCCCATAACAATCATTGATATATATCCTATGCATACATAAGTTAGGATCTATGCCTTTCATATCATGATAATCCCATGCATATGCTATTGAGTGTGCCTACAACACTGTGTGTAGGAAATTTTGTTGCTCTTCAGTTAAGGCATTGTTTATGTTTAGCATTTTTCCTGGCATGCCTTCTAATTCCTTGGATGATTCTTGCACAGATGAGAGGTCAAGACTTGGAATGATTGGTACACATTGTTGTAGTAGTAAGGAATGAGAAATTTGAGATTTTTTTTTTTGAGGAATTGGTGGGTATAATACTTTGTAAGGGGTCTTGTAGGCATACGAGACAATCTTGTTGTTGCGGGCTCCTGCCACAGTCATTATGTATTATGTGAGCAATGAGCTCATCTTCATCTTGATCATCCAATAGAGGGTTGCATTTTATAGTCATTAATGTCTGCAAGGAATAATTGTATTCTTCATCCAAAGTGGGCCAAATAGTTTGCTCAAGATCAACATAAGTTTGGACTGGAGTATAGAGGACCAATTATTTGTTACTCTTCCATTGGATATTATCATATTGTCAGACCTACAGCCGATGAATGCATCAGCTGTAGCTAACCATGGTCTACCTAGGATGAGTGGGTATCCTGCAAGATTAACCTTTGGCTGTAAAACTATGAAATCAACAAGATATTCCTAAGAATCCAATGTAATAACTAAATCTTTGATGATTCCTCCAGGCTTGATTGTTGACCTATCAACCAACTGTAAAATAGTTTGTGTTGGTCTAAGGTTGGCTAACTGAAGTAACTGCATTGTTTCTTTAGTCATAACATTGATTGTTGCCCCCAAGTCTATCAAGGTGTTCTTAATAAGGTTCCCATTAATCTTAACGTCCACTACTAGATTACAAGGGTCTGTGTACTTAGGGACAGTTATGTTCCCTAACATGATATCTACAAGGTTTCCTAAGACATGTACTGTCTGAGGATCCTTCCTTTTCCTTCTTGGTTTCTTAAGACATAGATCCCTCATATTCTTAGTATAATTAGGGATGTCTTTGATAGCTTGGATGAGGGTAATCTTCATGCTCACATCCTTTAATTGACCTAAGAGGTTAGTCTCAGCCTGTGTGTGATGCTTTTGAATGACTAAGCTTTCAGGAAAAGGAGGCTTTCGACTTGAGGTAATTTGGTGTACCTGATTTGACTCATGTTCCAAAAGTGTTTTGTATAAAGCTTCAACTGCAAGTTCCTCATCCTCCATCTCAATGATTTGAGGGGATGAAGGTCCAACAAGTTTTTTTCCTGATTTGAGATGGACATCACTCACCTCTACCCCATAAGTGGGGTATTGCATAGCTTCGATAATGTAAGCCCGTTAAAAAGGCTTGTTGTTAGGGTTAAGTGTAGGTTGGGAAGGTATTTTTGGTGGCTTGGGTGTTTGGGATGTAGGATTTGATGGAGGCATAATAGCTTGTTGTTTTGGTTGAGGTGGAAGCATAGGTTGCCGATAGTTCATGTTTTATTGTTGCCACTGCTGACCTTTTTGCCATTGAGGCTGCCACTGGTTCTGCAATATTTTCCATTGAGGATTGTAATTAGAACCCTAGAAATTTTGTTGTGACCTAGGATTTAGCTACTGTTGATTCCAATTTTGTTGGGGTTGTGGCCATTATTGAAAGTTTTTCCATTGATTTTGGTTTGCGAGCCAGGGCTAAGAAATTTCCAAGTAGAAAAGTTTTGATTTCCAATGGGAAAGGATGAATTGAAGCTAAGAGGGTCTTATGGCATACCTTTTCTTTGTTTTCATGGCCTTCTTTGAGCTATATAAAAGAGTTTTCCATCCTTTCCTTCAAGTGGCTGAAAATTAGGTTTCTCAACCTTATCTTGTTGGATACTAGCCACCCTCTTGCATTTACAGTTTGTTTTCCATTACCTACAACTTGGGAAATATTTAGTGAGCATTGCTTTAGCTTCCTCTTGCTTCTTCTTGATGTGGAGATTATCCAACTAAGTGGCTAAGTGGTTGATAATGTCCTCCTTCATGTTGGGCAACATATTGCTTAATTTTATCTTTGAAACTCATGTGGATGATTTACCAATAGTGGATGTCCTATCTCCTCTTGGTCTTTTAGTGAAGGTCTTGGAGTAATTTATGCAGACCTTAAAAATTTCTTCAAATGGTATATTTGAGAGATATCTCATTGTCCAATGAGGTTGAGGACATCCATACAGTCCTCGTTAACTCCCCTAAAAAATACTAACTTGAGGGATTCTTCAGACATCTTGTTATGTGGGTTTTTCTTCAAGGAAAACTGAAATCTCTCCATATAATCTTCTAATGGTTCATCCTCCTATTAAATTCTAAAAATGTCATCTTTCCTCCTATCAAGTCCTCTACAATAGTCTTAGTACTTATCCAAGAATAATGTCTTCATGGTATCCCAATCAGGAACAACATCATTACCTAATCCCATAAACCACCTTAAGGTTGCATATTTTAGAGTGGTAGGGAAGAGTTTGAGCCTATGAGCATCAAAACTATAATCATAACTTTTTCATAGGACATCCAATTCAAACAGAAATGTATCTAGGTCCTCAGTCATTAACCCATAAAAGACTAGTAAGGCTAAAGGAGGGATATTCTTTAGCATGGTAGCCCTTTCCTGGTTAGTGATGGGGAACTCAAAGGTTGCACGTTCAGGATCATCCATTACATCACCCATGGTTTGATATGTCCCCTCTATAAGTGTAGTAGATGTTGGTGATAGGGAAACTTCTTCTTCAGTATTACCCTCACTTCTTGGCGTGTAGAGGGAAGGAATCTGTCCAAAAAGTCTCTTTACCTCTGCATACATGAAATATGGCTTTATATAGTAGTGTTCCTGCACAATATTAGTGTGTTTTCTGGTGTTGTGAAAAATATTAAGTCTAGCAATCCTAATGCTGAAAGAAAAATGTAAACTATGAAAGCTTAGAAAACAATTCTATGAAGATATCACCATCCCCAACAACGACACCAAAAATGTAGAGCCTAAACTAATGTATTGTAAACTTGGTAGAACCTACACAATTCATAGGTATATCTGACTAAACAGTCCACTCAACATTGCAAAGACTACATTAAAATGTCAACCCAAGGTTTGTAAACTTGTGATGGTGTTGTATTGTATGTGCCTTCAGAGACTCAAGGCTACCTAATTTATCATATTCAAGATGTTCTACTTGCTAAAAAACTCACATAATTGCAAAACAATAAAAGAAACAAACTAGCGCTAATGGCTATAGGTGCCTGCAGCTTAACCTATAACTAAGCTGCTACTAATAAAGTATTAATGTATCAACTCAAAATTGATCAAAACTAACAACTAAACTTATTCTAACCTCTGGAGTGCTATTGGTTAATCAAATACATGCATGCTCATGAGCATTCATTTCTAATAATCAAAGTATGAGATTCTAATTCAACTTGCATGTAATTCATGAAGTAATGATAAATAGAAAAAAACTACTAAATAGAAATAAATAGCTATAATGAAGTGAAGAATAGTTACCTTGAGTGGCATGCTCAAGTGGTTGTTCTCGCTTAACTAGAACCAAATCTAGCTATCAAATTCTATGCATCCATGTGAAATTGACTTCATTCATTGCATATCATAAAAGATTACACAAAATCTTCTTCACAAATCGTATTCAATGAAAATCATTCTGAATAACCATCATGTCTGTAGATAACTTGAAAAATAATTGATAACGAAATACTGAAATCAACTAACTTATCTAAGGATTCATCCATCAGCTATATACAAGCACAAGGAAGTCTTATTCTAAGCAACAACTAACTACAATAATTAACTTCCACTCCTAAATATCAGAGCATATAGTTAAGATTGAATTGTTCAAACTATAACTGAAAAGAAAAAAGAATCCTAATAGAACTGAAACTATGTAAAACATAATTGCATGTAAAACACACAAATACTTATCAGAATCCTATCAACAAAAGAGTTATTCTTCTCCAGTGCTTTATTAACTTGTTATAATGATGCACGTTCAATCTCCATCAAGTGTCTTCAAACATTAGTTATTGCATTCAACTTAATTTGGAACTCCCCTATTTTGTTGTCCTAGTCTTCCTTTTGTTGTGCGTTACAGCTTCTAGTTGCTATGTGCTATAGTTCCTTCTTGATTGCAAAAAGGTTAATTCACAAAACATATGCACAAGGATAAATACCATAATTAAAACATAAACGTTTATCCACATTTCATTCATACTCACATATAAACCATGCAATACTATTATATCATAACCATGTTTACATTACTATGATTTATGTCCAAGTTTGTTTAATAAGTATGAAAAGATAACGTAATATAGGAGTATTATCTGAAAGGTATATCTAAAAGTGTCTGAAAGTATGCATAAAAGCAACAAAAAAAAGTCTAATAACTAAACCCATCACTTTGGCTTATGTCATCCTAGTGACGGAGGCAACCCCGACATCCCCTGAGTTCGTCATTTCCCTCGAGTCTTTCAGTGAGGTCGGCAGTGGATCTCGGGCACCTCCTTCATCGCCTACTCAATTGACACATGGCACTCCTATCAAGTGCATGTTCAACTTTGTGGATGATGTATGGGCTGTATCGGCGATTTTTACAAAATCAATGATGTTTACCTCACAAGAGTTGAGTGAAGAAGACCTCGAGGGGCCCTATTCCTTGGCTCTTGTCACAGGAGAGTTGGAGGGTGCTCCCCTTGCTATCGCGCCCTTGTAGGCTCATCCACCTTCCCCTTATAATGATCTAGTTTGGGAGAATGACGACCTCTTGGTTGATAAGGGCTAGGAGGGAACCTATTCTTTACCTATAGATTAGATTTTTGTGTGTGTTGTATTTCCCCCGTGCTTGTTTTAGGTTTTCTTGGAGGACTCTTGTCACCCTCGTAGGTGCTTTCATATAGGAGTGTTTTGTGTCGTAAAATTTTGCTATTTGTTACACCATTCTTCCTCTGTTATGCCTTGATTTTCGATAATTGGGGACAATGCAAAGTGTTGGGGGCATTTAGGCCTCCCTTCTATATTGACCCAATTTTTTATTTATTTATTTGTTTTTATTTTGTCTTCACATACCTTTCTTCACATGGTCTAATATAGTAGGGGATTGATGACAGTTCATATATATTATTGTGTTATATCTATCTATTTATATCTACGAGTAGTTCTGACCCCAAAATATCAGATCCACCTGTCTCTTGGTTTCTCTGTATTTGCTTATGTTGTCTTTTTATCTTTCTATCTTCTTTGCTTGCTTTTTGATGTTGTGGTGCCTATGTGTTGTCCCTCGTGTGTGCAACAACATTTCCATGTTTACATCCCGTCATGTATCGCGGGCCACAACATCACTTTATTCTCTCTCCTTAGGATGTCACGTGCCTTTGTGTTCAACATGCACCATCCTAAGGGGGGGCTATCATACTGCTTTAGTTTTCAAAAGGTGTATTCAGTGGCCAATGAATCCCTTGTTGAAAATAATTTATTTTTCAAAAATTGCATTCTTCAAAAAGGACCCCTAGCAAAATTTTTCTTTCATCACAAATTCATAAAGAAAGAATCTAAAAAATTTCCTTTGAGAAGGGAGTACTTTTCTGATGAAAAAGTCTGAAAAATTTCCCTTGCGAGGGAGTACTCTTTCTTTTGAATTCCTTGATGAAAGAGATCTTTCGAAAGGACTCCTTGATGCTAGAATTGTTTACAAAAAATATCACCACCTTTCAAATAGAGCGTCCCTTGAGTGGACCCCTTTTTCTTTTGAAGGGTTCCTAAGGGACCCCTTTGAAAGCTTCTCCTTCAATTGTTGACTATCTGCGTGACTGTATATTTTTCTTCATGTGTGGCTTTTTGCTATCTAACATGTTTTTTCTATAGATTAACATGTTGCTTTGCAAGACCTGCGAAACTGCTTTTTCAATCAAGCTTGGAGGACTGAGAACCTCAAGCTTTCCTTGTAGGATTGAGCACCTATAAGGTCCTATCAGACTCTGCGAATCCTTTCGCATCTGGCCTCCCTCAGGACTGAGCACCTATGGCACCTCCTCTGTAGGATTGAGCACCTAAAGAGCCCTTTTGTTCACATTCCATAGATCTGAGGACCTGTGGTGCATTTTGTTCAACTCTCTCCTCAAGACTGAGTACCTGTGGAGCCATTTCCTCTTCCTGTGCTTTCAAGTGTGTCATATTTCATTATGCTTCCTCAATAATTCAGGTATACATTTCTTGGCTTTCACTCTACTTTACCATACATTCGCTGACACTTATGCTCACTAAAGTGGGGGAAAAATGTAATGGTGTGAATTTGCACCCCTTGCAAAATCCCCATTTATGTACCTCCTACCTTAGAAGAATTAAATTCAATGATGCTATCCCATGTCCTTCATTTGCTTCCCATCCACTTGGCAGTTGTTTTTTGTGTCAATGGAGGATATTCTGTCAGGGACGCTAGTGCAACACACTACCATCCTGACAGGATTCCTGCCTTTGGAATCCGCAGAGACGTTACAATTCTCCATTGGTGATGAAGAGTAACATCTCTACACCCTTGGCCGACCTCAAACAACTCTTTTTCCTCCAATTCTATTTTCAAACGGTTATCTCATTGATTCTCACACACTTCTAGATCTCATTCACTCTTGGCAACTATCTTCACACTTCATTCATAGCATTTTCACCTCCATTGAAGTAGCAATTTGGTGTTTTGTGGACTCAATCTCCTCATTGTTGCGGCAACGTTACCATTTGCAAGCTTGCGAGCTCACTCCTTCTCCCATTTCCCTCAAGTGCACATGGTTGAAGGTGATATTATTTCATCTTTCATCCACTTAGCATTATTGTATTGTTTTCGTAACATGTTGTTTAGCATAGTGCATAATATGTCCATTTCAATATCTTTCTTTTTGCATTTCTCCTATCATTGTTATACTAGTTGTCCATGGAGGTGGAAACACCAAAGTGGGGGACTGATTGCGATAGTCCTCTATACACAACCTCAACATTTTTTTGTCTTGTGTGTGTAGGTTGCTCATTGAGTGAAGGCTTTGAACATATCAACTTGTGGGTAGGGAGGTGCACTTTCCTCACCTTATTTTGTCAATTCATAGATTAGATCAAGTTAAAGTATTCTTCTTGTTATTTAGTTATTTAGTTGCTTTCCACTTTTTGTTATTGCATCAAACTGCACTTGTTAGGTCATTAGTAGGTTCTCTTTGAGTTTTGACCATGCTTTACACTCTTTGTCTGTATGGATGCTAGCGCCCCACTAAGATGCCACTGCATTACGCTGTCATTCGTATCCCGTGCTAGAGTCCCCTGGCAGTGAGCTACCTAAGTTGTAGTCCAGACTCTAGAAACCTACTCGCCTGACTTCCTGAACCTCTCGGATTAGCAGAAGGAAAGAGGTAGGTCAGTTGTCCTTCTTTTTCACCCCCTTAAACATCAAACCTATCTTAAACAATCCCTTAGCGTGAGGTAGATCAAGACAACTAATTGTTCTAGACCCTCCCATGACTTGGGGTCCTGAGTAGTCGGTCCCCCTCCTCTACAGTTATATAGTTAAGCTTCATTTTTGGAGGGCCTATAGTCAAGCCAGTATGTATTTATGTCCTAGCTGGGCCTTTTGTAAATCTCTTTATAGACTTCAATACAACAAGGTGTGGCCCTTTACAACCATTTTTGTTGATAAAAAAAGTATTTAATTAATTTATTAATTTCTTTCATCCACATTAATTAAATATTTTTAATTAGTTAATTAATTCATCAATTTCTCTTCTCCACGTTAATTAAATTAATTAATCCATTTATTGCTTCTCCTTATCCATAATAATTGAATAATTTTAATTATTTAATTAACTAACACTTCCTCTATAATTAAATAAATTAATATGGGGTGAGGGGCTTAGCTCGATTGGCTAAAGCATCATGTTGTAGGCAAGAGGTCATGAGGTCCAGTCTCCCCAATCCCCGTGGTACCAGAGGGTGCGTCATGCCAACGTCATCGATCACGTGAAATTTTTTTACTAGACGCACTACAATTTATAGAGGGGCTACCCAATTCTTGCTATCTAAAAAAAATTAATTAATTAATTAATATAATTTATTTAATTACTTTTCTATTTTTAATTCCTCTAAATAAATAAAATTAATATTTTATTTATTTTCTATTTCTTTCCATCATGCACATGAATTAAAAAAATTATTTATTCAATTCTAACAATATCTTCTCCTCATGCACATGAATTAAATTTATTTATTTAATTCTATTAGTATTTGTATATCCATCAATTAAGTGAGTTAACTAAAAAAAGAATATTGGTTCACTTAGACTCGCTCTCACGCATCCATTCGATTACTTCACTCATCCATGCAATCAATCAACTCACCAATCAATCCCTTTGCAAGGACACATGTCACTTGCACATTCCTCATATCCTCTTAATCAATCTCATCCATTAATTCTTACGATCAATCTTCATCGTTAATTGACATCAAGTGAAAGCTATAAATCAACCATCTTTCAAGATAACAAGGATACATAATTATATGAGAAAATTCATGCTATCATTATATCTATTTGCTATCACAAGGTTATTTTAAGAAGAGAAATCCACATATCACACTATTGAAGCATATCATAGGTCAATGGATTAAGATGAGGATTTGTGGAGGTAATATAGTTTATTATTTCATTTGATTTTATTTATTATGCTCATGCTTTATTGAATGTGATTGTTGAATATTGAAATATGCATTTTTCTTTATATTATCCTTATTTTATAGTTTCATAATTTTTTCACTCACATTTTTGGCACACCCGATGGGACCCACGTCCTTGAATTTAACCATTCTATTTGAGAATTTGTGTTTTAAAAGGTACGAGTGTAGATCAATCTTTTTGTTCTAATAAATGACACATGCATTTTGTTAAACAACACATATAACTTGTTAATTGGTAGTTTTGTTTTGATAAAAGATATTTTTGATATGTTGAACAATGCAATTGATCCTTCAAATGGTGCTTCTATTATTGATCATTTGTTTAGAATATTTGATCTATATATTGGCACTTCTAACCTTTGTCTACAGACTATTCAATCATTGATTAATTTTAACTTCTTGTTTGCAAGATATTGGTTTCTAACTCATCGAAGGATTGTTAGTGTTCAACTAACCCTTGTATTAATTTTGGATTTGATTAATTATTTATCTTTGCATGTTTTTAATCTTCTTTTTATGGGATTTTTGGATTCAAGAATAGGTTTGCACATCTGATTTTTATTTGGCACATCTAATTAGAATTTTGATGCATTTGTTTCTTTTATGTTTACAGGTATTTTCGAACCAAAGATGCGGTACTTATCACAGACAAGTTTTCACTTCTGAGAGAAATATTCATGCTTTTAATATCAATATATGTAAATTTGATAGGTAAAACTACGCTTCTAGTTATTACTTTATCACATCTAATTGTTAATTTGGTGTATCTAATTATTTATTTGACACATTTTATTTTTATAATTGTACATCTGACCTATAATGTTGTGCTTTTGTTTCTAATAATTATCATTAATTTTTCAACTAATATTTTATGATCTTGAAGACTAACCCTATTATTATAGCTTGGATATCATTGGCAGAAGAATAGAAACTGCATACTACTCAAATTATTTAGTGCAGGACACTTGTCAAATTTTATATTTTTATTACTAAAATAGCTACACACTTCAATTTCTTAAGGTTTAAATAAAAAAAATTGTTGTTCTTGTGTAGGCTGGTTGGTGTGTATTCTCTCTATGTGCATTGTTTACAAGCCTGGAGATCAAAAACACCTTCTCATTTACTTATTTTTTATGTTAACCCACGGTTGAGCTAGCTCATGTGTGCTCTCCTCTTACACTTTGTGTGAGCCTAGGGATCAAAAGCACTAGCATCAATATTTCCCTTTAGGAGGCTTGCTTGGGGATTTCATCACCCTAAGGGACAATCAACCACATTTTCTCATGAGGTATATAAAGTGGGGAGAGTGAAAGTTGTACCTCAAGAGTGAGTTATCATCATGTAAGGCTGAGTCGCAAGATCCTCGGTTCATCGAGACTTATTCAGTGAAGAGGATAGTAGATACCCTCCTAGACTCGAGCATTTGTAGATGTACCCTTAAGTCATAAAATCCCTAGAAATCCTTGTATTTAGAAATCGTAAGACCTTCTTCCTCTTTATAGTGTGGTGCAAGGTTCAATATCAAGCCTAAAGTTACTCACCATGTACCTCCTTGAGTAGAGACAAAAACTTGTTTGGCAAGGTGTAAGGACTCGAAAGAAAGGGAAAAGGTGAGTTTGTTTAGTGTGACTGGATCCCTACATATCAACTCCTTGAGGTATTTTATTATGTGAGCCTACATTATAAAGGCACACCAACTTGAATAATTCTAGGGGATGTTAATGTGTTTGGTGTGTACTCTAGTGCAAGACTAGTAAAATCCATTCAACCCTCACACCTTGAAAAGTCATTAGCCATCTTGTTTTTTGTTTAATCTCTTTCCAAAACCAATCTTTACAAAAATCACCCATTACAGAAATGTAATTTTGACACAGACCTGTGCTTTTGACTTATAATTGTATGCATCTAACTCACATAACTGTACTTTTGATCTATCATTTTATGCATATGTTTGACATCATGGTGTATGTGATCTATATACCTATGCTTTTGATTAATTATATAATGAATTTGATTTTTGATTTTATGCATCTATCTAGAAAAAATGTGCTTTTGAGCTATACCCTACACTTATGATAAATTCTTAGTCGCTTTTGACTTGTTGTCCTATGTATCTATTTGATAGAGTTGCACTTCTGATCCACTCTAGTGTGCTTTTGAGTTATCATCCAACGCATCTAATAAAAAAATTGGCACTTTTGTTAAGTCCCTGAGATTCTAGACCATTGCAAAAATAGAATTTTAGGCTTTTGTCTAAGAAGACTTGGAAAAAACTTGAAACATCCCAGTTGAGTCTATCACCCATTACTCAATCCATCATCAAAGTTTTGATTCAAAATGCATAGCGTACCCATCAATAGCTCATCTCACCTTTTTTGACTTTAGGACTATTATCCTTGACAATACTTCGATAGACAATCTTTTGAACTTGTATTTATCCATAATCAACACATCTCTTTATCATTCATCTATTTTACATTCAAGAAGCAAAACTATTAGAGTCTAATATATATATTTAATATTTTGTCTCTATCTTGTCTCTTTTTCTTGAAAAGTTGCTTATTTCAAGTAGGGAGTTAAGTTATCCCATATCACTAGTGGATAAACTAGTTTAGAAGCTTAGGCTACTCTTGAGTTGATAGACTCCACTCCTTATCCTTTTGCTTGGACTCATAATTCTAGTTCAAGTAAAACAATCTCAATCCTATGAATCCTTATCATTGGAAGATCTAGATTGATTTTGCAGGTCTATTTTGGTTCCATCTAACATCATCCTTTATCAATCAAAAAGTCAAACAATCTAAATATTAACAAAGACTGAATAGTCTGGACCAATTTTAGAGAGAATACTTAAGATTAATTGTTTAACATATTTCTCAATTCCATACCATTTCAATTACAATCTTATGGCCTTTAGTTTCGTGAAGAAGTATTGTATTGTGTCAAACCTTGAAGGATTTAAACCTATCAGCTCATTCTCCAATTGATGACCTCTTAATTCATCTTGTGCACCAAAGATTTTTTCCAATGTTTTCCAAACTTCTTTTGGTGAAGACAAAGATTCATCATGAAAGAGAAAATATGGAGATACAAACATACACAAGGTTTCAAATGCTTCGTTACATTTATTAAACTATTTTATCTTTTTTGCATCAAATGTTGGTTCAATTTTTAGTCTCATTGTTACCCTGTGCAATCCAATTTTTCAAGTAGAGTGAAATTTTACTTTTCCAACCAAAATAGTTGTAAGGTGTTAACATAACAACTATTGTATGATCCATTTTAGACAAAAAAGAAGATTATTTGTGAGTGCACGAAAAGAGAATGTAAACTACAAAAGAGACACTAAGAGACACCCCCTTTCAACTTAGTCTTATAAATCACCCCCAAAGATATTATAATGTTGGTACTTTATGATTAGTGCATTTATAAAGCCTTTTCCAAGATACAATGCTCAATGGGCCCACAATGACCAAAATTACAAATTCTGATATAAAATGAACCTAAGACAAAATTTGGAAACCTTAGCTTTATATCTGTGTAGTGATCTTCAATACCATTCCAATGCCTATTTGTTTTCAAAAAAATGGAGCACCGAGATGAAAATTATGGCCTAGTGAAGAAATTAGCAACAAACAACTTCAACCTACAATATTTGAAAGAAAATGGGAAAAGTTCTTTTCAATTCCTCCATGGATAGGAGGTACTCATTTCTAGCTTTTTAATGATATATCATGTAGAGTCTAAGCTAATGTATTGTAAACTTGGTAGAACCTACACAATTCAGAGGTTTAACTAACTAAACAATCCACTCAACATTGCTCGAGACTACATTAAATTGTCAACCTAAGGTTTGTAAGCTTGTGATGGTGCAGCATTATATATGCCTTCAGGGACTCAAAACTACTTAAGCTACCCTACTCAAGTTATTCTATTTGCTGAAAAACTCACAGAATTACAAAATAGTAAAAGAATAACCAGAACTAGTGGTTATGGGTACCTACATCTTAGATTGTAACTAAACCGTTACTAATGAAATGATGTTGTAATAACTCAAAACTGATAAAAACTAATCACTCAACTAAATTAACCTCTGGAGTACTACTGGTTAACCATTGCATGTGTATTCATAAGCATTCATTAACAATAAGCAAGATATGGGATTCTAGTTAACTTGCATATGATTCATGAAGTAGTGATAAACTAATAACAACTATTGAACATAAATAAATAACTTGAAAATGAAGTGAAGAACAGTACCTTGAGTGACCTGCTCAAGTGGTTGTTCTCACTTTAACTAAACCCAAATCTAGCTAACAAATTCTACGCATTCCATGAAATTAACTCCATTCATTGCATATCATGAAAGATTACAAAAGATCTTTTCACATATTGTACTCAATCATTCTAAATATTCTTCATGTCTTGAAACTAAAAGTAACTGATAACATAAAACTAAAAAACCAACTAACTATCCTATGGATTCAACCAACAGCTATATACAAGCTTGAGGGAACCTTATTCAAAGCAACAACTTAACCGAAATCATTGACTCCACTCCCAGATATTTAGAGCGCAGAGTTAAGACTGATTTATTCAATCTATAACTAAAAAGGAAAAGCAATCCTAATAGGACTAAAACTTTGTCAAAACATAATTGCATGTAAACATACAACCATTTGTCAAAATCCTATAAGTGAAGGAGACCTCTTATTCGACATTTTTTAACTAGTTATAATAACACACGTTCAACCTTCATCAAATGCCTGTAATCAACAATCATCATGTTCAGCTTAACCTAGATCTCCCTTGTTTTGTCATCCTAGGCTCCTTTTGCTACAGGTTCATCTCGCAACTGTTGTATGCCACGGTTCCTCTTCAGCTGCAAACAAGTTAATTTTGAAAAACATGTACACAAGATAGTTATCATAATAAAAGCATAGCATTCCATCAACATTCCATACATATCTTCATATAAATCATACAATACTAGTATATTATAACCATAATTCCATCATTATATTTTAGGTTAAAGTATGCATAATAGATATGAAAGGATAGTATAATGTAGGAGCATTGTATGGAAAGTTTATCTAGAAGTGTCTCAAAATATGTATAAAAACAATAGAAAATGAGCTATTATCTAGACCTATCATCTCCCCGAAACTAGCCTTTTGCTTGTCCCCGAGCAAAACACTAGGGATATTGATTGTACTGCAAAGAAATCTATCTCTGGTCCATAACTGCATTAATCCCCTGAATCTATTTCAAATAGAACCCTTGATATTCTGAAAGCTGCCTCATCCTGATAATTCCTGCCTTCTCACATTCATCACCTTTCTCCTCAGTCCAATATGGGGTTGGATAGAGGAGAATAGGTGGATGGAAAGTGAGCGGTACCCAATAAGATCCTTTGTTGACACCAATTGCTATATATTTGTGTACCCTCTCAAGCATAGCAGTGAAATTATACACAAAATGTGGTTCTTCTTCTGCAATTCAGGTGTTAAACTATTCCATCTGTTATGTACATGCTTGTAACACTGTTGTCCGATACCCACAACTAACATCTGAATTCTCTCATAATCTTCCTTCCTAAGTTTCATGATTTTCTTACCCACACCCTTATGTTTGAGAAGTTTCAACCATTCTTCAATGATTACATCTAGATTTTTAGCCTTCTTTCCTATGGGAAGTGCAATGGATTTCTCTTTCTCCTCATACTCCTCCATGATCTCACCCCTAAGTTGCTCATTTCTATAATAGGAGGCAAGTGCTCTAATCTGAAGGTCTCCCACAAAAATTAGAGGGTTCCATTTTGTCTCATCAAATATCACATAGTTGTGCAAATAAAACTCACACAATTGATCTTGTTCTTCAAGTGTGGAATCGATGAAATCATTTAGAAATTCAAATTTCCTACTCATACCAACAGATTGTTTGCTAACTAATCTACTAAACTAAAAGCATAGAAACCTTTCCTGTAAAAACAATGCATGTGTTCTCGGTGGAGTCCTACATCTGACAATTCGTGCAGCCTTATCTGCTATTTCCTCCAACCAGACTACTAATATGTTCAATTCCATGTCTCTCTTATCCAATTCCTTTTCATATTCTTCCTTTTATTTTGTCCATTTCTCCTTTTCCTATGCAAGCTCATTAGTCACTTTCCACAATTGGTAGCCAAGTGAGAAGGTTGTGTGGTAATCAAGAGTTTTGATAGGAGGGGGTTTCTCATCTAGCATTGCTAGTTCTTTGTCCCTTTTCTTGGTGATGGCCAATTGTGCCAACAAATCTAGCTTAGTGCCATGGCCATACAACTACAATTTCTCCTCCATCTCCTACATTTTTGCTTCTCTTTCCTTATCCTTCTGCTCATAATTTTGCACTAACTCCTCCAAGTGTTTAATCATATCCAATGCCTCTTGGATTTCTCTCCTTACATCTCTTTCTTCAATTTAAACCTCCTTTGCATCTTCAAACTTCTCATTACCTTCTTCATAATCTCCATGAATGGGACTATCTAGGGTTTTTGTCTATAGCTTCTTGGCAATAAATATATCTTTTGATTTAGAATCATAAGTTGTCACCACATATCTTCTCCTTTTCATTAGTATATTCACATTACCAAGAACATCCTCTTTTTTCTTCAGAGTCAATTTCTGCAATGATAACATTTTCCTAACATTGTTCTTGCTAATGTTGTTCTTCCTGAGGTTGTTCCTTACTCATCTCTTTTCCTTCAGGTTCCCCTATATTTTCCTTTGTGGTACCTTGTTTCCTCAATCTGCCAGAGCATCTAGGTGTGAGTATTTCTTTCTCAATTTTCTTCTTTCCCTTTTGAACACTCTTCTTCTGCTTCGGAACATCCTCCTTCTTCTGCTTTGTATTATCCTCTCTCTTCTTTTGAGTATCCCTCTTTTTCTTTGGAGTATCCTCCCTTTCTTCTAGTTTAGAGGGTGTAGAAGAGGTGGATGCACTACCTCCCTGACTCTTAGATTTATGTGACCTTGAAGAAGAAGGTAATTCCTCAATTATGGGTGGCCTAGGCTCTGGTTCTTTAGGTTCCTCATGCTCACCTTGGCTACGGGTAGGTGAAGCCATAGGCGAGACATGAGGTTTTTCCTCTTCAGGCTCATTTTGGGGTTTTGCATCCTCAGGTACTATGGGTGCATCCAACAAAATGTTAATATCTGTGCACTCATCTTTCTTGAAATCCTACCACCTCACTTGTGGGTATTGAATCTTTAAACTCCTCTTTATTAGTAAGGTAATTAAATAGTGATGAGCTAGAGAGGTATCACTTTATTTCCTTTGGTATTCTAAGGCCATCCATTTTAATAAATTATACAAAAAATTTGGTACATTCACTAACCTATTATGCTCGAGATGACAGAGTAATTTGAAATGAACTATATACAAAAGGTTTTACCTACCATCATAGGTGATGTATCTGACAACGTAAGAGGCACAATTTTCCCATAACCAAGAGAGGGAAAGTCTCTTCATGCCTTGTGACGAGGAGTCTAATTCCTCTCCTTGTATACAAAATTCTTCCTTGGTTGCAAATGCGTCTACTCATGTTGGAAATTTTTCCCCAGTTCTTGATAACCTAGTGACCTGTGCAATGGCAGTCTCAAATGCGTCTACTGAAATTCCCTTTACCATAGCTTCATCATATTCAAGAATAGATGCAAACCTTCTTGTCATGTCATCACTAAATTTTGTTAACTTCAAGAAGTAGTCGAGCCATCCAACCTTGGTGAAAATGGGTAACAGTGTTGCATCCTCCAGAATTTACTAATGAGCTACTAGCTCCCTTCTTATAACATCACCTCCCATTTTGCCTTACTTCTCCTGCTCAATGTACTTAATTTAGCTTTGGAAATTTAGCTCAATCTTCTCTACCACCTTCAAAACCCTTCACTTTCCTTTTGTTTCCTCGTATATCATTACTAACATACCATATTACAAATTTCCTTTCTTAATACTGACTTAATTTGATCTCATGAACAAGTTCTAAGTTCGACTCTCAATTATGGTTTAAACTTAAGCTCAAGTTCTCAAAGTATAAAATTTAGCAATTTGAAATGGTAGCAAAAAAAGGTATAACTTAAAGGGTTTTGCATGTCATTTCCATCCATTGATTTTAATTCAGGTGGAAGATGTGGAAAAGACTGATGAAAATACTAATTAGGCTGTACCCTGCCCCCAATTTAATTGGTGAAGTGACCTCACTTCACATTTATGATTTGGAGGTGGTTTAAATATGAAATGATGGTAATTAGTGATATAATAGTTCTCATGCATAGAGTAATATGAAAAATACAATGAAAGTTTAAAGAAGACTATAATAATCATGATAGTGTACCTGAAGTACCGCCTTGAAGAAATAACCATCTATCACACGTGGGAACTGGAAAGAATAGATATGTTCATTGATTCAATGTGACAGATAATAATTGCAAGGTAATGTATAGTGGGTGACGAGTGCAAATGATGGGACAGGTATTACGGATATGAGTTGGTGATTTGACAGCTTGAGTATTTGAAATGCGAGCAAGCAACAAAAGAATGATGATGCAGGTACTTATTGTGAAATGATGAATATTAGATGTGGATATTTGGAAATGAATGTGTGTGAACTTGTAGTAAATATGGCACCAACTAATTTGAATTTTCTTTTTGGTTGTTAGACGATGCTACGGGTACCTGCATTGTTAGGGCCCATTATGAATGTTGACATCATTAAGATATAGGCCCCTACAACATCAGGACCCTTTGTGAATATTGATAAACAGGTCCCTTTGAAGATATTTCAAACATTATTATAACATGCAGTGTGTGA
Source organism: Sequoia sempervirens (assembly GCA_007258455.2). Lineage (NCBI taxonomy): Eukaryota > Viridiplantae > Streptophyta > Pinopsida > Cupressales > Cupressaceae > Sequoia > Sequoia sempervirens. Next base: position 584,968,521 of record VDFB02000015.1, read on the forward strand.
TTGTGAGAAACAATGAGAAATTAATCCTGAATGAACTCAAGGATTGAGTTGTGTAGCTCAATCTCTGGGTCACCAAAAGTGCTTGGTAGATTGCATGTTGTTGAAGTATCACTCTGTGTGTCAAATTTTGTATTTGGTTCACTACGAGCACCATATTGTTGAAATAGTGAAAATATGAAATCATCCTTCTGCAATGGCTTCTTATATAACTTTAGTCTATGGTCGTTTACTAGAAGTGAAAACCTGACTGCATCAATGGTGTGTAATTGGACTACCCCATTAGGATAAAATTGACTAATTTCATAGGGGGCCAACCATTTTGACTATAATTTTCCTTTGAAGTATTTATACCGTGAATCATATAACAATGCCCAGTCTCCCATAGTGAACTCCTTTGTTTTGCCACTTCATCCTTTGTTGTTGAACTACCTCTATGTGATGGATTGATTCCATTCATATCTCATCCAATCCATTTAAAGTATGCAGCCTTTCCTTCTGAGCTTTTGTTAAATCAATTTCCAGTTCTACTGTTGTCCTTAGTATTTTATATTCAAATTCAATAGAAAGGATTGCTGTCTTACCATAGACTAACTCGTAAGGTGTAAAACCAGTGGTGGTTTTCCATGTTGTTCTGCCATACTACTTCATGTAACCTTACAACCCAATCTTTCCTATGCAACTACACTGTCTTGGTGGGAATACTTTCAATCTCCCTATTAGTGACTTCCACCTGACCATTAGCCTAAGGGTGGTAGGGTGTTGATTTCTTGTGTCTAATTTGGTATTCTTCAACCAGTTTGGTGATTAGATAAGAAGTAAATTGTGGTCCTTGATCAGTGATTATTTCTCTAGGTACTCTATACCTAGTAAAGATATCTTCATATAAGAACTTAGCCACATTACCATCTCTGGAAAATTGTAAGGCCTTTACTTCCACCCATTTAGTCAAGTAATCAATGCAAACAAGCATGTATTCCTTGTTGTTGGATGTAGGTGAGATCAGTCCAATGAAGTCTAAACTCCATTTGTCAAAAGGTGTCAATGTCAACTGAGTTGTAAGGGCATCTCATCACCCTTGGTTGGTCTTCCCATTCTTTGACACCTGTCACAACTCCTTGTGTATTTAACTGAATCTTTATACAAAGTTGGCCAATAATAGTCAGTTGTGAGGATCGTAAAGGCTATTATTTTTACTGCAAAATGACCTCCACATGGCTCATCATGGCTTGCTTTCATGATGTCAAATGTCTCATCCTCCCTGATAAACCTTCTCATGATGCTATTAGGCTAGTATAAAATAGATAACCAAATACCTAGGAGTATGGGAAACGTTTGTGAACCAACGTGCTTTTCTCCCTTGGAGAAAAGTGTGGTGGAATCTGTCCTATGACCAAATAATTGGCAATATCTGCATACCAGGTACCTCTACTTGTAGAACAAATAAGTGTTCATTTGGGAATGAATCATCCACCACTCCTTTAGTTGATTGTGTTGGCAATCTCGATAGGAAATTTTCCACTACATTTGCTTTACCAAGTTTGTCTACTATGGTAATTTCAAATTCCTGTAAAAAAAGTAGCCATCTTACCAATCTACCCCCAACTACTAGCTTGTTCATCAAATTCCTAATTGTTGTGTGGTTTGTATGGACAAAGACTGAATAGCCAGTAATATAGTGCATGAATTTATTAATTGCATATACTACAACAAGCATCTCTTTTCTGTTACAGTATAGTTTAACTCTGCTCCTTGAAGATTCTTGCTAATATAGTAAATTTCATACTCTTTGTTGCCTTCCTTTTGACCCAAAACTACTCCAATGGAAAAATCTGAAGCATCTGTATGTATGTGAAAAGGCAAAGTCCAATTAGGTCGTCTCAAAATAGGTTTTTGAGTCAAGGATTTCTTCAGCTCTTTAAAAGAGTGCTGACACTCAGAGTTTCATTCAAATTCAATATCCTTACCCAACAAAACAAATAATGGTGCAACAATCTTACTAATATCTTTGATAAACCATCTGTAGTAGCCTGCATAACCAAGGAAGCTTCTGATATCTCTTTACTTCTGTGGAATAGGTAATGTAGATATTATCTCTATTTTGTGTGGAATAACCTGAATTCCTACACTAGATATAAAGTGTCCTAACACGATCCCTTGTGTCATCGTCATGAAACACTTTTCATTGTTGAGTGACAAGTTGTGTTCTTTACACCTTTTCAAAACTTTTTCTAGATTATTGAGAGCTTCCTCACAACTTTCACTATAAGTAGTGAAGTCATCCATGTATATCTCCATGCAGTCATGTGCATAATCAGAAAAATATGTTGAGTATTGTTCTTTGAAAGGTAGCTAGAGCATTGCATAAGTCAAAGGGCAGAACAAAGTAAGCGTAAGTTCCCCAAGGACATGTGAATGTAGTTTTGTCCTGATCCTCTGGAGCAATTTTAATCTGGTTGTAACCACTAAAACCATCAAGAAAAGAAAAGTACTTCTTCCCAGCTAGAGAATCAAGTACTTGATCTATGAAGAGTGGAGGAAAGTGGTCTTCTCTAGTTGTTGTATTCAATTCCTTGTAGTCTACACAAACTCTCAATTTTCCACCTTTCTTGGGAACAATTATTAAAGATGAGACCCATTCACTGTTGGATATTGGATAGATAAAACCTGCATCAAGGAGTTTTTGTAGTTCAACTTTCACTATCTCCCTCAAGGCAGGATTCATACGCCTTTGTGGTTGTCGAATGGGTCTATAACCATCATTAATATAAATCATGTGCATACATAAATCAAGATTTATGCCTTTCATATCATGGTAATCCCATGCATATGCTACTAAGTGTTCCTACAACATTGTTTGCAGAGAGTTCTACTGCTCTTTTGTTAAGGCATTATTGATGTTTAATTTCCTTCCTAGCAAGATTTCCAATTCCTTGGATGATTCTTGGACAGATGAGAGATCAAGGCTTGGTATAATAGGTACACATTCTTGAGGTAGCAATGAATGAAATATATGAGATTTTTCTTCTGTAGAATTGATGGGTATAATACTTTGCAAGGGGTCTTGTAGGCATATGAGGCAGTCTTGTTGCTGCAAGCTCCTGTCACAGTCATTTTGAATTATGTGGGCAATAAGTTCATCTTCATCTTGGTCATCAAATAAGGGGTTGCACTTTATAGTCATCAATGTTTGTAGAGAATAGTTATCTTCCTCATCCAAATTGGGCCAAATAGTTTGCTCAAGGTCAGCATAAGGTTGGGCCGGTGGATAAAGAACCAAGTTCTTAGTGATTGTCCCATTGGATATTATCATTTTGCCAGACCTACAACCTATACATGCATCAGTTGTAGCTAACCAAGGTCTTCCTAGGATGAGTGAGTAACCAACAAGATTGACTTTGGGTTGTAGCACTATAAAGTCTGCAGGATATTCCTAAGAATCCAATGCAATGACTAGGTTTTTGATAATTCCCCCAGGCTTGACCGTTGACCTATCAACTAGTTGTAGAACTGTTTGTGTGGGCCTGAGGTTGACTCACTGAAGTAATTGCATTGTTTATTTTGTCATGACATTGATTTTTTCCCCAAAGTCTATCAAATTATTCTTAATTCCATTAATCTTAACATGCACTATTGGACTACCAGGATCTGTATACTTAGGGTCAGTAATGTTCCCTAACATGATATATGCAAGATTTCCCAAGACATGGACTGTCTAAGGATCTTTTCTTTTTCTGTTTGGTTTCTTAAGACATAGATCCCTTACAATTTTGGTATAGATAGGGATGTCTTTGATATCTTGGATAAGTGGAATCTTGATGCTCACATATTTCAATTGACCTAAAAGATCTGTCTCATCCTGTGTGTGATGCTTTTGAATAGCTAGGCATTCAGGAAAAGGTGGCTTAGGACTTGAGGTAGTTTGGTGTACCTGATTTGTATGAAGCTTCAACTATAGGTTCCTCATCCTCCATCTCTATAACTTGAGGGGATGAAGGTCTAGCAAGTTGTTTTCCTGATCTGAGGTGGACATCACTCACCTCTACCCCATAAGTGGGGTATTGCATAGCTTCATTAGTATAAGCATGTTTAACATGCTTAGTGTTAGGGTTAGTATAGGTTGGGAAGGTATTTGTGGTTGCTTGTGTGGTTGGGATGTAGGATTTGATGGAGGCATTAAAGCCTTTTGTTGTGGTGGAGGGAGCATAGGCTGTTGATAGTTCATATTTTGTTGTTGTCATTGCTGCCCTTTCTGCCACTGATTTTGTTGGGTTGGTCATTGTGGATTATAATTGGAACCTTGAATATTTTGTTGTGGCTAAGGGTTTAGCTGTTGGTTCCAATTTGGTTGTGCTTGTGGCCATTGTTGAGGGTCCTACCACTAGTTTTGGTTTGCTTGTCAAGGTTGAGACTTCCAAGCAGAAAAAGTTTTGATTCCTGATAGGAAAGGATGAATTAAAGCTAAGGGGGTCTTGTAGCATACCTTGTCTTTGTTTCCATGGCCTCCTTTGTGATATACATAAGAGCTATCCATCATCTCCTTCAATTGGCTAAAAATCAGGTTTCTCAACTTTATCTTGCTGGATACTAGCCACTCTTTTGCATTTGCAATTTGCTTTTCTTTGCCTACATCTTGGATAATATTCAGTGAACATAGCCTCAACTTCCTCTTGCTTCTTGATATGGAGAGTATCCAACTGAGTTTCTAAATGGCTAATAATGTCCTCCTTCATATTGGGCAATAAGTTGCTTAACTCAATCATTGAAACCCCTATAGATGTTTTACCAATAGTGGATGTCTTATCTCCTCTTGGCCATTTAGTGAAGGTCCTAGAGTAATTCCTGCAAACCTTGCAAATATCTTAAAATGGTATCTACTAAATATCTCCTTGTCCAATGAGGTTCAAGGCATCCATGCAGTCATCATTGACTCCCCTAAAAAAGGCTAATTTGCGAGACTCTTTTGACAAGTTGTTTTGTGCATTTTTCTTTAGAGCAAACTGAAATCTCTCCACATAATCTTCTAAGGGCTCATCATCCTTTTGTGACATTCTAAATTTTGTATCTTTCCTCCTATCAGGTCCCCTACAATAATCCTAATACTTTTCTAGGAACAAGGTCTTCATGGTGTCCCAATCAGGAACAACATCCCTACCTAATCCCATGAACCACCTTAGGGTTGCATCCTTAAGAGTTGTGGGAAGGAGTTTGAGCCTGCGAGCATTAGTAGTATATTCATAACTTTGACACAGGACATCAAACTCAAATAGAAATGTATTTGGATCCTCAGTCATTAACCCATAGAAGATTGGTAGGGTCGAAGGAGGAATTTTCTTCAACACTATAGCCCTTTCCTGGTTAGTGATAGGGAACTTAAATGTTGCATGCTTAGGATCATCATCCACTGCATCCCTCATGGTGCGGTATATTCCTTTTGTATGTGTGCTAGATGTTGGTGACAAGGAAATTTATTCTTCAGTATTACCTCTGCTTTGAGTACTAGATTCACCAACTTCTTATATAGTTGCTTGGCATGTAGAGGGAAGGAATCTACCCAAGGGATCTATTTGCCTCTGCATACATGTAATATGGATTTATAACATAGCGGTCCTACACAATGTTAGTGTGTCCCTGGTGTTGGAAAAAGATTAAGTCTAACAATCCTAATGCTGGAAACAAAAGTTAACTATGAAAGGTGTAAAAACAAGTCTATGAAGATAGCACCATCCCTGACAACAGTGCCAAAAATGTAGTCCAAGCTAATGCATTGTAAACTCTGTAGAACCTAAACAATTCAGAGGTTTAACTAACTAAACAGTTCACTCAACATTGCTCAAGACTACATTAAATTGCCAACCCAAGGTTTGTAATCTTGTGATGGTGCAACATTATATATGCCTTAAGGGACTCAAAACTACTTAAGCTACCCTACTCAATTTATTCTACTTGTTGAAAACTCATAGAATTACAAACTAGTAAAAGACATAACCAGAACTAGTGGTTACAGGTACCTACAACTTAGACTGTAACTGAACTGTCACTAATGAAATGATGTTGTAATAACTCAAAACTAATAAAAACTAATGACTCAACTAAATTAACCTCCAGAGTACTACTGGTTAACCATTGCATGCGTATTCATAAGCATTCATTAACAATAAGCAAGATATGAGATTCTAGATAACTTGCATATGATTCATGAAGTAGTGATAAACTAATAACAACTATTGAACATAAATAAATAACTAGAAAATGAAGTGAAGAATAGTACCTTGAGTGGCCTGCTCAAGTGGCTATTCTCACTTTAACTAAAACCAAATCTAGCTAACAGATTCTACGCATCCCATGAAATTAACTTCATTCATTGCATATCATAAAAGATTATAAAAGATCTTTTCACATATTGTACTCAATCATTCTAAATATTCTTCATGTCTTGAAACTGAAAGTAATTGATAACATAAAACTGAAAAACCAACTAACTATCCTATGGATTCAAGCAACAGCTATATACAAGCTTGAGGGAACCTTATTCAAATCAACAACTTAACCAAAATCATTAAAACCACTCCCATATATTTAGAGCATAGAGTTAAGACTGATTTATTCAACCTATAATTGAAAAGGAAAAGGAATCCTAATAGGACTAAAACTTTGTCAAAATAGAATTGCATGTAAACATACAACCATTTATCAAAATCCTATAAGTGAAGGAGACCTCTTCTTCAACGTTTATTAACTAGTTATAATAACACACATTCAACCTTCATCAAGTGCCTTTAATCAACAATCATCACGTTCAGCTTAACCTAGAGCTCCCCTTTTTTTCTGTCCTAGGCTCCTTTTGCTACAGGTTCATCTCGCAACTGTTGCGTGCCACAATTCCTCTTTAGCTGCAAACAAGTTAATTTTTCAAAACATGTACATAAGGATAGCTATCATAATCAAAGCATAGCATTCTGTCAACATTACATACATATATTCATATAAATCATACAACACTAGTATATTGTAACCATAATTCCATCACTATATTTTAGGTTCAAGTTTGCATAATAGATATGAAATGATAGTATAATGTAGTAGCATTGTCTAGAAATTTTATATAGAAGTGTCTCAAAATATGTATAAAACCAATAGAAAATGAGCTATTATCTAGACCTATCATATCGTTTTCCAAAAACAGACACCGTGGCAAAAAGATGACTTTTTTAAAAATGGCTAAATTTAGCCTATAGTGATGACCCCTTGACAAAATAAGAATCTATCAAAAATAAAATTCGTCTAAAATAGACATATTTTATATGAGAATGGGGGTTTTTGGGCCATTAGAGCACAATGGAAAGGTTTGTTTGGGCTCAAAATGCTCCAATAATTTATTTTTTTCACTACATCTGAGCTTCAAACCCTAGTTTGGAACTATATCAAATGATGACCAAATTGATTGAAAAAATAGTTAGATATAACCTTCTTAGATATTATAAACTCAATAGTGAGCTTATATGTGCACTAACATGCTCCAAAATGAACCTGTAATACATATACACAAAGAGAAAACTCCAAATCTAATATTTCTATCAAGTTTTTATGATTCTTTGGGTCATCATATGATGCAAGTGAAGAGCATACTCAACTTTTCAAGATCTCACATAAAAAAGTTCAAATTCTCAATTAAAAATATATGAAATTAGAATTCTCAAAACAAAATCTCTAATATCATGTTAGAAATTTGAAATATATTGAATAATCCAAGGAACTTTTTAAGAGAAAATCAAAGTTACATAAACTAAAAAACAAAATGATGCAAACTAGAAATTTGAGAGATTATGCAATGTTAGGATGAAAGAATTGCATTAAGAGCTTCCAAAATGAAAATTACAAGATAGGTAGTGATTTTATATATAACTAAGGAGAGGATGGAGGTGGAAAATCCAACCAATAGGAATTAACCACCAAAAGTAAAGAATGCCACCAAAAGTGGAAAGTGTTCCACCCTTTAAGGAAGGGAACACCACATCACTTATCTCCTAGTTATTAAATAATAAACTCACTTTATTATCCTAAGCAAGTTTAATAAAGTATAAGACAAACCTATAACTAAAGAAAAATAAATTATCCCACTAGGAAAATAAAAACCTGCACCAACAGTATATTCTTGAGAGCAACGGCTCGTTCTTGGTTTATGATTGGAAACTTGAATGTAGAATGTTTTGCTAAATTTTCCCCTACTTCCTTTTCCATAGTGTGAAGATGCCTCATGGGAGTCTCCCCTAATTTTGGAGTAAGTATTGGTGTGAGAGGTAGTTCTCTATCGTTGATTCCCTCAATTGGTTCTTCTCTTGTACCAATATCTTCAAATTCTTCATGGGTTGAGGGGAGAAATCTTCCCAAATCATCTCTTTGTATCCACATACAATAATATATTGATCTTTAAATGGCTTCCCCTACACACTATTAGCGAATAGTTCTTGGTTGATTTGTAAGTGTCTACTGGTCTTAATGTTATAGACGAAAAAACTTCCTAATTTATAAAATCAATGAAAGTAAACTTAAAACATAATTAGGAATTTTGAACTTAGCATCATCCTCGACAATGATGCCAAAAATGTAGAGTTTCCTCTAATGTCTAATTAACTAATGTAGATAATCATTCATACAACTTAACAGACCTAAGGATCCCCAAATCAAGCAATTGAGAATCCTAAACTTCCTTAAATTGTCAACCAAGGAATCATGAACTTGAGATGATGTTGGAACTATATATGTAGTTGATAATCCTAAACTTCCTTAGTCGACTAAGTATAGGTGATTGAACAAGAACAAACTCAATTAAAAGATTTCTTACTAAAAATAAATCCCATGTAAAGAACATGGTAATCAATTACTAGTTACTGTAACTGCTACGAATACCTATCATTCATGAACTATAACTAATGACCCTCTACGCTGCAACATAACCTATTCAACTAATCACTTAATAGCATCAACACAATGTAACTTAGGAACTTCAATTCAAAAATTACAGTATAACATTAACGTAATAGAGATTGGAAACTATAATTAAAAAATAAAATCATAATCTAGCTAATTACCTAAACTAATGTGGACTCTATAGTACCTCAAGTGTCCCTTGCTTGAGCTATTGTATTCCATAATATCTCCTTCAATTACTAACTCAAAATTATGCAACTAAAATATATTTCTTTATTGTAATCCAAACATACGTAAAGCTTAGAACTGAATGTAACAAATCTAGTATTTAATCTAATTCCATTTAAAAATATTGGTATTGGTCTCTCACAAGAGTATCCCCATAGAGTCTGTGAGAATTCTGTTATTCAAAACCAAAAGACAGACTAAGAGAAAATATTGACTCTTTCAAGAAAATTAGAAGACCAGGTCTTCTAACTCAATAGAAAATGACAACTAGCGGAAGTAGAAGTGTTAGAATCCAAGAAGGACTCTACAACAATAAAAAATACTATTATAACATAAACGTATCTAATAGGGCAATATTTATTATAACTATTATCCCCTGTTAGAACAAACTTCTTCTTCCTTTGCAGTTTATTGAAAATATGGAGTGACACATAGATATTCTTGTCCACATCCTCAAACCATTATTTGCATATTATTCTAGAAATGTGGACATATATAGATGCTTGACTCCTCTTGTTGTGTTGAACTATGATTCTTCTACTATGGGTTGAGAATCTTTTTACTACTGGTTGATAGGTTCTTCATTGCAAGAATTAGTCTTATTCCTTAAGACATTTATTATTATTATTAGCAACTATAATTAATCATGAAATTCTACTAAATCTCATAAACATTCAAAGTTCACACACATATTCATTAATGCAATATATCATCTTCAAATGCTTTGAAATACTTAAAGTATATGGAAAAGGTTTGAAAATGTCTTTTGAGGTTTAGCTGAAATGAGATTAAAACATGAAACTACAAGGAAATCTAGTATTCTCAGGGCCCATCAATGGTTATAACTAGCAGATAGTGATTAGCAACAAAAAAGTGTTCACATGCATGATTTATAAATTGATAATTAGGTGTAACCATTAGCACATGATAAATCATATGATCACAGGATCAAATTTGAATGGTATGGGGTCGTAGGACTTGATAGATATCAATACCATTCACATGCAAAGTTAGTAGATAATTGTTACGAGTAGTGGTTTAGGGGTCATGTATAATTAAGAGCTAAGCTCTATTCACAAATGCAACCACAATCTGAGGGGGAGGGTATTGGTGGCTTGATGTGAGGTATCAGCCATCAATGTGACTGTGAGTTAAGTATAGGTGCTAGGAAAAAATGCCACCACCCTTCAATAATGTCTAACAATCAACAATGAATATTTAATTCAAAATTTTAAGAAAAATGATAGACAATACATTTTGACCAATGAAGGAAGACCTTACACGGTGAGTAAATTAGAAAATCCAATTTTATTAACAGATGATTTTATAGTGTATAATACAATACAATCCAATCCAATCTATATGATACATATCTATAAAATTTTATGGTTTGTATAATACAAATTCATACAACTATGTGTATTTCATCCAAACCCTAAACCCTAGGACACAAGAAAACCAAAATTACCCAAAATATAGAAAATTATATGTTGATGTTTGTCTCTCAACCTCTCTAGACATAAATGTGATGTTTGTATAGTCCTACGAGGATCCTTGTGAAAGCTCGCCTGCATATTTCTCCAAAAATGTTAATAAACCTACAAGATTAAGTTGAAAAATCTACAAAATGCAAGAGTTAGATAAGGGATAGGCCCCATTGGGCATGGCAAGAATGTGAATAATAAAGAATGAAATAATAATGTAAAATGAAACCTTAAAATATTAAAACCTATTTCATTCCTAATCTACACCTTAATTTAAGAACAAAACCATAAAACAAGAATAAAATAAATAAAGCATTTTTCCAAACAATTTTTGTTGCACTAAAAGGTTGTTATGCTCTAAGATTGCTATGATAATGGTATGTGGTTACTAATGGTGACAACATAATGGTATGTAATCAAGTTTTCACATGAAAATAGCTCAGGGAAGGCTAAATTTATAGACTTCCAAGTAGAGATATCAACAATGGAGATTGATTGAAGAATTGACAATGAAGATCAAGTTGGTTAGGTAGTTGTGGGATGGATGATGAATGAGTAAAGGAATTATTATAAATATTATTTGTTGGTGATAGTTATGAGATGGAAGTTATTTTTAATGATTTTTTAGCAGTCAAATAGAAATGAAAGATTTAATAAATTAATATCTATTAAACAATGTGAAGTGGGAAGGGAACTAATGAGACTGAGATTTAGGAAAGTGAAATTAGGATGTAGGGAAATAAGTTGGGAATTTAGGGGAAGGGGAAAATAATTAGATAAATTGTTGTCTTGATTTATTTAATTAATAAAAATATGAATAGGTAATGATATTAGGAGGATACATATTCTTTAGGTGTCTAAATAGTGAAAATAATTGACCTTATTCTTGGGCCTAAAATAGTCAAAGGTGTGTAGTATTTCTTCAAGATTTTTTATTTTTTTTTAGGAGTTCCATCCCTAAATTTGTTAAGAAGACCAAGTATATCTAGAAGATGTGGAGAAAACAACAATCAATTACATGGAGTGATGAATTAGTTGAACCATTTGGGAAGACCAATGAAGCTTTTAAATAAGTGCTAGTCTTGGTAATTCCAAGTTATTTTAAACCCTTCTAACTCTTTTTATTTTCCTTCTTTTATACTATTGTTGTCATGCTACTCCAAAAGAACAAGGATGGATATAAGCAACATGTTGTAATTTTAATGTCTTTACAAGGTGTTGAATTGAAGTACTTACTCCTAGAAAAAAACATGCTTATGCCCTTGTCAAATCCATTAAGAATTGTAGTCCATATATAATAGGTGCAAATACCATTGCATACACGCCACATATAACAATAAAAGGCATATTAAATTAGTATGAATCCTTTGGTAAAATATATAGATGTATAAATAAGATCCAAGAATATGATATCAAGGTACAAACTACAAAGTTGATTAGAGGTTAAGGCCTGACCAAATTAACAGAGCATGTAAATTTTGAAGTGATTGAGGTCAATAAAGTAAACATTGATTGTGCATATATGTGTTGCCAATTAAAGGATGATTCATGGTATAACTATATTTTCTTCTACCTAGAAAATATGAGTTGTTACCCTAGAAGGAAAAATAAACTATAAAGAACTATTAAATTGTAAACCAAAAGATATGTGCTAATACATTATGATTTGATGTGAGAGATATTAATAGGCTAACACTCAAATGCTTGAACAAAGAATAATCGAATAAGGTTATGGATGAATGTCATCAAGGAATTTATGGAGAAAATTTCAAGGCAAGACTACTGCATATAAGGCCCTCAAAGAAAGATATTGGTGGCCTACCTTATTCAATGATTTGGTTGGAAGAGTGAGAAAATGTGATGCTTTTCAAGGGCTCTCAATAAATCTAACATTTGTAAGCTCTCTTCCTTTTATGTTTATGATGATAGGATCTCCTTTCTAGTAGTGGGGAATTAATTTCATAAGGGATATCCAATAAATAAAGAGCAATAGATATAAGTGAATTCTTGTAGCCATTGAATACACCAAATGAATTGAGGCAATCCCAACTCGTACTGCTACATCAAAGGTGATAGTCAATTTCTTATTTAACAACATAATAACTAGGTTTGGTGTAACTACAAGAATCATTATGCATAATTCCATGTGTTCCAAATCTCGAGATATTTTAATTATATGCATCAAGTATGGGATTGATCTAATTCATTCATCCCCTTATCACCTCAAGGGAATGGACAAGTCGAGTCCAACAATAAAATCCTAGTGAAGATCGTTAGAGGAACTTTATATGTGAATAAGAAAATATGGGATGCCAATTTGAAATATGCATTATGGGTTGATAGAGTGACCTATAAGAAAACTATTGGTAAAATCACTTTTGGAATAATCTATAAACTAAATGTTAAGATGTCAATCATTTTGGAGCTTCCTATTTATTAGTTATTGCAAGATGTTGAAGGAGGAGACAATGGTGCAATTTTCTCAAAGAGTTATGGACCTACTAGAGTTGGATAAGAATAGGAGGATTACACATGAAAAAATATTTTCAGACAAGCAAACAATGAAACACATATTTGAAAAGAAAACATTAAAAAAACTTCTAGGTTGGAGATATGGTTTTCACGTGGGATGCAATATTATGGGATGAAGAAAAATATGGGATGTTTAATCATTTATGGATTGTTCCACATGAATTTTTAGAGTATGGTAAAAATGTGTATCATCTTGAGGATCTAACATGATATTTAATATAGCTACCAGTTCATGGTTAACATCATAAGCATTACTTCATGCAATTAATGATGTCTTGCTTTATAAATGTTTTGTGTTGTCTTTATGCAATATTGACACTTGTTGGTCAAGATGAAGTGTGATTATCTTGGTTCCCTCTTTATGTCTTTTTTGTGGTATGCTCCCAAAGATCTAAAATTTTATTGTTCCTATGAGAGGCATGCATCCCCGACCGGGGCTTGTTGAAAGAACACCAATACACTGAGAGGGGGGGGTGAATCAGTGTGTGTAATTTTTTTTACCAATTTAAATTAGTAGACAAGAAATAAGATCACACACATAAGAAGACACCAAATATACGTGGAAAACCCTAAAAGGAAAAAACCACGATGAGAAAAGTTGCTTGAGTCTAATACTCAAATCCAACCTCACAATAAAAGGTATTACATATGTTTTGTAAGCACAAATTTATAGGCACATTGACACTCAAGATAATGTTTTGAGGCACCAACCTTCAGGTACACTACACACCTAATTGAGCACCAACTCATTTTTTTCCAAGGCACCAACCTTTAAAACTTTACAAGTTGATATATGCAAATACTGGTTCTTCTCCAACCTGAAATGTACCTTTTCAATTCATATTCTAGACTCTCTTCCTCTGCTTTTCACCTCTCTCAATTCATATTTCAAAAACTACAAAAATCATCTCATTGATAGTTTTTCTTCTATCTCAATATTCTCTGCCTCCACTCTAAAAAGCATTCAACTCGGTAACCTTTGTGTATTTGAATAATCCACATTTATATCTCCATTATACACATGAATATCAAATTTATATATTCAGTAACCACAAACTCCACTAACAAGACCACCATAATAACTATTTTCTATAGTTACACAAAACCCTAACTACTTCACAATCCTTCGAAACTATCGCTTTAATGATTTTTTAAAAATACATTCAAATTGGCTTCTTCTTTGTAACTTCCTGTCAAATTTTCTCTTCAGGAAATAGTCCTTTGCTCACTTTGAATATCGGTCATTGATCTTCTATTCCTACTAAGCATGAACACATGTCAACATCATGCATCTTCACATTTTATGAATAAAAGAATATGAATCTTTATTCGATACAACGATGGCCATATGATATCTTCTATCAATATTCACTATTGATTTAAATCCCTTAGCATTTAATACTTGCAATCATCATCGTGAACACATGTAGGCATTCCACGTTCCCGCATAGCCAACATAAGCACCCACCATTCTTTCCACGGACTAGCAGAAATGCACCATCTCTCTCGCAGACACCATGTTGGACACATGGTGTCATATCACATTATTGCACATTCTACTATGTCAGAGTGGGCCAAGAATGCATTGCTACAAGGACCATTGATCTTAAGTATCCATCACACTAACTATTGATCTTCAAAAGTATGTATTACACATAGCGTAAATTACCCAAACTAAAGTAATTCAAAAATGTGTCGCAAAGAGACTCAATGGTGCAATGAGAAGCAGACACATGTCTATAAATTGTGCCTTCAACTCTCATTGTAGTTTGAATTACACAAAATAATTTGAATATGCACTATAAAGGAATAGTGTGTTGCAATGAAAGATTTCCATGTGTCTTCATTTCGTCATAAATGTCTTAGCGCATTTTCACCTTGTGCTCGAAGATAGAAACTACAGTGCAAAGAAACGTTGTGCTACTATGAGAAAATGTCATGCATCATTGCTTCATCCATAGAATACCTTAACACATTCTCTCTTTGTGCTCAAAAATTGAAAATACGATGTGAAGTGACTTTTTGTTGTAAAGAATTGCTATGAACCAATACAAACAGTAAAGGGGGCTAGTAACCACACAATGCCAAGAGACATAAAAGATTACTTAATCAACCAAAAAATTCTTGGAGTAGGTCAACATAAATATATAATATATAGTGCATAACCAAATAGAACTACTTAGGGTTTGAGAGAATTGAAGTTAAAACCCTAGCAAATCATGAAACCCTATTAATGCTTTAATCCAGAGAACATCAACTTGCAGAGCTCAACCTATTCTGAACATCAACTTTCATGAACTGCATCCAAACATGCTTTAACTATACAAAGACATCATCACATGACACCAATGAAAGTTGCTTCAATTACATAATATCTCTTGATAGACAATATCTTTTGACATGACAGACAACATCCTTTGACGTCAATGACAACAATTCCAACAATCTCCCCCTTTGTCATTGATGACAACACCTGGAACTTCCTTGAACTACAATTCACTGTTTCTTCTTATTCTCCCATTTTCTATACTCCCCCTCTTTGACATCAATTACAAAGGGAGGGACATAAGAACTTCCCCTCAGAACTAGCATCCTACAGAGAAACTATAGTACCAAGGATAAAAGAATACTTTGATATTCTTCCCCTGGATGAATACATTTTGTATTCAAGGAGAGACAGGAGAAGGAACAACTCCTAACTATTGCCTGAGTTGTTCAAATGATTCCTTTGGAAGAGGTTTTGTAAATATATGCACCAGTTGATCTTTTGTAGCAACCTATTCCAATTTGACTTCTTGTGGAACAACTTTTTCCCTGATAAAATGATACTTAATAGATTTGTGCTTGATTTTGGAATGCATAACATGATTCTTTGAGATATTTATTGCACTGCTATTATCACAATAAATGCTAACTAGCTCATCAAAAATCACCTTAATATCTTTAGTGTTTGCTTCATCCATAAAACTTGAGTACAACAAGATACAACAACAATATATTCAACTTCAACTATTGATAAAGAAACCGACTCTTGTTTCTTACTTAACCATGCTATTAATCCATCTCCTAGAAAAAAAGAATGCACTACCACTAGTGCTCTTTCTATAATCCACACAACTAGCCCAATTTGCATCAATGTATGTAGTCAAAGTGAAGTCATTACTGATAGGATACCATAGACCATATTCTAATGTACTCTTCAAGTATTTGAAAATACTCTTCAATTATTTGAAAATACTCTTCAAGTATTTGAAAATACTCTTCATAGCTTTGACATGTGTCTCCTTACGAGCATCTTGAAATCTAGTGACCATGCAAACAACTTGCATGATATTAGGTCTTGTTACTGTAAGATACAAGAGACTTCCAATTATAGATTTGTATAATGATTATTTTGCTGAATTAGATTTATCATCTTTGCTAAGCTTACACCCAATAACCATAGGTGTACTAACTAGCTTACAATCTTCCGTCTTGAATTTCTTTAGAATTTCCTTCACATACTTAGTTTGAGAAATGAAAATCCCTCTAATGAGTCTGGTTATTAACATATTTTTATTGCTTTTTATATACTTTTAAGACACTCTACTTATGTTTTTGAAGTATCTCTCAGACAATATCTCCATAGTATGTTATCCTATTATGCATACCTTGCCACCTTGAACCCATTTTGTGAAAATGAAATATGCTGAATTATTCATATAATTGCATGGATTAAATATGAATATATATGTATGTGAATGGATGCTATGATTTGATTATGGTAGTTAGCTATATATATTTTGGATGGGCTAAACTCTTTTGTAGCTTAACATGTGGTGGCAAGGAAGGAGTATTTATAGCAAGTACCAAGTTGTAGAGCAGGGGATTAATGAGTTCGAGCTGATCAAGTGAAGGGAACTATGGAGTTGAACGTGGTCATTAAAGAAGAATAAATGTTGGAAGATGTTTGTTCTTAAATATTGGACAGTAATCCATGTGTTTCACATGCAAGTTGTCTTTATCTGAATAGGTCTCTTTTTCCAGTTAGTTAGAAGAATAAGTTAAATCATTATTTCACCTCCTTGTATCTAGGAGTGAGATTTACGATTGTTGTTAGTTAGTTAGTTAGTAGTTCGAATAAGACTAACCATTTTGTATAAAGTTAGGTGATGAGCTCATAGATTAGTTAGTTGATTTTGTTACAAACTTTCAACAGTTAGTAGTTTTCAGTTAATCAAGGATATGTTACAATGAAGTTATGGAATAAAATCTAAAGAAAGATTTTGTCTAATATTTGGTGTTGTATAATGAATAGCGTTGTATGACTTATGGATGTGTGAGAATCTGAATTAGATCTGGTTCTTAGTTAAGTGAAGCAGTCTCTTGAGCTGGCCACTCAGGTACTGTTCATCACTTCATTTGCATTTCAATAATTTATATGCTTTCATTAATTCCATTTTCTTTATCTTATATATGCATTGCAAATAAATGATTTATGGATAAGATAGAAGTTGTGTTTGTTGATGAACAAAGATATAAAATAGTTCTCCAAAGATTAGGACTGATTTTAAATAGTTTCAGATTGATTTTTCATTCTCAAATTGTTAGCAGACACCTATAGCTTATGCTGCAGGTACCTGTAGCCACTAGGTTTTGTAACCGTTTTCACTATTTTTACAATTCTGTTAATTCCAGCAAGTAGAATAGTTTGAATAAGTTAGAGTAAAGTAATCTAGGTTAGTAAAATCCTATGAGGACACATATAGTGGAGTGCCATCACAAGTTTATGCACCCTGGTTGGTAATTTAATGTAGGTTTGCAATGTCAAGAGGACTGTTCAGTTTGGTACATCTTTGAATTGTGTAAAATTTACCAAGTCCATAACACATTAGTTTGAATCTACATTTTTGGTGTCATTGCTGAGGATGGTGCTATTCTCATAGACCTATTATTTACAAGCTTTCATAGTTAAATGTTCATAAGTTAAAGTTTCCTTTTTAAGCATTAGGACAATTAGAGACAACCTTTTTCAACATCAAGCTACTAACATTGTGCAGGGCCGTGGCCATACAAAGTTAAATTTACCGTATGCGGAGGCGAAGAGATAACCAAGGAAGATTCATCCCTTCAGACGTTCAAGATAGAGAAGATATTGGTGATTTTGCTAAAATTATTGAGGAGACATAGTTTTCTCACTTTCTTCAGCAACATCTCTTTGGAGGAGCAAGACCAGTTATCATGTGAATATTATTTGCATAACTATGTGATGGCAGAAGACACTAATTGGAATCCTCTACTTTATGTCGTGGATTTGCAAGTGAGAGCTCTAGCGTCTTACTTAAAAAATGAGCAACTCCGTGGGGAGTTAATGGAGAAGTATGAGGAAAAGGAGAAGACAATGGCACTACAGATTAGGAAAGAAGCAATGAATCCTGACATAGTTGTTTCTCAATGGTTGAGACTCCTTTCTCATAAGGGGCCATGGAAAATAATTACAGACTTAAAGCTTAGAGATTATAAAAGAATTCAAAAATTGGTATTAACCACTCATCAAAACTGCCTGGTATATGTAAGGAATAGATGGGACAGTCTGACTCTAGAGTTAAAGAGGAAGGAGCCTTACTCCTACAATTTTATGAGCATGTTTGATAGGATACATAAGTACATTGAGCTCTCAAAAGTAAGGGGAGTGGAGTGGCTTCCATTGACCTACCATCCTCCTATCTTACTTCACCCAATCCCACATTAGACTGGACAGATTACAGATGAAGACAGGGATGCATAATTGAGAAAAATGAATAGGCTTGTGTGCTACAATGGTTTCTACCTCAAACAGGGACAGGGAGTTAATTCAGTCATGGATCTCAGGCAGATTGCTTTGTTTTATAATCTTCTTCCCTAGGTGATCTAGTTTGATATTTTTGCTTGAGGACAAGCAAAATGACAAGTTGGGGGGAATGATGAGTTTGGTTTTTAACATCTTTTTATTACTTTTTATATACTTGTAAGACACTCTACTTATGTTTTTGAAGTATCTCTTAGACAATATCTCCATAGTATGTTATCGTATTATGCATACCTTGTCACCTTGAACCCATTTTGTGAAAATGAAATATGGTGAATTATTCATATAATTGCATGGATTAAATATGAATATATATGTATGTGAATGGATGCTATGATTTGATTATGGTAGTTAGCTATATATATGTTGGATGGGATAAACTCCTTTGCAGCTTAACACGTGGTGGCGAGGAAGGAGTATTTATAGCAGGTACCAAGTTGTAGAACAGGGTATTAATGAGTTCGAGTTGTTCAAGTGAGGGGAACTATGGAGTTGAATGTGGTCATTATAGAAGAATAAATGCTGGAAGATGTTTGTTCTTAAATATTGGACAATTATCCATGTGTTTCACATGCAAGTTGTCTTTATTTGAATAGGTCTCTTTTTCCAGTTAGTTAGAAGAATAAGTCAAATCATTATTTCACCTCCTCATATCTAGGAGTGAGATTTATGATTGTTGTTAGTTAGTTAGTT
Organism: Sequoia sempervirens; assembly: GCA_007258455.2. Lineage (NCBI taxonomy): Eukaryota > Viridiplantae > Streptophyta > Pinopsida > Cupressales > Cupressaceae > Sequoia > Sequoia sempervirens. The sequence goes on from VDFB02000015.1 coordinate 584,988,213, forward strand.
AGTTAGTAGTTCGAATAAGACTCTCCCCATTTTGTATAAAGTTGGGTGATGAGCTCATAGATTAGTTAGTTGATTTTGTTACAAAATTTCAATAGTTAGTAGTTTTTCAGTTAATCAAGGATATGTTGTTACAATGAAGTTATGGAATAGAATCCGAAGAAATATTATGTCTAATATCTGGTGTTGTATAATGAATGGCGTTGTATGACTTATGGATGTGCGAGAATCTGAATTAGATCTAGTTCTTAGTTAAGTGAAGCAGTCTCCTGAGTTGGCCACTCAGGTACTATTCATCACTTAATTTACATTTCAGTTATTTATGTGCTTTCATTAATTTTTTTTTCTTTGTCTTATATATGCATTGCAAGTAAATGATTTATGGATAAGCTAGAAGTTGTGTTTGTTCATGAACAAAGATAGAAAATAGTTCTCTAGAGATTGGGATTGATTTAAAATAGTTTCAGATTGATTTTGCATTTGTAGATTGTTAGCAGACACCTACAACTTATACTACAGGTAACCGTAGCCACTAGGTTATGTAATTGTTTTCACTATTTTTACAATTTTGTTAATTCCAGCAAGTAGAATAATTTGAATAAGTTAGAGTAAAGTAATCTAGGTTAGTACAATCCTATGAGGGCACATATAGTGGAGTGCCATCACAAGTTTACACACCCTGGTTGATAATTTAATGTAGGTTTACAATGTCAAGAGGACTGTTCGGTTTGGTATATCCCTGAATTGTGTAAAATTTACCAAGTCCATAACACATTAGTTTGCCTCTACACCCTCTATCTAATTGATTGACTTGTAAACCAAGGAAAAATGTTAATTCTCCTAGCATGGACATCTCAAACTCTTTTTGCATTACAATAGCAAAAGATTTGCACATATGATCACAATTACTACCAAAAATGATATCATCTACATAAACAATAACAACCAGTTTATGTTCACCTTCACATTTGAAATACAAATTTCTATCAGTGATACCTTCCTTATACCCTTGTTGCTAGAGATATTTGTCCAACCTAGAATACCAAGCTCTAGGGGCATGTTTTAAACCACACAGAGTCTTTTTCAATCTATATACATAGTCTTTGTTTTCAATCACCTTAAATCCTTCAGGTTGGTCCATATAAACTTCCTCATCTAGATAACCACTAAGAAATACATACTTTACATCCATCTAGTACATTTTGAAGTTCTTATAAATTGAATATGCAAGAAACATTCTAATGACTTCAAGCCTAGCTATAGGTGCAAACGTCTCATCAAAATCTATACCCTCAACTTGAGCATAGCCCTTGCAAACCAATCTAGCTCTGTTTCTAGTTATCTTCCCACCTTCATTTAGTTTATTTATAAACACCCATTTGAGCCTATGGCATTCTTATCAACAGGCCTAGGAACAAGTTCCCAAGTCTGATTTTTATTTATTTGACTAAGTTCTTCCTTCATGGCTTCAATCCAACTTTCATCCTCACTAGCTTCTTCATAAGATTTTGGCTCTATTTTAGACAATAAATAATATTTTACCTGTTCTTGTTGTGCAAGCTTTCTTCTTGTCATGACACCATCAATTTTGTTTTCAAGAATTTGATTTTTAGAATGATCTCTTTTAACATACTTGGGTGGAAATTTTTGAGTAGAGTTTGGTTTCTCTTCTTCATCAACATCACTTTCCTCTTGTGACTCTTCTTTTGCAGATTCTTCTTTTTCTTCATAAACAGGGACATTCAAATACATGTCATTTTTGTGTGACAATTGAGAGTAATCTTCATCCACTCTAACATTTACACTTTCAACTATCTCCTATAACCTTTTATTGTAGCACTTATAATAAGCTTTGCTTGTACTTGAATAACCCATAAATATTCCTTCGTCGGATCTTGTCTCAAATTTACTCAAGTTTTCTTCATCCTTTTTTATAAAATATATGCTTCCAAATATTCTAAAATATTTCACAAATGCAGGTCTACCTTTCCATAATCCATAGGGAGTCTTATCATGATTTACTCTTAATTGTCCTTTGTTGAGAATATAAACAATAGTATGAACTGCTTTCTTCCAGTATCTATTGGGTAGTTTGGCTTCATTCAACATTGTTCTAGCCATTTCTTGAACATTTATGTTCTTTCTCACAACAACTCCATTTTGTTGAGGTGTTCTAGCTACATAGAAATGTCTTCTAATTCCATGATTTTCACAATACTTATCAAAATTAAATTCGAAGTGAATCCTCCACCTCTATTAGACCTTAAGCATTTTATCCTTGAACCAATTTCATTCTCAACCATAGCTCTAAACTTTTTGAATCTTTCCAAAGATTGAGATTTATCTTTAAGAAAAGTTACCCATGTCATTCTTGAGTGATCATCTATCAATATAGCATGAAATAATTTTCTCCATTAATGCTTTTTGTTAGATCATTGGTCCACATAGATCTGTATGTATCAACTCCAAGGGCTTTGAAGTTGAATATTTTTTTGTCTTGAATTTGATCATTGTTTGCTTCCCTTCAAGGTATTCTTTACAAAATGTGCTTGATGGTTTGTCAATACTAGGCATATGCTTGACTGCATTCTTCTTGCTGACCTTCACAAGATGGTCAAAGTTAATGTGACCCATCCTTTTGTTTCATAACCAAATTTTATCAGTTTTCCCTAAAAAACATCTTCCACTTTTCATCTCTTTTAGATGGTACGAGTTGCTATTTGTTCTACTTGCCTCAACAACAAGTCTACCAGAGCTAACATTTATCATCTCACATAAACTAGCATGAAATAAAAAGTTATATCCTTTGTCACACATCTAGCTAGCACTAAGCAAGTTATGTTTTAATCCTTCTACGTACAACACATCTTGAGTGTTAGTTTTACCATCTATACATAATGTACCTTTTTCAGTTATCTTGGTAGTGGTATTATCACCAAACTTAACTATGCCACCATTCCATTTCTCATTTCATATGTAGCTAGAGACCCAAATAATTCATTCATAGAGAACTTATCAAGGTTTTTAGCTTCCTCTTTTGCATAGAGTTTAGAGTCAAACCATTGTGGAAGAGATTTTAGAACCTTCTTTACAACTACTTTATCTTCCATGTTCTCTCTGATTCCTCTGATTGCATTCACTACTTCATCCACTGTGAGCAAGTATGTTATAATATTTTATTCATCTTTCATCTTTCATCTTAAGAGTCTCAAATTTTTTCCTATGAGTTTGCAATTTTGCTTGTTTCACTTTTTCATCACCCTTGTAGATATTGTGCAGTTTCTCCCATACATCTTTGGTAGATTTACAATGCATAACTTGTACTAATTTTGCATGAGTTAGACCACATAGAATAGCATTTTTAGCTTTGGCACTGTCTTCACAAGCTTTCTTATTAGCCGAGGTAGTGGGAGGAGTTGTTGGTGCTATGTATCCATCTACAATAGATTTCCATATATCAAATCTAAGAGAATTCAGGTAAGTCTCCATTCTGATTTTCCAAAAAGAATAATTAGTTCCATCAAACAATGGTGCTTTGTTTGAATAAGAACCTTCTTGCCTCACCATAGTTCTCTTAAAAAAAATAGATCTACCTTAAGTTGTTTAAACTTTCTTCAAGGAACCAAGGCTCTAATACCAATTGTTGAAAGAACACTAATACACTAAGAGGAGGGGTGAATCGGTGTATGTAATTTTTTTTACCAATTTAAATCAGAAGACAAGAAATAAGATCACACACGTAAGAAGACACTAGCTATACGTGGAAAACCCTAAAAGGGAAAAACCACGGTGAGGAAAGTTGCTTGAGTTTATTTCTCAAATCCAACCTCACAATAAAAGGTATTAAATATGTTTTGCAAGCACCAACATACATGTACATTGAAACCCAAGATAATGTTTTGAGGCACCAACCTTCAGGTACACTACACACCTAATTGAGCACGAACTCATTTTTTTTGAGGCGCCAACCTCTAAAGCTTTACAAGTTCATATATGCAAACACTAGTTCTTCTCCAACCTAAAATGCACCTTTTCAATTCATATTATGGATCTCTTCCTCTACTTTTCACCTCTCTCAATTCACAATTCAAAAACTACAAAAATCATCTCATTGATAGCTTTTCTTTTGTCTCAATATTCTCTGCCTCCAACCTAAAAAATATTCAATTCGATAACCTTTGTATATTTAAATAATCCACATTTATATCTCCACTATGCACATGAAATATTAGAGTCTTATATTTAATAACCACAAATTCCACTAACAAGACCACCTCAATAACTATTTTCTATAGTTACACAAAACCCTAACTGCATCGCAGCCTTTTGAAACTATCACTTTAATGATTTTTCAAAAATACATTCAAATCAACTTCTTCTCTATAATTTCCCACCAAATTTTATCTTCAAGAAATATTTGTTTGCTCACTTTGAATATTGACCATTGATCTTCTATTCCTTCCAAGCATGAGCACATGTCAACATCGCACATCTTCGCATTTTATGAGTAAAAGAATATGAATTTTTATGTGATGCAACGATGGCCATCTGATCTCTTCTATCAATGTGCACCGTTGATTTAAATACCTTAGCCCTTACTACTTGCAATCGTCATCGTGAACACGCATAGGCATTTTGCATCTTGCATAGCCAACCTAGGGACCCACCATTCTTTCCGTAGAGTAGCGAAAATGCACCATCTATCTCACAGACATCATGTTGGACATGTGTTGTATTGCTTCATCGTAAATTCTACTATGTCAGAGCGAGGCAAGAATGCATTGCTACAAGGATCGTTGATCTTAAGTATCCATCATGCTGATCGTTGATCTTCAAAAGCATGTATCACATAGCACAAATTACCCAAAGACAAGTAATTAAAAAATGTGTTGCAAAGAGACTTAGTGCTGCAATGAGAAGCAGACACACATGTATCAATTATGCCTTCATCACTCATTGTAGTTTGCTTTGAGTTGAATAATTTGAATATGTGATATAAAGGAATACTGCATTGCAATGAAAGATTATCATGTGTCTTCATTTCATTCATAAATGTCTCAGTGCATTTTCACTTTGTGCTCAAAGATAGAAATTGTGATGCAAATAAATCTTGTGCTGCTATGAGAAAACACCAAGTGTCATTGCTTCGTCCATAGAATACCTTAGTGCATTCTCTCTTTGCGCTCAAAAATTAAAAATGTGATGTGAAGTGACTTTGCATTGGAAATAATTGCTATGAACCAATACAAACGGTAAAGGGGGTCGGTAACCACATGATGTCAGGAGATGTAAAAGATTACTTAATTGATCGAAAACCACTTGGAGCAGGTCAACATCAAAATATAATATAAAGTGCACGACCAAATAGAACTACTTAGGGTTTAAGAGAATTGAAGCTAAAACCCTAGTAGAGCATGAAACCCTATCAATACTTTAATCTAGAGAACATCAACTTGTAAAGCTCAACTTGTTTTGAACATCAACTTCCATGAATTGCATCCAAACATGCTTCAACTATATAGAGACATCATCCCATGACATCAATGACAATTGCTTCAATCGCACAACATCTCTTGACAAACAGTATCCTTTGACATGACAAACAACATCCTTTGATATCAATGACAACAATTCCAACATAGTTAATATTGGGATGATTTGATAGTGTCCAAAATTTTCTCACCCTAGTCTTGTTAAGCCCTTAGACTTAAGTGTACCCATCATGCATAATCGATCCAAGAGATTTTTAAATGGGCTCTATTAGTTAATAATGCATTATTATTAACATTCACCATCTCGTTGTTCCTTTTAGGTATTGGAAGCTACTGAAATCTAAAAAATATAAGTTTGAAGCTACGACATCCTTTTGCATAAGTTTATTGACAACTTAAAACCTTGAAAAATGCTCCTTCCTTCATAAATCACACTTTTCAAAGGTTTTGAAACTCGTTGAAGTTTTAACAAGAAAAGTGTTAGAGGTTTTCAAAGATAATGAACAAGGTTTGCTTCAATCCTAAAATGTTGATTGAAGATTGTTAAGGATATTGATGAGTTCACACATTTGTTGAATTGGTGAGTAGTGTTAGAAACCAAGATCTAAAATGCAAACCAGAAAAGCCTTCTACATAAGAGAAAAATAGAAAAAGCAAAGCTTTACAAAAGATGTGCAAAATATTATTATTCAGATTTCCCCCCATAAGTGCAACTTAGGGAGACTAACAAAGCATGCACCTAAAACTAAGATGAATGCAAGAAAGCATGAATGGGTCCAAACAACAAGTCCTGATCAGGTACCCATGTACAAATGCAATAATGAGGTAGAGAAGGAAAACCCCGTGGGAGAAAACCCCCCTATAATGAGATGACTATTGCAAAGAAGCACTGGAAGAACACTATGGAGTAACACTGGAACTGCAATCTGACAAGCAAGGAAAGATACTTCTGTCTACAAAAAACCAAAGTGGAATCATAATAATGCAACAACATACCTGATGCCATCGAACACTGGAAAACTCACAAACTGGAACAACCCTGGAATCTGTGAAGCAACAATACATGAAATGATGAGAAAATCTGGAAATCGTGTATCTCGATGCCAATGCCAAAATGTGACTAAAAATATTCCATGGGAACAAGTACCATAAATACTTTGGAACATTAACCATAAAAACATGGCCCTCAAACTGAGAAGGATCTAAACCAATGCGGATCAATAACCATAAACTCCCAATCTGAAGTGTGAATCTGATTTGTGTCAAGCAAGAGAAAGATGTGGCCAAAAGAAGCTAAGAACCAGATATAACCCATGTGAGCTATCATCAAATCAAGATTAATATGGAGATCAAAGTGCATGCACACTCTAATCAAATTATTATGCAAGAAACCCCCCTGATGGAACTTTATCTTAGTTCATTTATTACAATAACCCAATGATTGTAAAAGGAGAGAATGCAAACATGCATAAATAGAAAATAAAAATAGACCTCAGATCTGTGTAGAGGACCGAACCATCTTTCCAACACCGCAAGAATGACGAAAAAAGGATCACTGAGTCAAAAGATATGCCATCCGAAGCAAAAAAAATTCATCTGAGTTCAAGGACCTGCAAAATAAATCTAAAGAAAAATCAGGTAAAAAACCTTCACCACTGGATTGGCGTCGGAATAAGCTTTCCAACGGTACCTCGTTTGCGAAAAACAGACATCGTACGCAAAAAATACACCGATTTAGTGAAAGTTGCTCCAAAATGGCCAATAAGGCCTATAGGCTGTCCTGGGGGTTAAAAAGAAAAGCCCCTAGTCCTGTGCGCAACTAGAGGCTTAGCGGGCAGGTGCTGGGGGCGGAGCCCTTGGTCCTCCATAGGACCGCGGGTTCTGCTAAGACGTTGGTCGGGGGTTGGGCGCATAGCGCCCGGTCCCCCATTTGACTGGGGCCGATTGCTTTGGAGCCCGCGGGGGCTGAACTGTGGCCGGCAGTCGGCGAAGCGCAGGAGCAGGGCGGTACGGTGGTGGTCTGAGCGGTGGTGGCGGCAGTTTGGTGGCTGCCTGGTGGCCGCTGGGTGGCTGTTGGGCAGCGAAGTTTTTTTGTATTGCATGCGCTTTTTTAAAAGCATTTTTTTCAATTTTTTTTTTAAATCCACGCCTCGGGAAGCGAGTTGGGGAGGCCGTACAACCTCCCTGGCAAATTATTTTGTTTTCGGACCAACTGCTCAGAAATCTATGAAATGAAGGGCATTCTTAGGGTTTTTGGCCACTGCGAACGCAATGGTGACCTCCGTTTGTGCCCAAAATGCTCCAAAAAATCAGCTACCTCTAGAGCTTGCAAAAAATCTCCCAGCTTGAAACCCTCATGGATCTGGAAAATGATGGCCAAAATCTGCAAAATAAAAGCCAATCCTGACTTTTTCCAGCGCTCTAAATCCAATGGTGAAGCCTGATCTGATCCAAGACACTGCATAGATGAACTCAAAGCATGATACCCTCGAGGAATCCCGAACGAACTCTGTAATGATTTTCTCAAAAAAATTGAGAAGGGGTTGCAAATCGAGGCTCTGATACCATGTTAGAAACCAAGATCTCAAATGCAAACCAAAAAAGCCTTCCATAGAAGAGAAAAACAAAAAAAGCAAAGCTTTGCAAAAGATGTGCAAAATATTATTATTCAGGAATTCATAATTACATGAGATGATTTGCTTTATGAAAGCAAAGTATGCATAACCCTAATTTTATCTTGAGCAACAAGATAGCTCAACAAGATAAGGATGAAAATAATTAACCTAGGAATTAAAATATTACCTAAGTAAAGTTATGCAAGTGTAATTAAATATTAATTACACTAACAAGTAGTTAAAGATGTCAATGATTGAAGGTTGCCCAAAACTATTGACAAGCTCCAAAAACCGCAAGATAAAGCATTAATGAATTTGTAAGTTTGTGAATTATCAAATGTCAATAGAGGTTTCACATTGGTGATAATCAATTATAAGTTTTTTCAAGGTTTCAAGTTACATTGGAAAATATTTATATGTCAACTAGTTTGTGAGTTTGCAAAATCACCAAAGTGCCACCAAATTTTAAAACGATACAAAAACAATGTTTTAAAAGATTTTCAAACTTCCTAAAACATGAACAAAGTTCAACACAAGTATAAAAAGCTAACATTCCTGCCCATTTATGCCTACCTACCTCCCTACGAGATTTTGGATTCCTTAACAACCATATATTTATTATTGTTTCTCTTGATGGTTCTTGCTTGCATAATAGCATATCCTCCTTATGGATTTGGTGGGCTCAACCTTGCCAATAACACCTAAACTAAAGGATGACATTAATGATTGAAATGGTTGTGATTAGAGGAAATAATACCTCCACATGCCTTGAGGTATTGATAGATGCATCAAAGAAAAGTTTTAGTGTACAAAAGTAAGGGATTGATGATGCGGGAAAACATGGGTGACCTTTTTAGTTGTTGACAATGTGTTCCTTCTTGAGGCTTCTCAATGGTGCTAAGTGATATGTATTTGTAGGTTGTCATTATTTAAGGGGTTGGTCATTTCTCATTTCCATGCAACTATAAGCACTAAAGAGCTTCCAAGATCTCCAATATCTCTAGTCTAATCACTTGTAAAGCAAATATTTTGCAAGTCACAAAGAGATAGCTAGTTTGTAGTAGGTATCTATGATTGAATGTCTCCTTGGCCATTTGTGGATTTTTAGGGAAACTTCCAAGTGACAAAATGTGACAAGTTATTCTTGGATTAGGGTTTCCTCTTTCCATATTTGCTAGTATGATTGTAATGATTTAAAAGTGTTGCTACACTTCAATACATTGTATGTAATGGTCTTTTCTTTATTATATATGGATTTTTAGAGTTTTGAGACCTAGATGATTAGATATCATATTTTTGTTGTTATTTCAACAAAATGTTATTTCTTTTGGTCCACTATGAATCTATTACTCAATGATAAGACAACAATCCTATAAACCTTTGACCCTCCATGCACTTAAAATAAAAAATATCCTTAACAAATAGTTTAGGAGCAGGGAGTTAGTTCATGTGCAAATTTCATGATTCAATATTATTCCTAGGGAAACATCTCTTGTGAACTTCAATATTTTTTTATCCACAAAGAATCATGTCTTGCATATTTTCATTAGCTTAATAGAGGTTATATGTGTAGCAGGTTAGTCTTTGATCTAGTGGAAACTTTTGGGTCAAGCATAAATTGGATATTACTATAAGTTTGTCTATTTTTCTATCTCAATTGTGTTTAGTTCTATTAAGTATACCTCTGGGAATATCCTCCTAGGTCTAGTTGAGCCCAACGTGAAGTAAAGATTATCCACTCTCAACAAGTAACCTATCATCACTCACTATTTGTTGATGAGTTTATCTATCTACCCTTCAAGAATGACCTTTCCTTGAATTTGAAGTGGATTGATCCCTCTAGAAGTGTGAGAGGTAATTTCAATACCCAATAAAGTCACTTATGCTTGCATGGTAATTTTTTAATGATTTTCTCTCTTTCTTGAATATGTACCTTCTATAATTATGATTACAATGGTGTAGAGGAAAGTAATCTTTGTGGATTAAGATAAGTTAGAGAAGGTTATCACCCCCTATTGTGCTTGATTTAGCATGATGATGTGAAATAATACCATATCAATGGTGTGTTTATGCAAAATTACTCTCATTGTCTCTCTAACTCTTTCAATGATGCGTACATATTGATAAGAAATTGATAGAATCATAAAATATAATTTCCTTATTATCACTCTTGATTTAAATAGTTTCTTGTGTGGATAAGGGGTATTTAAATACGTACGTTCATGCATATCACCTTATTTATGCTCGCTCTTACGAGTACATGAAATAATATTCATTATACATGTTAGTGAAAGGTAATTAAAACCAAAAATGTTACTTTATTTTTTAATGGTATCTTGCTTATGGATAAGATGAAGAGAGATCAATTGGAATGTGTAATGGATTTATCTCCCAGTTGATAGAAGTCCATGGGAAAATATTATATATACTTTCATTTATTAAACTATGTATGTTTCTTTCTCTTACATTATTCTATGAAAGGATAAGTGAATTAGCATTGTGCACATCATGTAACAATCCCCCAGTTATCCCTAACTAATGAGAATTAATTGATAAATGAATACAATAGTGAAAAGATAATTGATGTATCTTATGATTTATGATAAGAATATAAAAGGGTTTCTTTATTCCTTATTATTGAATATTCATTTATTCATCTTTATTTAATGATAGAAATTAATGAATTGAATTGTGCTTCCTTCTTTGAGTCTGGTCTTTAATTGTTGTGTGTGGTATGCTACCCTTAGTAGATTAAGGCAATGCCATCTATCTACTTGTGTGTTTCCTACACATCTCTTATGTGTACGTTGGGTGTTTGTGTTGGTGTAGTCATGTGTGAAAAATACACTTGTGTGTGCTTGCACACATTGCAACATTAGTGTGTGTTCTATTTGTCAACAAAAAAAATGTTAGCCTTGTTTTGCATATTTTTCTTTAGTACATTTTGAGAATTATAGATTATGTGATGAGCCACCAAGAATCTCAAATATGTATAATGGACCATAATAGTTATCTTTTGGCATCACCTTAGGAAATGTGATGAATGGAGTAAAAAGAAGAATGAAAGATGTAACATGTTAGTTTCAATACAAAAGCATGTCTATATGACATGTGTTCAATTTCAACATTTCTATCTTATGTACCATGATACCATTTGCCTCCATATTATTTGTATGATTTGAAAAAGGATTTATGTAAGTTTTTCAATTATTGATTTATAAGTGTAGTGGAAGGATTTCCTTGATCAATGACACATTCAAACTTGATCGTATTGTTGTTTATAAGGTTGTGTAGCTTGTGTCCAAGGACCACACATGATTGAGTATGCCAACCTTTGACTCTATGAAAGTTGAAAAATTATTGGTTATTATATGATATATGAAAAGGTTTATTGAGATATAATAGATGCATTAGAGGAAGAATGGTTAAATTAACATTCAACAAGCTTTGAAGTAAATCATCCAAGGATTCTTGTAGTTCAATAAAATTCATGGGAGAATTTGGTTTAATTGAATGAAAAGTATAAGTATAACAAATTGATAAACAATTTTCTTCATATCATTACCCTTCAAACAACTATTCGACTTTTGAAATTTGAAGGGTAAGATGAATAAGATGATGACCCATAATTTGATGTATTTGATGCTACTAGTCTAGCCTTAATATTCTTCAAGTGTTCACACACATTTATAAAAGAGGGTGCCTACTCAAATACATACCATTCTTAATAATCAAAAGTAACCCCTTAAGAAACATGATTTTCAACTCATCATCATCAAATTAGTGTTTTAGTTTATAACGCAAAGATTGGAAATGAATGAGATATTCATTGATACACTCATTGCTTCCTTTTGTGTAATTAGTAAAATCATTCATTGTTATCAAAGCATTTTATTGGACAATCAGGTAATGATTATAACCACTGAATATCATATCCATTAAAGTTCATGGAAACAACTTGGCCAAGATTGTATCATCATATGCAAAGTCTATGCAAGTGGTTGTAAAAGTTTGTATGTGAATACTTGGTTTCCCCTTTCCATTATAGAGCTCAAGTCTAGGTGCCACAAATCAAATGGGTTTGATGGATATTATTATTATCTTCACAACATGCCTCAATTCTCCTATAATTGGGACCCTCATGTTTAACTTGGCTCTTGTTTTTAGTTTTATGGTCATGAGATTTCCTAGAGTCTAATGAGTTAAGGTTTGCATGCTATTCCTGAAGTGTTAGCTTACCATTTTAAGGTTCACAATTTGAGGACCTCAAATACAAGCAACTCAATAAGAAGTCTCTTTGTTAAAGTGCTCAAGTACCCAAATTATCTTGGAAGAGTTTAAGTTTCCAAAAAAATTGATAAAGAATAATGTTTGGCCCTAGGAAAACTTTTAGATTTTTCAAGCATTTGTGCAATTTGTATAAGTTACAAGATCGCATGAAACCCCAAAAACTTGGGGCATTAGTTTGTGGTAGACTTTCAAACTTTTCATGCACTCTTATAATTCATGCAGCCCTATGTAGAAATTTTTAAATCACATCGACTTTGACCTCTATTGAAAAGTGAACGTCTATGCACCCTTATATACTTGTTGCATGTTTGTGCATAACCCTTAAAATCTTATGAAAATATATTCAAACATATTTTTTCATTTTTGAAGTGCTCTTGCAATTATTGCTTACTTACAAAAGAAACTTGAAGCCTAATCACTTACACCATTAACTTTCTTGTATAACTACAAATTACCTCCCAAACTCTAGCTCTTGTTAGCATTACACTTTTTTAAACTTATAGACCTCTCATGTATATTGCTTTGCCATCCTAAGATCCCTAGCATTACACTTTTTGAATTTATGAACCTCTCATATATATTGCTTGTCATCCTAAGATCCCCATCACGCGCAAGCTAGAATTAGAATTCCATAATAATGAGACTTTTATGTCCCCAAACAATTGTAGATTACAATCACACTTCCCTCTCTTTGCCATATAAAGTGAAACTTTGGACCCTTTGAGCAATTTAGCAAGATTGCATTTTGTGCGTGGTCATACATTACCTATTAATAGTAGAAAGCAGAACTTTTCAACCTTAAAGCAATCTAGCAAAATTAGCATCACATGCTTTGCCTCTTTTTATACAAAGTAAAGCTTTTTTGTCTTTTGAGGAAAGGAGTAAAATTAGAAATTGTGAATTGGGCCCATAACTACTCTATGTTAAGCCATTGCATGCGTACCATTGTCCTTGTCCTATTACCCGATCAACTTTGATATTTAACTCCTTTGCGATGTTCCCTATACTATTGATGATAGAATTTGACGTCTGATCCATAAAGAAGTGACAGGCACGAGCCTGTCATGACCCACCAGATTTAGCGATTGCTCACCCTTTTAACCCATCTTCAGCCTGTTTGGGATGAAATGCTCTACGTTGGTAATAAATCTTTTGCTTCTTGATGTTACTACATGCCTTGCATCTTATTGGTATATATTTATAATGAATCAATCGATTATGAGGTGGGTGCAAGGGGAGTATCTATTGAGTATTTTGGTTTTTCGTTCATATGAGCATCGATTGTGTAAGGAGGCTTGATAGGGCATTTAGAGAGTAATAGGGGAGATGATTCAGTAGTTAAGCATTCTAATTTCACGCTTCTCAAAATTCTATGCGGAAATTTCAAATCACTTCCAATTTCTTAAAGCAACTTACTTGACAAGTCCCCTCATTAAACTAAGGTTTGAGGGTCACATCATCAAATATGATGCCACATCATCATGTTTGTTTTTCAAGGTGTCCAAAAAGGCCCAAAAAAAAGTGAGACCAATACTTGTGCACTAAATCACGTTTTATTGGTGCAATGATGTGGCATCACGTGATTTGTTGCTTTTTAGATCTAAGGAATGCAACTATTGATCCAACATTGTTAAAAATATTAGGCATTAAATCAACAAATGCTATAACAACTATTAAAACATGCTCATGGCCTCTTCCCTAGAGTAGAGAATTTAAAGCTTAAATGTAGAATAAAATTTGGTAAGGCCTATCCATTTTCCTAGTTGTATTCAATTGTCCAAATGCTTATGCCTAGACCTAACTTAAAATTTGCAAATCGAAGGTGCATTTTTCTTTGTGAACATGAGTAATGTCATGGTTTTATATAGATGTAGATTAAACAAGAACACCATTAGGGTTTTTAGGGCCAATATTCACGTGGTTTAATTTGAAAAAATAAGATAGGATTGAAATATATCTACATATTTAATATATATTATTGTATTTATTGATAAATTCTATTTTTGAAGAGCTGATATTTGATCTTTTTATGTGGTTATAAGGGTAGTGTATGTATGTAAATAGAAACTGTGTACAATTTCTATATAGTTTTTGATCGTATGAAGAAGGCTTAAACCTATAGTTGCATTTGTAGAGTACTCAATCACAAATAATAAGTGCTATTGAAAGATAGATAAAGAAGACCTTAGACTCATGACCAACTATAAATTAAGGCTTAGAGATGGCTTGGGTGTGCTATGGGAGGATCAAAAAGACTTGCTACGCGAGGAATTGCTTAAGCAAAGGAAGTGTTGTGCTTTAAGGACATAAATATAGAATGGTCAAGATTGTTAAAATAATGATGAAATAAGATCATTAAAATAATGATGAAATTGATGACTAAGGCTATTTAAAGAATTTGAGAGAAATTTGTAGGGATAGAATGAAGACTTTCAAGAGTATTATTTGGCCAAGTTTATTTGGATGAGAATTTTTGAAAGCTAGTTTTATATTTTTTTTACCAAAATTAGACCAATATTTTGTATTAGAAAGACATTTATCAAATGTATTATTTGTATTTTGTTTTATGTGGTTCCTTGGAGGAAAAAATATTCCTCTTCCCTACCAAGAATAATTATATATGTAAAAATATGAGCTTTCAAAGAATTAAAAACCATTGGAAACTATGAATCTTGATTAATATGATTCATTTTCTATTATTCTTCTTTTGTTTTCTTGGTTTTCCAATCATGAGTTTGTAGTCTCATGCTTCATATGTTGAACTTGTAAGTACTTGATGAACTCAAAATGTGTTCCAAATCATTAGTAGCTTGCTAATGGTAAGGTGTTTTCTGTGGTGAACTTGAACATCGATGTACCTATGTTATATATATGTGTGTGTACACACACACACACACATACATACATACATACATACATACATGCATGCATACATACATACATACATACATACATACATACATACATACATACATACATACATACATATATATATATATATATATATAGGTGATACTAGTTTACAATTTTTGGCCAAATTGGACACTGAAATAATTTTGTTAACTAAATCTTCACTTTCGGGCACCTATAACAACTAAACCATGAAGAATTTGAAGATGATGCAAACTAGTGATTTGTCACATTTTGTCTGCAGATTCTAAATATATATTTATTTTTAAAATTTGAATCAAATTGCACTTCTTTTTCCATCTCCTTCGAAAACTAGTTTTTTTTAGTAAACAACATTTTTAAGGAATGATGTTCACCGTATAACGCATAACTTTTTTTCCATGAAGGATAAAATTCTATTTTTTTCAAATTTAGATTTGTAACTACGATATCTAGTGCTTCCAATTGGTTAGATAGTGTTTTATTGAATATTTTTTCCTTGATCAAGTTTTAAAGTCAAACCAATTACAATTTAGACATAGGCGGACCGTATAACACATAACTTTTTTTGTATGTATCGAAATTCAATATTTTTTTGTTGGATCAAGGACTTCAATATTTGGTGCACTCATATTTTTCAAAATTTGTTTTTGATAATCTGTTATTTTTCCACATGTGCAGAATAGAGAGCTTGATTTTCGGTGAAAAACCTACGTTTAATAAAACTAAAAAAAAATACATAATAAAACCAAAACATATTAAAATTATATTTATCGGATAACTCGTTCCGAGGACTACCATCATTTAGTTGGGTCTGTGAAGTCTCCTCCATTTTCATCTTCAACCTGAGCTTCGAAGCGCAAAATTCTACACTTTTTTGGTGCTAGAGTGTGAGAAGGTGGGAAAAGAGTGGCTTGGGCGAACCATTTGAACCCCCTTTCAAAAGTGTTTTTCTTTGTGTTTTTTGGCGCCAATGGGGGACGTTGCATTTAATTGGTTTGCTCGAACCAAGGTTCTATCGAACCCTATTTTGGTTCGCTTGAACCAAAGATTTTTTTTTTTTTTAAAAAGGGTAAAAACTTTATTGAAACTCATAAAGGATCATTACAATGAAAGCGAAGGACCGGAGTCCCAAGAAACAACAAAAAAAGAAGAACATAACACAACCAAAGTCAACCAATTCCTAAACCAACCCTATCCTCAACAAGAACTCCCTCCAAATCATGGCGAAGCTCTAAAGGAATAAGCTCCCACTCCTCAATTTTTCACCCACCAACATGCTCAGAGGCCCATTTTGCCAAGCAATCAACAACCCTATTCCACTCCTGCAGAATATGAATAAAAGTCACCATTTCCATCAATGAACTAACCTACAAAATCTGTTGCACAATCATAGCCAACTGCCAATTGACCCCCACCACTTTTCACTCAATGAGTAAATTGATCAAGACCTGGGAGTCAGATTCACAAATAATCCTTTTCCACCCCAAAGCAAGAGCCCTCTCAAAGGCGCAGAGGATTGCCAAGCCTTCCACAATGTTGATAGTCTTCGACCCCTCATGGATTGAGAAGAGGAAAACCACCAAACCTAAAGAATCTCTGCCAATCCCCCCAATACCAGCAGGTCCCAGATTTCCCCTGGAAGAGCCATCAGTATTAATCTTCATAACTCCATCAGGAGGGGGCCGCCACCTACCAATCCTATGAATTTTCTGCTTAGCCTTCCGCCCTCTCCTGACACAAGCAGAACTCACAGACAACCCCTAAATCCTCAGTCTCTCCACCACCTCAACATCCCTTTTCTTTAATGGAAAGCTCACAACACACTTAACCTCCACCGTCTCCTGAATCATGCTCAAAGTTCGCTGCCAGATTTGCTGCACAAACTTCTTCTCACCACGAAAAATACGCCTATTCTGTTCCAACCAAATCTGCCACAACATAAAGATAGGCCCCACAAACCACACTTCCTGTAAGAAAGAAGTCATAGAGGGAGGCCTACCCACACCGTTCCAAAAATCAATCAAGGAGAAAGCGTGTACATAGGGGCTCTGCCAAACACCCCAACAAAAATGCCAAATCTGGATAGCAAAAGGACAACGAAAAAACAAGTGAGAAGACTCCTCCTCGGCAGCCCCACACAAAACACAGACATAAGGGTCATGGAAACCCCTCTTCCAGATATTGTCCCAAGTCAAACACTTATTCCAGGTCAACATCCAGACAAAGCAATTAGACTTTGGCCAGGAGAACTTGTTCCATACCTTCTTCCACCACTGAACTTCCTCCCCATTCATCCTGTTGGACAATAACAACTTATATCCAAAGGCCACAATATAGACACCTAAAGGATTAGGAGACCAAGCAAGCACATCTGCCTCCCAGAGAGAACTACATTGACGACTGGAAAGAACACTTTGCAGCACAACACATTCCTCTTGCAGACCAACATCCGGCCAAACATCAGGAGACTTCCATCTAGCCACCTCAAGTAGCCCGCATAAAGAGGAGGATTTAAAGTCACTCACCCGTGACCAACCAGCCTCAATAAACCTCTGGCAAAGATTCAATAAATTAGGGTACTGAGAGATGAGAGGAGGAGAGCCATCCCAGGAATCAGACCATAACTGAACCTCGGTCCCCTGCTTACAAATCCAAAATAAACCATCCTTAATAAGAGCAGTCCCCTTTTTGAGAGTCCCCCAAATCACCGAACCCTTCCCGAGAAGGGGATAACGAGGAATATCATTATGAGGAATTCCCAAAAAGTACTTTTGAGACAAAACTCTGGCCCAAATCTTATCCTGCTCAGTGCACTACTGCCAATACAGCTTCGCAGCTAGTGCCACCCCAGTCAAAGCTGACTGTCGCAATCCAAGACCCCCATACTGCTTCGGGCTACAAACAACTTCCCATCTAACTAGACTCCATTTAGAAGACATCAAACAACCAACCCATAAAAACTGTCTAGCCATAGAGTCACACTCCTTAACAAAGCTCACAGGGGCAACCTGAAGCATGCATCTATAAATGGGCAAAGCCTGCACCACAGACTTGATTAACTGAACACGCCCAGTAAAATATAACCACTGATGAGTCCAGTGATTAACTTTAACCCGAAATTTATCCAAAATATTCTTCCAGGACTCCCTAGGAAATCACCCATCCGAGATGGGGATACCAAGATAGGTCAAAGGAAGATTCCCAATTTGAAATCTCAAGGTATGAGCAATCCACTGTTGAATGGGGCCCGAAGTATTAAAAAAGAATATGGAAGATTTATCTTCATTAATCAATTGTCCTGAGGCAATCAGGTAAACGTCCAACACCCTACGAATATTAGTAGCTTCTCCCATTGTAGCCTTTCCCATCAAAGTAGTATCGTCCACAAACTATAGGTGCGACTGTGGAGGCAAGTCGCCACCCCACCGCCAACCCTGGATTAGACCACCCTCCACATTTCTTCTAATCAATCTCCCCAAACCTTTAGCAAAGAGAAGAAACAAAAACAGAGAGAGGGGATCTCCTTGAGGAAGCCCCCTAGACGCACCAAATAACTCAGAGTGCTCTCCATTAATAATCAAAGAAACTAAAGTGATGCATCTCATAACCCAATGAATCTAATCTTCCCCGAAACCAAAAACATTGAGCATCTTTCGAAGGAAAGACCATCTGACCCTGTCATAAGCCTTAGCCATATACAACTTAATGAACATCCCCTTTTCTTTGGAGCTGGCCATAGAATGAATGGTCTCGGTTGCAATAACAATCCCATCCAAAATTTTCCTTCCTGCCACAAAAACACTCTTCTCCTCATAAATCAGCTCCTTAAGCCCCTTTTTTAACCTGTTAGCAATTAACTTAGAGATAACTTTATAAATGACATTGCAAAGAGAAATGGGACATAATTGACTTAACCTATCAGCCCCATCACACTTGGGAATGAGGGCTAGAAAGGTAGAATTTAATGCTCTGAGCATCTACTTGTTCCGCTGAGATTCCTGAACAACTGCCAAAAGGTCCAACTTGATGATATCCTAGAATTCTTGGAAAAACTCGATCGAGAATCCATTAGGACCAAGAGCTTTCCCTTTCTTCATCTGGAAAACAGTCCCCTCTAGCTCCTCCAGCATGATATTACTCATAAGAAGCTCATTCATTTCTCTAGAAACCAGAGGGCGAATACAGGAAAGAACCTGGGCTTCTTCCGGAGACCCCCTGCAAATCCTCTCGAAAAAGAGATGAAAAATAATGCACTGCCTCACTTGAGATTTCAGGAAAGGAGGAGAGCTTCTCCCCCCTGTCATTCACCAGAGCCGAGATAGAATTGCCTTGCCTCTTGGACTTCACATAATTGAAGAAAAAAGCTATGTTTTTATCCCCCTCCTGAAGCCACTCTATCCGAGCCTTTTGTTTCCAATATATTTCCTCCCGCATCTCGCACTCCTCCAGAGCTTTCAAAGCCTGAGCCTCTTCCTGAAGCAAATCCTCAGTCATCCCACCCTCCCTTATCAGTCTCGTGATACCATCCAATTCAGCCTGAGCAACCGCCTTATCATGAAAGATGTTCCCAAAGCAATGAAGATTCCACCGCTTGAGCTCATATTTCACATATTGAAGAAGTTTAGCAAAGGTGTACATTGTTGTACCGAAAGCAGGTCTACCCCTTCTCCACCAATCCGCCACATAATCATACAAAGATTGGCCACAACCACATGAGCTGAAATCTAAAAGAAGGAGAACGAGGCACACAACGTGACTCAATAGCCAACTTGATAGGCCAATGGTCGGATCCTCTTCAATCCAAAATTTCAAAACAAGAAGACCATTGACCATCAATCCAATAGCAGGAAACCAAGAAGCGATCCAATCTCTCAGCAATAAAATTATCCCTAATCCTGCGATTGTTCCAAGTAAACTTACCATTACTGGGCTTCATATCCACTAAATTTAAAGCATCAATGTTATCACACAGGAGCAATGCCGAGGGCTCCAGCCTCACATTACCACCACGCTTTTCAGCCAACTAGTGATAGCATTAAAATCTCCAGCAAGAATCCAGGGATGGAAAGGAGCCAAACTACAGACAAACCAAATATGGGACCACAGAGACTGCTTACCCCAAAGATCAATAGGAGCATAGATATTAGAAAGGAGCAAAATCTCCCCTGTCTCAAAGCTAGAAGCAATCATAGACATAACAAATTTAGAGGACAACCACCAAAGAGGACAGACCTTTCGTGGGTTCCATAAACAAGCTATGCCCCCAGAAGCCCCATGAGCACCAATACATTGACACTCCCCCGTTCCTCCACAACTTAGGAGCCAAACTAAACATACTATCCACTAAAAGCTTGGTCTCCTACAGAAAAATAATATCAGGACCATGTTTCCTAACCAAATCATGAACCGCTTTTTGTCAAGGGCCGATGTTCAAGCCCCTTACATTCCACGATAGAACAATCATTTCGAGGGGTTCAAAAAAAGAGAATCCAGAGTCTTTACCGACCCAGACTCCACCAAAGTCTCTCCTATCAACTTGATCTTTTCTAGATCCTTCTTTCTACCAAGTTTGGCATGTCTCTCCGCCCCACCCTTCTTAAGATCTATTTGTAAAAGGCCCAACTAAGGAGAAGGCTTATTGCTCTTAGCCACAATCGGATCTACCTTTCGTCCAGGAGAGGAAGAATCCCCACCACCTTTCAGTGCCTCGGCTGAAAGACCCGACACCTTTGAGACCACTACCTGTAGATCTGTATCCATGTGCAAATTATCTCCACTTGAAGGAACCAATGAAATACTAGAGATATTGTCCACCGGAGCTGAACCCTCAACCTCCTGAACCAAACTCAACAACCCTGGGTTCACTTCATGCTGGCTGAGATCATCCAATACCTCAAACCTGTTAAAAGTATCATCATCCTGTCTTTCCTTTAAGGTCCTCTTCTGACCTCGGTTCCTGTTACAAGCCTTAACCTGAACAAAACCATCCGCACCAACTACTTTACCATAGGCAAGGCCCTTCCCCTTATCAGCCGTAGGGGGTTGCGAGGAGGTTGTGCAGACTGAGACTCCACAGACTTATATCTTGGACATCTACGTTGCAAGTGACCATATTCATGACATAGACAATAGCGGAAAGGAAGAGTCTCATAATCCAATTGCTGCACCCAAGAGAAGGATCCTACACACATATCCACATCATCGGGCAAAGGCTTACTAAGATCAATTTCAACACAAATACGAGCAAAAGTCATTACCTTTTTGCCCAAGGTTTGCAACGAAGACCCAACAGGTTTTCCAAGCAATGAAGCCACTAGGTGCAAAGCATCCTCCTGACAGCACTCCACTGGAAATCGAGGCAAACAAACCCATACCGGGACACGATTTGGCAGCTCCTCTGAGGGGATAAAGCCATCATGCCATGGTTTGATAAACAACCCCGCTTGGTTATAGAAATAAGGACCACCCTCAAATACCCTAGTGCGATCAGCCATGCAATTAAAGGTTACCATAAAGTAACTATTAGCCAGTAATATGATCTCCATTTCTCTCTCTAGAGCCCAAGATTCCAAAAACTAAAGTGAAACCCTCATCCCCAAAAAATTGAAAAAAAAATGAGTGGTTCATATAATATTCAACATCTTTAGCAATCATCTTAGGCGGGATCACCAATTTAGGCCTCTCCTGGCAACGCTCGAGACAACCGTTAATCTTCTTGAGCCTCGCACCATTAGACGACCCTGCACCAACAAACCCTGAATCCAGAGCAAATAAATTATTATCGAAAGTCTTCACCCCATGGTTTGGAGACTTCAAACCAAACACTGCCCGAAAATCCATCTCAAGAGAAGCCCCAGAAGGCTCACCCCTAAGTAGAGACATCGATCTCGAGACGAGCATGCAAGAGCACTGCCCGACACAGGGTGGGAAACCCCACACCACCACACCCAACCACCCTACACACACCCCCACTAGCCTTATCCAACCACACTCGCGCCAAAAAAATAAGACAGCGGTAGGAGAAATCCCCACACGCCACAAGACCCCCAAGCTACACACCCACGACCACCATCCCAGTCCCACCGCGCAGCAGCAACCTCAAGCGTGGCACCAAAGAACACCGACATGAACAAACCTTGAGCAAGGAAGAAACGTCGTTTGAGGGAAAACCATGGCCACCCAACACAGGGAACAATGAAGAAAGAATGCACCAGCCCGAACGACGCCCAAACAACCCACCCCACAACGTATGGACAAATAAAGAGCGATCACGAGCTAGGGCTCGGGTGCCCTAGCTCGGCCCGAGAAGTTGCAGACGCCATCTGTTTGAACCAAAGAGTTCATTCGAACCCCAAAAAGTAATTTTTTTTTCATGGGGTCATTTTTTGCAACTTTTCCTTCCTCACTCAAATTGTAAACCACTTTTGTGGGTTTACTCACACACACACACACACACACACACACACTCACATATATATATATATATATATATATATCAATAGATAGTACACTTGTATTCTTAATTTTTCATGAAGTTTGCTATTGGATGATTGTTAAGGGTTGGTAGTATTTAGAAATGTCTTTCAAAGGTTAACATATGATCAAGTTCAAGTTCCTCTGTGTCAACCCCTTGGAAATTACTCACTTATCAACCATGGCAAAGGTTGGTAAACAACAAGCAAAGTGCACAAATGCCTTGGGATGCAAAATTTGATGTCAATATATTCTTTTTAATGCTCTAATTGAAGCGTTCCCATGATAAATGCTCATTTAATGCGAATGCTTAACAAATGACGCTAATATGTGAATTAATGTGTAAATGAGTATATTTAAATATGACTACATATCCTCATGCAAAATGTGTACCAAGTTGGCTCATGGTAGGAATGAAATGAGTAAGAGAACAATATTTGACTTTGAATAATCAAATTTTAGAGGTCAATTTCATGGGCACAAGATCAATCTCACCCCCATAGAATTGATTAGAGATAAATGAATGATAATTTTGATGTTGAGAATCAATGTTTGAACATAGAGATTCAATAAATGTGAAATACATAGAAAAAAATAAGATAAATTCAAATACATGTGAATATGTGTAAGTAAGAATAAGTGAAAAATCAAAAAATGAACCCAACTTCACACAAAAATTACACCATTGTCAATATATAATTACATTAAATCATTCTCTCAAAATAAAACTAAAACTAAATAAAAATATATACAAAATTTACCCCATTAGTCCATCAATCTAGAAGGCATCACCCATATACTATATTTGACCAAAAATATTCTACTCTAGGAGGAAAAAAAACATTCAAATTAAAAAATAGATGCGTAATTTAATTTCCATGCACTTACGTTTGGTAGGTCATGTCGCGATTCCCAAAAATAAGAAAGCATGTCAATTTTGTAACGTGATGGACGGCCACTGCCACCACTTACAAACCATGGGGACGCTGAGGTAAGCCCTAAAACGTGGAGGCTTTTTAATGGGCAACTCGTTCCCGCCAGTGGAAGAAGGCGCCATTATCATCGCTCTGCAAAAACCGTTGACGAAGGAAGGCGAGGAGGATTCACTTCTACTGCGATTACAAGCACGATGAGGCGTCCGCGACGAAAGGCAGCTGAGGAAACTCAGAAGAGAGGTCATACCTTTTCGTTTCCTCTTTCTTCTACTTTGTTGTGTTTGTTTTATCTGAGTATCACACCATTTTAATCTCTGCAGCAAGAATTTGAGGCCGTGTAATTTGTGAAATTCTAGATCAAGGGCATTCTGATAAGAGTAGAATAGGGTTGCTTGTTATAGAAGATTGGTGCACGTTTGTGTATAGTAAGGACGGTTGTATGTAAACTGTAAAATACAGCTTCTCAAGTTGTAAGCATGCTGCATTTTGGGTGACCGAGTTTGCATTTTTCATTGTTACAGTCACAGCGCTTCTCGCCAACCATGCTGAAATATACAACGTGTCCTCTGAAGAAGAGGTTCTTGTTGCTAGCGACCATGAATTCGGTGAGTATGGACACTTTTCTGGTGGTGCGTTCCTGGCATTGGTTAATCAGGGTCTCAAGCAGCCCCTATAATGGTTTATATGTACCAATTTAGGTTAAGAAACTCGTCTTGAAAGAGACTTTGACCCAGTAGTTATATCATCTAAAATTCTGTTGTGGTATTGAGTTCTAATTCTGCTCTCTGGTGTACATACACATATAACTTACGAAGTCCTTAAAAGTGAATACTTTACTCAAAGAACCCTGGTTTGGTCTTTTAGTATAAATTCAAGTTTACAAATATTTGGTCCTAATTTCTTTTTACCTACACTATTATATATATGAATATTAGTATTCGGTTGCTTCGTAGTGGAGGGTCTCAAATGTATTCATTGAGAGCACAGGAGGGCCTAAGTATAAGGAATGTGCCGTTTGTTTAAGGTTAAACCACCTTATCTACTTCTGAACAAAGCATATATAGGAGTTTGAAGCACGGGGGAGGACGAAAGTATAGCAATTGTAGTTTTATGGGTTTTTGAAGTAATTGATAATAAGCAATTTTCTTCCAATTACAGAATGTGAAAGAGACGTTAATGATGCAAATTGTATTGGGTTTGAGTGATATAAGTGCTTGAAGTTGTTTGAACCTGTTGCTTTCCCTTCAGATAAGGATCCTACCATGGAAGCGGTAAAATCTAATAGAGCTGACAGAATGAAACGGAGTGCAATACATGATAATATACCATCACATGCAATCACTGAGACGATTGTGAATCAAAATGACATGTTCGTATGTGACACAGAGGATTCCGATTTTGAACCTGTAATGCAAACAAGTGAAGATCAGGATGCTGGTTTATCAAGTGGCGAAGAAATAATTGTTTCCAGTGATAAAGAAGCAAGAAATAAACGAAAGAGGTCAAGGCCATTAAGAAATGCACAGAGAAGCAAAAAAATCCGGAAGCAAAAAAAAGAGAAGCCATCACATTTTGGGGATGAAAGTGTTGATAATTTGGATTGGAAGGTTTGGGAGAAGGGCCTCGAAGACTGGGAACCCTGGGCAGATGATGGAGAGATTGACTTAGATGCATTTGCTCAAAGGAAGGGTCCCATTGAAGAGCGAGAACCACCTCCTGAGATGTTGATGTCATTATTACCTTTCCAAAAGGAGTGGTTAGCTTGGAGTCTAAAGCAAGAAGAATCTGAATTTAAAGGTGGCATTCTTGCAGATGAGATGGGAATGGGAAAAACAATTCAGGCAATATCCCTTTTTCTGGCTAGTCGTGACCTGCGACTGAAGGCACCTCTCACTGTGAACTCACCTAAGCTGTCAAACTTCGAGGGGGGATCCAGTAGCAAATCTAAGGTTCTGCCTCAGATTAAAGCCACTCTTGTTGTTTGTCCAATGGTAGCAGTCATCCAATGGAGAAATGAGATTGCAAGGTTCACAAGTGAAGGAAGCACTAAAGTTCTGGTTTATCATGGTAATAATAGATGTAAAAATGTGGCTGAGCTTTCTGATTATGATATTGTTTTGACAACATATAACATTGTTGAATCGGAGCATAGAAAAAAATTGATGCCTGGAAAGGAGAAGTGTGAATGGTGCAGTAGGTTGTTTTATCCAGATCGATTGGTCGTACACCAGCGCTACTTTTGTGGGCCTACTGCTGTGAAATCTGAAAAGCAATCCAAACAAGTGAAAAAGAAAGAAAAACATGCAGTATATGGTAAAACATCTAAAAAGAAACCAATTGATGAAGATAAATATGATAAAGTTGTAGATGTTAGCAAGGGAAATGCAAAGGGTAAAGGCAAGTCTAAAGTATCAGGCAATGGTGGGAAATCTCAAAGATGGAATAGAAAAAAGAAAAATGCAGATCTTGATAATTGTGAGGAGAGTGGAAATAAGGTAACGGGCACATCAATTGACATAGGACCATCAGTTCTGCATTCAGTCAAATGGGATCGCATTATATTAGATGAGGTATGTTTGTTCCATTGTATTTTATATGGTTCTTTGAAAGAGTATAGTGCTTGTAATGAAAGGAATTGAGATATTCAATTGCGAAGTCTTGCCAGTGACAATCATTACACAGGAAATACACCTTGTACAATCAAAAAATAAGTGATATTTATGATACATTTCAAATATTGTTGAAGCAGAAAAGGAGCATCATTTGTGGAAATAATGAAATATCTTACTTTGTTATAAGTCATTCAGGGTGTGACTTTTATCTTTTTGAATAACATCCTTGACCATTTATATGTCAGGCCCATTTTATCAAGGACCGATCATGTAGTACTGCTAAAGCTGTATTCTCATTAGAGTCTTCTTACAAGTGGGCTCTAAGTGGCACTCCTCTACAAAACCGTGTTGGAGAATTATATTCTCTTGTAAGTTTTGTCTGTTGGAAAATTATACTCTCTTGTAAGTTTTGTCTTCCATTTTTTTTTATTAACACATTCTGTATCCTTTAAAAGGTATGGATTGCCTGTATGTACTTTTGGATCATCGATAAAATCACATTTTGAATTTGAAATGCACTGCAGGTTCGCTTCTTACAAATCTATCCTTACTCCTATTACTACTGTAAGAAATGCAACTGCAAGTCACTTGATTACAGGTAATTTCTCTTACTTATCTTAAGACTGAAACTGGATCCATTTGTACATGCAATTTCTCAAGGTGAGCATTTTTGCTTTCATTTGGGTTGATCCTATTTGTTTCAAATAGTTAGCGTTTTTAAATGAATACCAAGCATGTTTTTCCATGAACAAGCATTGCCTTAACTTATTGCTTTTAATGCCCATGGACACTATAAGGCTGATTCAATACTATCTTATGTTTATAAATGTTAATCTCATATCTGTTTTTTATTTATATGCAAATTCATAAGAATTATATATTGATATTCTGATCTTGTCTATGTGCCACAAAGTCTTCGAATGAGGGGGAAGCATTTCGGGGATGGGGGGACCAAGGGCCTTGATTTGGGGATGGTAGTTGGTAGGGGTTTGGGGGCAAAGCCCCCAATTGAGTTGAGGGGCAGTGGCCCTCATGGGGTTTGGGGACTGTGCCCTTGGTGCGTTCCTTGTGGCATAGGGCAAGGTCAAGTTGTGGAGCCCCACAACTGAACCCAAATTAAGGCCTTTGACACCACACAGACCTTTTTGGTGCATGCCATTTTCAAATTTTATCACTATATTTTCTCCAGCACCAAGTCCTCACTATTTTGGTATTTGTAGCCAAATCTTCACTCTTTAGAGAACTAATCCTGAAGTTGAAGAATTTGACTAATCTAAATGTTGAGGGATATGCAATATTTATAGCTTTTTTGAGTGTTCAGGGTGTGGGTGGGCTCCATTAGACTAATAGAACTAGGGGTTAGTGGCCCAAATTTCAAAAAATGTCCTTTTCTTAAATGTCACATGTGGGGGATAGTAGAAGGTTTTCAAGATGTTCAAGGGACATGGTTGAGTTTCTTGAGGGTCTTGGGGACATCGTAGTGTCCTCTCAATGCTCCCATTAGGGGGATGCATGAGAAATGTCTCGAGGGAGACATCTTCTACTTGGTAGCGGCTATGGTGGCACAATGGAGGTATGTTTCCCTACTGTCCTAGCATCTATAAAATGTCCTTGTGTTTAGAGACAACATTTTTTTGCGGGGGGTTGTCGCAGCCTTGTGGAATGCTTGATCTTGTGGATAGCTAGATGGATAATGGTGTTTGTTGTTGAAAATGTAGTTGATTAAAGAATATGAAAAACAAAATATAAGAAAACCCTAGTCAAGATGGGTTGTATTTTGATGCTAATATCATTGTACTTTTGAAAGTTTTTACGTGTTACCAAGTTTTGCTAATAACGATAATGGTTCAAACTTCTTACATATTACCAAGGTTTGTTAATACTGATAATGGTTCAAACTTCTTACTCACCATGTGATTTTTTATCAAGATTGTATTGCATATTTCATGAATAGTGGTTCACAAAAACCCATCTCCCATGAGCATGAATTGTTTGTTTAGCACTCATTGCATCTAGGTGATGTACACAGGGGCGAGGCATTGAGATTTCCTAGGAGCTCACCCTTCCCAATGCTACTTCGACCTAAGCGTGCTTGACCATGGAGTTTTTCCCATGATTAAGCCAGATTAGCTTGCCACCCCATTTGCAAAACCTTCAACAAGTGTTGTGCCTTATGAACCATTCATCATGGATCTCCTTAGCTCATTCATTAACAAGTAGGTGGGGTTTTTCATAGCGCGCCAAATTATGCGATCTTTTATTAGGATTGAACTTGAAACAATTTTAATGATACATATTTCACGAGTTTCACAAGAGCCCATCTCTTGTTATTACAAATAGTCCATTTAAAAATCATTTCATCTATTTGATCCTCATAGATGTGAAGCATTTGAGACTTACTGGGAGGTTGCTCATCCCAATAGTACAACTCAAACCTGCTTAACCATGGGGTTTCTCTCAAGATTAATCCCACTTAGCTTGCTACACATTCACAAAACCTTCAGCAAGTGTTTTACCTTATGAATCATTTGCTGTAGAGCTCCTTAGCTCATTCATTAACAAGAAAGTGGCGTTTTAAGCAGCAGGTCAAATTATGTGATGTTTTTTAGGATTGAACTGTGTAGTTTTTGAGTCAATCTCATTGATCCATATTTCATCACAATTCAATCTTGATAAAACATCACATAATTTGACACATTGTAGAAAAGCACATACTTCTTCCTTGCTGGTAAATTTTGTTACAATTGAGGGATTTGTATTGCGTAAACTACACTTCAATGAGAGTAATTTGATTACTGCTACTTGCAGTCCAAATTAGCCTGACTGCTTTCTTTCTCTCCTAATTAGCGTGATCTTTTAATTCATATTTTTGGGTAAGCTGCTCTAGTCTATGCAAAAGATTAAAGTAAATAGTACATATATCGTGGTAAACTCTTTGGAATAGGTAGAGGACAGTGCTAAGTTACTGGGTTCATCCCTGGAGGCGCTGTTTCCTGCCTGAATGGATTTGGGTATGGGTTTGTTAGGGGTGCCATCTGGGCATGGCTTCGTTGGGGGTGCCCCCTGGGCATGGCTTGAATGGATGTACTTGGGTTGCCTGGGAATCGGACTGGGCGAACCTGCAGCTGCCTAGGTGAATCCACAGGACCTCTAGTGGACATAGCTTTCTGGTTAGCTACATGTATTGAGGTGTGGCCCTGTCCCTTTCTCCTTTTCTCAGGATGCTAAAAGATATAGTGCTAGGTTGAGATGTAATACATCTATGTGTGGTAGTTGATTGATAAGCATAACTCCTGATGCAATAGAAAAAACTGCAGGAATAGTTGCATGGTGGTGTTGCTGCAGGACCAGTGCAAAGTTGTTTGCAGAAGAAACAAAGCATGGAGTCTGTGAAGAAGATGATGTTGCAGGTTCTCAAAATAGAACCTCAAAATTCTGGTGTCACTGACAATTCTGGGTGGCATTGTTTCAAATTCTATGGCAGACTCCTCGGGGCTCAACAACCATGCTCAAATGCCCCAAGTGGGCTAGAGTTTGGTAGGAGGGATCAGAAGCAGTGGAATTTGTTACTGAAATTGGCAGCAGCAGCACTGGGTGCTGTGGATAAAACTGCACTCCTCCACATTGAAGAGTCAATTACCCAAGCCTAGTATGTGCAATCCTAAATTTATAATATATATAGGAGTGATGTGTATTTTTAACATATTTTTTTAAATTTATTGTATTTATATATAAATTTGTTGTATGTTTATATTTATAAGAATATAAAATTATATATGTATATTATAATAGTGTATAAATATATTGTATCGTGGAACTCAGCCATACCGATTCGGGGATTTTTTGGCATATTGGCAATACCAAATTTTGTACTCAAACTGGCAACTTATCACAGAGCAGCTGGATGTTTTGTGACAAAAATAATAAAATATAGTTACCTTTACTAAGGTTAAGGTTTATTAAAATGAAAAGAGGGAAACCCATAGCTAGTAGTCTAGTACAATAGAGCAGCAGCCCAATTCAAGAGATCAGGCCAGCTGGAGACAAATACAATAAAGAACTGGAGGAGATGAGATTAGATAACATAAACAACATAACGCCATAAGGCACACGATCAAGAAAGGAAATTAGGAGACTTTGGCGATTCTCATCATTTGCCATCATGAGATTTCTTAAATAAAAATGCTCAAAACTTCAAATTTCTCACACCTTGCATCAGATCCAGAATGTTCAGAATCATAGTGATCGAAATATGGTTATCTGAATATGGGGAGAAAATGAGGATAAGATTGTAAGTGCTTGATGGCACCCCTGGACTTCCTCTATGTTAGATCTTTTTGATTCTCAGATGGTTCTCATGGTGATCTTATTGGCACTTTTGGAATGATGTATATATTTCTGTCACGTATCAAAATTTTATTAACATGCACATTTGCTTCTTGTAATGTCCCCGTTTTGGAGGTAATTCGATTTAATTAATTTAATTAATTAAGTTGTCCAAAATAATGAATATTTTATGAGGATGACTAATTAATTATTTTAAATAAATAAATAAGTGGTATTAAGTTAATTATTTATAAAGTTATCAAATAAATAAATATTAAAAGGTAACTTTATATTTAATTAATTTAATAAAGTGACTTGAATTATAAAATATTTTATAAAGTCACTTAATAAATAAAATAAAATAATGTTCTAGAAGTTTCTGGAGGAAGTGGAGAAAAAGAATAAATAGACGTCTTGGGCTTCATTCTCAGGCAGGCAGATTTGATGTTGATGATTGATGATTTCTTCTTGAGTATTTGTGGAGCCAAGTGGTCTGCAGATAATCAAATTGATCTTTGGGAACGAAAACTCCCATTGATTGCATAACTGAGGGAGTGAAATATCTCTTGAAGGGTTGCATTATTGGAGGAAGGTATCTCAGCCTTTCTATCTGTGCTAGATTGGAGAAGAAATACAAAGAATACAAGGGTTTGATGCATATCCATTTGCAGATTTTCAGGGATTTTAGTTGAAGATTTTTGATATATTTTGAAGAGGATTTTTTGGTTGATTTTATGATTTAATTTAGCAAGCTACAGTGACGCTGCTACAGTGACGTCGCTACAGTGTCGCGCTACAGTGACGTGCTACAGTATTAGGGTTTCTTTATTGGCTTGTGCTGGGCTTTCAGGTTACAATTTTCAGACTTTGGATTGAAGGTTCTGATTTTATTTTGAAGAGAAATTACTGGTCTGGATAGTTAAATCTTGGTAAAGAAAAAGACTCCATTTGGTGTTACTTTAAGGATTTTCTGGGCATTTTCAGTTTAGGCCTGAATCTGGTTTCTTGGCTCATCTCCAAAGTGAACTGTGCAAATGAAATGTTTCTGCTCTTGTGGCTGTGTCGGGATCCATACCAGATAAGGGAGAGAAAGGCTTTGATTTAGGGTGCTGGGTGTTGCTAATTGAAATCCTCTTCTAGCTGCTGGTCACCTATCATCAAGGGTTTCTTGACGTTGGGAGGCTGAACTTGAAGATCAGACAAACAGACGTGTTGCTTAACTGTTCTGCATATGACATTCTGGAAGGGCGTTTTTGGTCACATGAGGGTTAATTCCTGGTAGAAAGGTTGGACATGCATTGCTGGAGTCATTCCTAGCTGTCATCTGAAGATGTCTGAGCTCCTGGAGGTGAATTGTGGAGATTTCTAGGTCCTTGCATCTGAGTTGCTGCTGCTGTGACGAGTTCTCAGACATGGTGTTGTTAAACCAGGTTCTTATTCCTATTTAAATGCCATTTCATGATTGTTTTCCAGGTCTGTGGTTAAATCGATGAGTCTCTAGTGTTGGCTGTAGGTAACAGTCTGCTTCAAGCATTGATTTATATGTATTAGCCAAGAGTCTTGGCTGTTTGACATTAACATTGTATTGAAGTATTCATAGTAATGGAGATATAAGTAGCTGATTGTTCAAAAGATACTCTTGCAAATAGATTTGTTAATCAAATGATGCATGGCAAATGTTTGTAAAAATGTCTATTTGCTGTAGCTAAAATCTGCATACCTAGTGTCTCATATATTTGCATTTAAAATCCAAAAGAATTGCATATTAGTGTGTAGATCAGATTTGTGGGCATTATAGGGGTATTTAAATCAATCTTAGCATCCTTTGTATTAAGCAACTTCAGACTGAAACACTATATCAGCAAGCTGTAAGGTTGCATTCAAACTGTTTGACGAAATTACAATCAGCAAATTAGGGCAAATTCTGGTCAGTTTGAGCTAGGCTCATTACACTTCTTGTTGTCTTTTACTTTGTTTAGCTACTGGAGATGTCCACTTACTCTTTTTGATTGTGGCAGGTTCCATCTAGTCTTTTCCAATTACCGTCTGAATATATTCTTGAATAGTACTCAACAAGCACCAGGGTACCATGTTTAATAGATCCTAAGTTGCTGGTTTGGAGTCTGGGTATTTGAATTTGGTAGTTTTTTTTGGGTTTGAATAGACAAACACACACACACACTTAATCTTCATTTGATCCAAATTCCCATTATATCCCTTGATATATCTATATTTGAATGGTAAACCATAAAAGGATTTTCCTTAATAAATAAATAAACAAATCCTTATCATCAATTTAACAGTAGTCATAGAAAATAAACCCTTCACAATTTAATGATAGAGTCCTTTATCAAATTTAAACCGTAACAATTTACTAAATGATAGGCTTTCATTATTGATTGAAAGATTGAAATAAAGATTGGATAATAGTTTTTTATTATTCTTAGATTCCCACCCAAACAAAGATTTCTGAAAAAATGTGGCACTAGGTGGGGAAAACTCCAATGATAGTGGATGATGGACAATGGCTAGGCTTGGCCAAGGAAGGACAAGTAGCAGTGGACTAACAGTGGTGAGTGAATGGTCATCTGCTTGGTCTTGCTGGGTTCTTCACAGTTTTTCCCAGGAAGAACCCACAGTTGTCTTGATGCGTCCTGACTTAGATTCCCACCCAAACAAAGATTTCTGAAAAAATGTGGCACTAGGTGGGGAAAACTCCAATGATAGTGGATGATGGGCAATGGCTAGGCTTGGCCAAGGAAGGACAAGTAGCAGTGGACTAACAGTAGTGAGTGAATGGTCATCTGCTTGGTCTTGAAGGGTTCTTCACAGTTTTGCTGAGGAAGAACCCACAGTTGTCTCCATGCGTCCTGACAAAATTGCCTGGTGAATCAACCCCAAGTCTGGACTGGGTACAAATCAGATACGTATCTGCACATGGCAGGGGACAATTTGGTAACATAGAATAGACCTGACAATCACACTGCACAAGGTACTTTATAGGCTGTGGGGCTCGATTTTGTTTTATAATGCTACTGGCTGTTGTTTGCAATGAAACAACCCTTTACATGGGTTTTAAAGTGTAGGTTTATGGAAGATTCAGGTGCACTTTGTTTTAAAATCTGTCTGTCTATAAAGTAGAGCAGAAAACAGGTATTGAGCTGTGTTTTATGCCTTGTAAAATTTATGACTTAGGTCTGAGAAGTATAATAAATTGTTGAAGGGCTCTGAACAAGGTTATCATATCAAATCCACAACAAATGCTTTAATAAACAAGCTATGCCTTTAATGGACACAAAATTTCAAAAGGTAAATGTTTTATTCTAAGTTGCCGAATCGGATATGGGTATGTGGGTACTGGTACTGGTACGGTATGCCGGTACAGCAATTTTATTTTGGGGGGGTGGGTACGTTTGGGTATGTCCGTACATAAAACATATAAAAATCATAGATACAGACATATTTGCAGCCTAAAAAGTGAAAACAAGAATTAAATTTAGAATACCACATATCGTGGATATGCTAAACAGAATTAGAACTACCATAAATATAACAAATCTGAAATACAATTATACTAAACTAATTTGATATCAATTTTTCAAAACTTGAATGTTACGATAGGTATATGATTATATTGAATTCATTGTTCATTGGTTCAACATTTAAAACAAAATAATACAATTAACAGGGGGCATCATATGGGTCATCAGGAAGATTAAGATCAACATCATCATTGACATTAGATGATGTAGGTAAATTAGTAGAACCACATGCAGCCCCACTAGCACTTGCACACAAAAAAATAGAAAAAAAAAACTTTGAAATCTGCGTCGAGACTTTCGGAATCGGTCAAACATGCCACGTTGACTGGAAAAATGTCGGGATTCATCTATTTTTTAAAATACGTTTCAGGATTAAAAAATGCAGTACCCTGGTCAATTCCACAGGGTTTTTACACGTATCTGATTCGGATATGTACCAGTACCCGGAATCGGCAGGGCATATGAGCGATTCCGGTAACTTAGGACTTTTATTGGAATCATGTTAGTTTATATGGAGCATCATGCACGAGTGACAGTCAAGTAAAGGGCTAAAATAGTTTGCGTTATTCTGGTGTTCTGTTTCTGTTCCTTCACTGGGGCCATGTAGTAGATTCATACTGTAGTTGATCACCAACTCTTTAATAATGAGGGTAAGATTTATTAATCTTTTGACATATTATGTTGTTCTTCTTAGTTAAATTTTTAATATACAACTTTTTAATAGTGCAGTTTTTGAAAGATTAATAAAGTAAAACACACACATGTATCTCTCACTTAATTTAATTTTTGGCAGATGCAAATCAAATGGGTTGTTTATTTGTTTTTGTACTTATAACAGGTGTTCTTGTATGCCTTGATGTTCATTACGTTGTAACCTGTGTTTAGTATTTTATAACTGTTTCTGTAAGGTGTCAATTTCTAACCATGAATATAAGAGAGTTTACATGTCATCATCCACAGGTTTGGGAAGGATGGGCAGAAGTGTGATGATTGTGGTCATTCACCCCCACATCACTTTTGCTGGTGGAATAAGGTAAAATATCATCGGTTGCCTCTTTTTATTTTGTAGCATAGAGGTATGATTTGAGTTTACATCCCCTTGCTTGCCTGTATTGGCATATTCCTTACAAATTCCCTCCCTTTTGAAGTTTCTATTGTTGTATCTTATGTTACAGTTTGTTGCAAATCCAATAAAGAAATGGGGCTATACTCATGAAGGTCGCAAAGCATTGATTCTGCTCAAGTACAAAGTATTGAATAGTATAGTTCTAAGGCGTACAAAGATTGAACGGGCAGCAGATCTTGCTCTTCCACCTAGAGTAGTTCGTATTTCTGCTCCTATGGTCTTAGATTGCTTTGTTATAGTAGTCTTAGTTATGTTTATTTGCTTTAGAGGGGTTCAGACAAGGTAGATTCTCATTATTTGCTGGATTACTATCTATTCATCACAGGCTTTTTTGAGACGGGATGCATTTGATGCAAGAGAACAGGACTTCTATGAAGCTTTATATACACAAAGTCAATCACAGTTCAACACGTAAGCAACTGTTCACATCCCTTGCTTTCAAGGGATGGATTTAGATGCAATTTTATAGTGAATTAAGTCACAAATATAAAGATTGGTGTATTATTTTATTCTAGTTTTAGCATTTTAATGATTCTTTTCTAGGTTTTGCAATGTAATAATAAAATCCAATTTTCACATAACTTATCTTTTATCCAATTATTCACCTCAGGTATGTGTTTTTCCTCCCATGCGTCTCGGATAAGATCTCTATTGTAGGCATTATGATGAATTGTATAGACATGTTTGTGGCAGGTGTATAATCCAATTACAAATCCTAGAAACATCTCTATTCTATATCTATTACAACTGTAGATATGTGCTATTCAAATATTTCTTGTGTTTCTCTTTCCTACGACAGATTGGTACATTTAGCAGTTTCTTATTCATAATGACAATGCAGTACTTTTATGCTTCAGTTTGATATATTGTGTTGCTGATTTTATTGTTGAATATCTATGTTGCTTCCAGTTTCTGCAACTTTTGGATATATAATCCCTTTTGAGAATACCAGCATAGTATTGATGTCATGAGATCTATTAACATTTTATTTTATCTTTGGGATATGTAGTATCCAATTGGCTTTCAGCAAAACTCATCTGTTTTTTGTGGATTATGATGTGATTTTTTAATTCTACACATGTATTATATTATTTCCATACCGACCAATAAAATTATGCATGTAATCCATGTGATTTAATTGTAATGTGCTTTTATGTTAGCCTTGATGTTGTCTTCTTGTTTCTGTCATATTCAGATATATCACAGCGGGAACACTACTCAACAATTATGCTCATATCTTTGATCTGCTCACACGGCTGCGGCAGGTAATCTTGGGAAATTATTTAGCAATTATGCTCATATCTTTGATCTTCTCACGCAGCTGCAGCAGTTAACCTTGGGCAATTATTTTGCCTTAAGTCTGTCATTTAATTCTTAGTCTCAAAATATTTTGAACATTCAGAATCTGACATGTATGGTGTGACCTCCCCTTAATTTTGTTGCTCTCATAGTAAGACATCTTGTGGAGATCTGGAACTTTGGATGTGTGCAACTCTTTACGTTGAAAGCTTCCTTATTTTTCATTAAGCTTTAACAATTGAGAAAACTTGAAATGCTATTATCACTTCTCTGTTAGACGAGATACAGACTAAAAATAGTAGAGATTAATTATTGCAAACTTCTGAGTTACATATCAAAAAAACATACTACTCTGTATTAGTCAACATATCAGAAGATGTTTACAATTTTGTTTAGCTGTGCCATTTTAGATAGTGTCGTATGACAAGCTGTCTCTTAAAAACATTGCATCAGAAGATGGAGAAAGATTCTACATTAGTTTATCCTTTATGATTATGTCTGATCCTGTAAAATGGAGTCTTTTTGTCACATGGTTGATTTGTTTGGCAAACTGCATTAACTGGCAATTTTACTTGTTTTGCCCTACTGATATTGATGGTTAGCCTTTTCAGGATTCTTGTTTATATATTCTTTTCTTTGTTTGCTTTATGTTGCATAGAAATTATTAAATCTACAT
This sequence comes from Sequoia sempervirens, assembly GCA_007258455.2. Classification (NCBI taxonomy): domain Eukaryota; kingdom Viridiplantae; phylum Streptophyta; class Pinopsida; order Cupressales; family Cupressaceae; genus Sequoia; species Sequoia sempervirens. The sequence continues at coordinate 585,025,488 of VDFB02000015.1, forward strand.
TGTAAAAATCTATCAAATTTTATCTTTGCAAGTTGGTGTCATTGATCACATTGTACTAGCAATCAAAAGGTACTATCATGTTATTATCTAGGCACTTTTTGAGGCATGCAGAAGTGTCACGTTTTCCTGGATGTTGGTTCCCAGGCAGTAGATCATCCATATCTGGTGGTTTATTCTAAAACCTCACAATCAAATCCAAACAATCAGAACAGCGCATATGATTTATCTTCAGGAAAAAGTGACTGCGGTCTCTGTCATGAGGAGTCAGATGATCTGGTGGTAAGTATTTTCAACACTTAAGCATCCTTGTTTGTTGTGAGCAAAACTTATAATATTTATCTAAGAATTGTTTCTCTTAATACACAATATGAAACAACTGGTTTCAAGTTTCATAGTATTGATGTGTCAGAGTGCTACATGCGGGCATACATTCTGCAAAGGTTGTATAGAAGGACACATTTCGATTACCGAACAGTCTTCATGCCCATCTTGCTTAGAACCTTTGACAATTGATTTGACTGGGAGAAAGAATGCAAACAAGGTCAAGGGCTACAAACGCTCAAGTATTCTGAATCGTATAAACCTAGATGACTTTCAAACCAGCACCAAGATAGATGCTCTGGTATGTTTGAGGATTTCCAAGTTTTGTAGCATTTATTTACTATGCAGATTGTTGCTTTGTTTCGTTGCTTTTATGGATACAATTATTTGCACATGTTGATTGTGATTAAATATTTCACCTTGTTCTTACTGGGCAAGAATCTGGGAGAGGGTTAATCTTTGGCAAACTGATGGATCATGATATAGACCGTAATAGCTTTTATTGAATAGGTGAACTAGTGGTAGTGAATCCGTTACCACGCTGTTGAAGCAGGAAAATAAGAATATTGTTATTGTTTTGCTTTTATCAGTCGCAACAGCAAATAATAATATTTAGGTATAGAATAAATAAATATAAGTACAGCTTTTGAAGAAAAGGACCCTTGATGGGTGGAGGTTACAGTAATCAAAGATGGGCATTAGAGACTTACAGGATAGTATTACTTTATAAAAGACTCTGAGGAGGATTTAAAAGAACTAAACATTGTAGTAGCCCTAACATCCACACTAGTTTTGTATTATTTTTTAGTAAAATTCTCTCTTACATGTATATTTGTACTTAACCATAAAACATTATTAGTTGATAACTCTAATTTACTAATCATTTATATACTGCCACAGACTAGAGAATGATTGTGGATGGTTTACTAATTCTTTCCAAGTTACTGGATACACCACCCCCTCGCTTGGTATGCATACTGATGTAACTGTTACGAATGTGGGTGTAAGGGGCTTGGATATGGCTTGGGTACTGTATCCATACATACCTAAAATGGGAGCAATTTTTTTTGCTGCGCTGGGTACATCTGGATTTGGCAATGTGGTCATCTTTACTAATTTCAGGTGAACTAATAAAATATAAAAACTGAACCCTAAAACATAAAAAGCCATAGAATGCAAAAAAATCCTATTTTTTGCATAAATATGGTGGCAAGCAGACAAATAAACCACAAAACTAATATAGTTTATGGTAACAAGATGTGTAAGCCAGTTGTAAAGGTACTCCAAATGGAGAAGCAAGTAACAGATTAATGATAATCATGATCACAATCTACAAAATATATATCCCCTGTTGCAGATCTTAGATGGGCATGTCAGAAATCAAACAGGGATTAAAGGGCTGTAAGTTTAAAAAAGGGGTAACTAATGTGCTTGGGTATGTTAGGGGACAGCTGTCCGTCTCTGGGACAGATGTGGGACGTTTGGACATCTCCTGGCTGTCCCCTAATGTACCCAGCAGATTTTTAGATGTCCTGGGTATGCTTCTGAAATTTTGAAAAAAAAGGGACAGGGTGGGGACATTTCTTGCCTGTCCCCATGTCACTGAAATGCCCCCTATAGGGAATGGGGTCATTTTGGGCAGGGGACATGTCCCTGGGTTACTTGTCACAGGACTAAACAGTATACATAAAGAGTTGGCAGTGATTTGTGTGTGAATGGGCAACTTCGGAATTTTCAAGCCATACACTAGCTATGCCATAAGAAGATTATTGATAGACCCCCCTATTATGTCACGTTTCTGTTCCTGCAGGGTAAATAAGGTTGTAACAGCCCCGGTTGTATTTTTTGCTCGGTCCCTAACGATACAAAGGCCATAAATATTGACCTTCTCAACACAAAGAAAGTTGAAGAACAGAGAGACCACTATGGCTCCCACAAGTTTTCTCTTCACACTCCAGAACATGCTACAGGTATCTTATCACATAAATCGCCCCCTTTTCATGTGCCACAGATTTCTCTTATCAACAGGGCAATGCTTATACCAGCTGGTTTGGTAGTAGTATTAGCTGAAGTATACTTAATTCACAGCATATTCCATGTAAAATCTTAATGGCACTCTCTCATGCCTTGCATGATAATCATGTCAATTGGAATCCATGACTTTCATGTACCGATTTTCAGTCACATAGAGATAAAATTTTCAACTATCACTGCATGCAGTGCACCCTTATGGTGTTGCACCTGGGAGGGTATGAATGATATCAAAGATCAGAAATCAAGTCGTTGCAACTAGGTCATGTCATATGACCTATGGGTGAATTCAAGGATCAAGGTTTCTATGAATTGGATAAGATGAACTTATCAAGTCATAAGGTACTGAATAAAACCAATTCAGACCTATCTCACTTGGAAAGTCTGTATTCCATGGGTGCCATGATTTCAGGTCCAAGTAATGATGCTACAAGGAATGGTCACTACATCAGTCATAGTTTACTTAGCTAAACATTATAACTGACCTTTAATATTATTCAATTTTACTATTATGTGATATTCTCAAGAATTATTTTCAAAGGTGACCTCGGTTCTTCTTAGAAACAATAATTACATCTCTCCTAGAGATTAAGTTACTTATCTCCATAATTTCTTAAATGGATAACCATGGGCATCCTCAGTTCTAGTAGTTAGTTTAGACATTCAGCTCACTGTGGTTTAAGTCATTCTCTTATAAAATCCAAAGATTGCATTGTAGTGATCACCCATATGGAATATTCTTGGTTTCTGAGATATATGGTAAAGAGATACAATAGTTTACTTTTAAGAATCATACTGTAAGGCAGTTCATAAGAGATCCAATTTCAAGGCTAATGAAATCATCCTCATTGTTGAAGAACAAGCAATCATATCTCATTCATTCCTACAGTTGTGGTGAAGTTAGCTATACAGATACACTCACAAAGAACTCATTTTTAACCTAAACTGTTGATTTTCTCAATTTCACAGTGAAAGCATTCAAAATATGTGTTCCAATGAACAATCACCAACTTCATTGTCTGTTTTCGTTTACAAAATCAAATCAAAGGGAACAGACAACACAAATCTTCAAAAATGGATTAGTACAGAAGGTACAATCGAGGATTCAAGAGTCTATTACATCTCTGTGTAGTGTAAGTCATCGTTACTAGGAGACAAGTACTGGTACTGGTATGGGAGATGGGGATGGTACACCATTTTCAAAAAAAGTTGGTAACAGGTACTCAGAGATGGCAATTATATATAGCAGACAACAGATACCTTTAAAGAATGTTAAATACTCAAATGCTTAAAAATAAAAATAAAACTAACATCTTAAAGTATTGAAATAGGTTAATTATATTGATATTTGATAATGATCATCATGATAGAAAAAAATATTTCAGACCATAATCACTTGGAGATTACGGACAAACTAGAAGGCAATGCCATTAATTATAAAAATCTGGTATGGGGTGTAGACACTGAAAAATGTCCCAAGCCTGCAAGCAACATTTTTTCAATAATTTGAGTCTTTTCTGCATAATTAAATAAGCGCTTGCACCAGAAGGAAGTGCAAGGGTTACGCTGTTAGAAAATTATATAATGTATTTTTGAGGGGTGAAAAATATTCAACTGTTTGAGAGTTGTTTTTTCAGATGTGAGAAAATTTTTGGAGAAGAAAACAGAATAAGTAAATGATAATGGTCCACACATATTCCAAAAATAAAATTCACCAAGGCCATGACAAGTGACTTACCTCAAGATTCTGCACAAATTGTGTTGTTCTGTCAATGATGCCAATGAGGAAAAATGGACAGAGTTTGCAAGAAAAATTTACAAAGCCCTACCGAAGCAAAAAAAATTAAAATCAGACGAATCAAAAACAATCTCCCTACAGCCGCTGCTGCAATCTATTAACAGTAATTGAAAAATTGATCTGACAAAATACAGAAATATTTGCAGCTCGGGACAATGAAAACGGTGAACATAGGATAAGGATAAGATATATTATTTCAGATCATAAGCGGTGAGAAAATGATAACATGAAGATAGTTATTTACAATGCAAATCCATCGACTGGTGGTGATTGGGGGATAATGCAAGTGCACCTCCTCCATTGTTTTTGGCGATTCATTCTATTTTCTAGCATTGCAGAATTTGTATTTTCTTGCTTGTACACCCAGCTGCTATTTTTTTGGACAATTTTAGGGATGGTTCAAAAAAGATTGTGTGGGAAGACAATTCCATGACAAAGGGTCCATTGTAGAGTTTGTAATGTGTAAATGTGTGTTCCATGGATTAAATGATTGAAAACTCTATATATAGATCTATTGTTGATATAAATCTTTATATTAAAATTTTAATTTAAATGTAATTTTGGATTGCTTGTAATAGGAGCAGAGAATTTTTTTTTTTTTGGACAATTTTAGGGATGGTTCAAAAAAGATTGTGGGAAGACAATTCCATGACAAAGGGTCCATTGGAGAGCTTGTAATGTGTAAATGTGTGTTCCATGGATTAAATGATTGAAAACTCTATATATAGATCTATTGTTGAAATAAATCTTTATATTAAAATTTTAATTTAAATGTAATTTTGGATTTGCTTGTAATAGGAGCAGAGAATTATTTTTTTTGGACAATTTTAGGGATGGTTCAAAAAAGATTGTGTGGGAAGACAATTCCATGACAAAGGGTCCATCGGAGAGCTTGTAATGTGTAAATGTGTGTTCCATGGATTAAATGATTGAAAACTCTATATATAGATCTATTGTTGAAATAAATCTTTATATTAAAATTTTAATTTAAATGTAATTTTGGATTGCTTGTAATAGGAGCAGAGAATTATTTTTGTTGTTATTTTTGGAAAGTTTAAGAAGAAAACCTGTTAGTGATGGTATTTGTGCATGAAAACATTGGAATAAACTTATCTTGGGTTTGAATACTACATATGTAGTTCTTGATGCTAAATCATCATTTCATACCTGCACTCATTTACATACATAAATTTCCTCTCAACTCTCATAATATTTGTATTGAAAGCAAATAACAATTTAAATGATAAGAGTTAAAAATTCATATTTAAAAAGAAAGGTGGGCAAATGTTTAGGGGCGACCCAACACACAGGACTGAAGCCCTAATTTGGGGCCGAGCCTTGAGGACGGCCTCATGGAGCTTCGAAATGAGACGTGGGCTCCATGGTTCTTCCAACCCATTTGGTGTGAGCGCCTTGACTTGCTGCTATGGGCTTTCGTTTGCCCTCAACTAAAAATAAAAAGGGAGTATTAATATTACAACAGATGAAAATATTCTTGGGGGCTAGTGTAGCCCACCATAATCTGCGCCATCCCCACTCACTCATCATTGTAAAACATATACCCAATGTGTTCTTCGTTTGAGTAGCGACTTGCACAGCACATGGGGAATAAGATAGAAATAAAATCAATGGACAAAAAAGGAAGTATGCAGATACCAAGTGAAATGTCTGGTACACTAATTGAAATTTCTATTTTCTCAGTAACATAAAAACGAAGGTGCATGCTTAGATTTAATCTGCAACCGGGAACTGAATGGCTTACAAAAAGCCAAGGGCTTGAAGAGAGATGACTAAACCTCCATGATCTCTGTTGTTGATCTGTTGACTGCCATGAGATGCAGTTTCCTCACTCCAAAGTTTCTCTGTCTGCCTCTTCCCACCTCGTATCTACTATCAACACCTCCAATGCTCTTCAATATACACTCCTACAATTCTCTATATTATACTATACTTGGTAGGACTTTATCTCTCAGATGTTCGTTCGATTGCCCTTGCTCAATTTGCCATGATAGGGTTTATAGAATTTAAAAACAATGTGATTTGACACAAATACGATTTGAAATGAAATCCAATTTGATCTCGAGGCAAACGAAATTCGATTATATTTGATTTGATGTAGTTTCTATCCTGTGTGGAGATTTTTTTAGATTTGTTTCCAAACATGAGGAATATTAAATTGATCAAAGACCATCGGCGGTGATTTGACAATGGTTTTCCAGCATGTGAGAATGGTTTAAGAGCGTGAGACAAGTTTGTTGACAAATTGTCGATTGGCAAGTCCACGTAGAAAAAGCCTATTGGCTAATTATTTCCTAATGCCATACCATTTTCTTCTATTAATTAAATAATTCTTAATTATTTAGTTATTTCACTTTATCTTTATTCTTCTTTTTATTATATAATTATGTCACTAATTATTCTCTTTTCTCATCTATAATTAGATAAATTCTTATTTATTTAATTATTCATTTCCATTTTCCCTCCTTTCTTCTATAATTAAATAATTATTTTAATTATTTAATTATTCATTATCTTTATTCTTCTATAATTAAATAAATTCTTATTTATTTAATTATTTATCATTTCCTTCTATCTATAATTAAATAATTGTTTCTAATTATTTAATTATTTATCATTTCCCTCCATCTATTATTAAATAATTATTTCCAATTATTTAATATTTCATTTCCCTTTTTTCTTCTATAATTAAATAATTATTTTTAATTATTCATTAACCCTTTTCTAAATTATAATTGTGGCAATTGTTTACTTTATTTATTCTTATCCAAGCCTTATTTCTCACCTAACTTCTTGGATCGCGGTCCTTTCTTCCCATCTCTATCTCTTTTCTTCTCAATCAATCTCATCTATTGATCATCATACCTCATCACTCAATCCTCACTCTTCACTTGAATTGGGTTTTCTATAAAAGCAACCTTTCAATTCCATTTCAAGGTTAACCACATTCTTTGAGATTTTGCTATCAATCATTATCTTGAAGAACCACAATCTTTGAAGTTTTGCTATCATACTATCTTGAGATCTTGCTATCAATCATCTATATTGAGCTTATCATATATCTTGCATTCTACAAATCTGAGAGCATACAAAACAAAATGGAGAAGAGCAATGGAGGAGAATCAACTATGGCACAAGAATTAAGGTTTTATTGCTTTATTATTGTGATTCTTATTGTCCATTGTGCTTCATTGTTAGATTAGGATCATTATGGCTTGAATTTAAGTAGTTTTGTGGTTGCTACTTATTTATGCTTTTCCCCTGATTTTCCCTATCTTATATGGGGGATCTTGGAGATGATTATATTTTCAATCAATTGATAAAATTTCAATGCATGCACACATCTTAAGCCTTATATTTGTTCTGCTTCATATTCTTACCTTTGGGATTTAATAAGGAAATTTCTACCACCAAAAAAACTTGTAAACTTTTTTGAAAAATAAAATAAAATTACAAGTCTATCATTTTATTTGTTTAGATCTTTTAATTGTTGTTAATTATATATCCACACTTTAAGAAAATTCAGTGTAATTTATATGATTAGAGGTTTCTTGATTTTTCATGGGAACTTGTAGGAGATGCAAAGAAACTTCTCCATATGGATCTCTGAGATGGGGATGTGTTTCAGGTATGTGAGATGAGTACCAAGGGTCAGGATATGGGTCTTCTTGTAACTATGGTGTAAGCTAAGTAGCTTAGCATCCAAATATGCCAACCATGCAAGCCTCAAGCAGCATATTCCATTGCAAGGAGAAGGGGCATCAAAATGGTAGTTTTACTTCAATCATAGATAAGCAGGCTCCCCCTCAAACTCCTAATACTAGAGTTGGTCTATTCCTTCATGAAGGTTGCAGTGGGGAGGATTGTATGGGAGAGAGATGATGGGGAAGCAAATGCAATGGAGATGCAAGCATTCAAACACTTGATGCAATGAAAACCAATCACTCACCTAAATGTTCAAAACGTTATGAAAGTTTTGTCAAAGTCTTTTAGCATGGTGCAACTACATTTTTGTGCAAACCTATCTTTTGTTAGTTAGAAAGCTTCTAGCAGCAAATTGTGCAAGTTTTTTTTCAATCATGAACTCATGAGCTTGTTAGGATTATCAACATACCCTAAAATGCATTATCACCATACAACTCTCTCACTCTAGTTTTTTGGTTCACAAAGTTTCATCCAAGCAAATAATAGGGAGTTAAATAAGTGTTTTAAACCTAAGTTGCCGAATTGGGTATAGGTACGAGTACGGGTATGGTAATTTTTTTTTTGGGTGGGTATGTTTGGGTACATCCATACAAAAAACATATAAAAATCATAGATATATACATATTTGCAGCCTAAAAAGTAAAAACAAGAATTAAATTTAGAACACCACATATCATGCAAATGCTAAACAAAATTTAGAACTACCATAAATATTGCAAATTTGAAATACAATATACTAATTTAATTTGATATTAATTTGTCAAAACTTTAGTGTTATGATAGATATATTGAATTCATTTTTCATTGGTTCAACATTTAAAATAAAATAATACAATTAGTAATTGACATCATATGGGTCATCGTGAAGATCAACATCAACATCATCATTGACATTAGATGGTGTGGGTAAATTAGTAGAACCACTTGCAATCCCACTATCACTTGCACTAGAAGCACGTTGGGTATCCGACTCCACAAAAAGTAAAGATTGTGTGGTAGCTGAAAAATCTAAATCTGTTCGCTTTGGATCTACATCTCACAACTTCGAGTCTCCTTCCTTGTACTCATTCTTTCTATGAGTAAGAAGGTGCAAGTTGGAATGCACATAAACTAGCTCTTTCACCTTACTTGATGCCAATTGGTTGTGTTTCACTAAGTGGATAAAGGAGTATGTACTCCAATTTTGCAAAGTGAGAGGGTTGTTGATGATTATAGCAGCATCGTGCGATTCCTTCCAGCCCAGATCACTTGGAGAGAACAATTAAATAATAGCTATCAGCTATTTAATTGTTATATGCGATTTCCTTGAAGAGGCACTTCATTTGATAAATGATGATTAAATGTATTTAATGAAGTGATACGAATTATTGAGGAGGCGCGATTCTAAGGAGGCCGACTTCTTGATTATTAATTGTCATATTTGTTGATCAAGGCCGACATGCTATGTTTGGAGAGTCACATCTCTCCCTTCATGTTGTATATATATTCATTTGTTTGGTCATTGTTCATCATCCATATTCAACATTCAGTTCATTCCATTTTCACTTGTCTCAAGTGCGAATTCATTATAGGAGCAGTGTGAGTTCATCATATGTGCAGTGCGATTTTGATAAAGACTTCAGTTTTGTGTTAGCAGATTATATGTGATAAGATCTGTGATTGCATCATCTGTTGGTGCATTATTTTGGCCCCTCTTATTGGCCTCATTTGTACAAGTGTTTCTCTTCAAGAATTAATATATAAGAGATATATTAGTGCTGGGTTTTTCTCCCTCAAGAGGAGGGTTTTCCCAGGGTATCTGCTGTGTTATTGTGTCTGATTTGAATTAATTTTCTGTGCATTAAATCTGATCATAAAACTAACATGGTATCAGAGCGGGTATAAGAAAGATCTGATCAGATTTGCTTCAGGTAATGGGTAACATCGCTCGAAGCCCGTGAATTCATCCATGCGTAGGTAATGGCAAGCATCAAGTTTGTGATAAGGCCTGTTTGATGTGGAAAGATCATCGAGTCTATAGTGGGGGCGCGATTACTAACGTCAACTCCCATTCGCCATAGTCGAGGACTTGGCTCATTTTGTGTCGGGCAGTTTTCAAGTTGTTCCTTAGTATGGTGGCCTGAAGTTCTATCGGCACTGGAGTAATCCAGTTCTATTGGGACGATGAGTCTTCAATACCTGTAGCATTTCCACATACTATCTGCAAAACTTCCGTGATCCTTCAAAGTCTTTGTGGGTGTCCATGAACTTTCTCACATTGCTCCTTCACCATACGCCATTGACTTATTCAATCTAGACATTGAAAGTGATGTTCGATCTGGACATTGGACTAAAGCACTGGCGTTGGTTGCACATCTCAGATTACACAACAAGGAATCGTGGTTATGTTATATTGGATGAATATCTAGTGTCGAACGACACTATTCAGGAAATCATTGCAATCCTGTGACTTGCGTCGCTCTACCTAGACACAAAGGACCCGACATCAGATTTGTGGGACATCGATCTCAGTGCAAGATCGACATTGAAAATTGTTTAGAATCTAGTGATCGACGGGAGATCGTGATTAATTTCTCCTCTAATAAATTCGATCGTCTGTGGCAAGCTTCTCTATGTCGGAGGTGTAGAAAAATATCACGATGTGTCTGAGATTGAATGTCGATTTAACCTTGAGTGTTATTTTATCCCGTGAGGGGATAACTTCCTTATCGCGCCATATATATTTTCGCAATCTATGGAGATTTCCTTCTGCCGACTCTGTATTGTTGCTATAGTCATTAAAATACCCGTGTCTGCACTATTGTCACTTGCGGTAAATGAAAGATTTTAGCCTGAGATCTGCAGTTAATTAAAAGATGTTATGTAATGTCTAGATGGAAGAAAGATCACCTTTTCGATATTGATTAATGAGAACTCTCCTTCGTCTAGAAATGAGTCATTCATGACATTATGAGAAGATCAGATTCATTTTTCTTCGGATGGGTTATTCTGAGAAATAATTCCATCAGCTGCAACTGGTATTTTCTGAACTAGTGGGAAAGGTCTTCAGGATCAAATCAAGATGCTTTAGGTACTTATAGCAAACAAGATCTCATGAAAGTCAAGTGCAAACCTGAAAAGCGCTTAAGTACAACACTTAAGGAGTATTCGAATATCTGTGATCTTGGATGAGTGCGTCAACATGGACTAAGGTCAGGGCTTCGAACATGTGATGATGATTAGCCTAACATCACTTGGAGAGTAATATCAATCTTGCTTGGAATTAGTCAAAGGCGACGCCACTGCTAAGGGCAGAGAAAATCGAGAAGTCCTATATCAGGAAAAGTGCAGACCTGAACAAGAGAGTCTGATTTCATCAAGATAAGTATTCCTTTTATTTATTCTTCTGAAATCTAGTCTGCTAAGTTGTGCAAGTCTAACATTGTTTACTTGAATCATATGTGATTGGTAAAAGTGATCATTGGCATAAGATCCCTTGGAGATGTCAATCATTCATTGCATTTCGTTGTGAAGATCTCTGAGTGTGACTCTGAGATGAAAAGAGAAATGCAAATCCGTCATGATTGAATGGTCACATCGATACCATTCTCTATGTGCATGGACTGCAATTTTGCCTTGAGAAGGCTGGTCCTATATTGAATATGTTGGCTGTATAATGTGTGTTGTGCAGATTGTCTTTTGTTGTACTAAGATTTGCACTCTCGAGAGGAACAAAAGATGGAAGAAAGAGTTATATTAGAATTCAACAAAGATAAGTTTCTTTATCCCTTCATTATGATCTTTTGATATATTTCTCTTATAGGTTGATTCATTTATGTTTTAATATTGCTCATAAATTATTATGTATTTATGCTATAACTTGAGATAGTAAACCTTGTATGATTCTAGCCCTGATATTTCTTTGGATAATTATAAACTGTTAGTAATCTCTCTCTAATGCTTTCAAAACATTTCTAAGAGCAAGAAGGTGATGAGAGATTGCTTAGTGATGAAAAGCTTGAGGCATCTTGTGAGGAAGTCATGCCGACTAAAGAAATGATCAAGCATGAAGTCACAACTTGCAGCCATGAGACTGAGGTGGTGGCTAGAGGGAGTTCACTTCCAGAAGTCTTCTTTGCAATCTTTGAAGCAGGGATCAAGAGGGAGTTCTGTGACTCACTGAGAAGAAGTGAAGGTTGTAGGGTTGCAAGGCCAAGTGTTAAATCCTTGAAAGACCTCTTCAGCTGCTGAGATCAGAATTGCACAAGACAGTCATCTGGATTTGATATTGGTAGCTTTGCAAACCTATTTAGAATAGAGTGATCTGCAATGAGGTTGAGGAGGTCTACCCTGAACTCTTTACAATACCAGAGGTGTGCACTAGAAAACATTTAAGGCAATCTTGGACGAAGAACTTGAAGATTCAGAGGGAGCCTATTGAACCTAAAGAAGATGGAAGTATACTATTGAGATTTGGTATGATGGATTGCAAATCCATGTCTACGCCTATGGAGACCAACCTACATAAGTTGAAGGAGGCTGCAGCTAGTTCAGACTTGGTGGATCCCATGATGTACAGGCAGTTGATTGGATCCTTGATGTATCTAGTCAACACTAGACCAGATATCTGTTATGCTGTGAGTGCACTTAGTCAATTCATGTGTGAACTGAGACAGATACGTCTCGTTGCAGCTAAACATATCTTGAGATACTTGCGTGGCACAGTTGGACATGGATTGAGATACTCTTCAGATGCAGACTTGGAGTTGCATGGCTATACTGATTCTGATTGGGCAGGGTGCGTCACTGATCGGAAGAGCACCTTTGGATGTTGCGTCAGTTTGGGTTCTGCTATGATATCCTAGTGCAGCAGGAAGCAGTCATCTGTGGCATTGAGTATAACAAAGGTAGAGTATATTGCAGCTTGTATGGCAGCTCGGAAGTAGTGTGGCTTCGTAAGCTCCTTGCAGGATTGTTTGGACAATCAATGGAGCCTACTATCATTCATTGTGATAACCAGAGTTGCGTGAAGCTTTCTGTCAATCCTGTGTTTCATGACAGGACCAAGCATGTTGAGATCAAGTACCACTATATGAGAGATATGGTACTGCGGAAGGCTATACAGTTGAAGTATATCAATACTGATGAGCAAACGACAGACATTCTCACCAAGCCTCTCACCAGAATAAAGTTTGTGTACTTTCGAGATAAGCTTGGTATGGTGGAGAATCTAGCCTTAACTGAGAAAGAGTCTCAGTATCAGTGAGCCTATTTAATGAGTTCTTCTCTTTGAGAGAAGTTCGAGGTGAAATCCCTTGTTAATGCATTTCTCTTTGAGATTTGAGGTGAAAGCCCTTGTTTCCACCCTCTGAGAGAGTCATGGTGGATGTCATGTGTGTGACTCCATGACAACATCTTGTACTTGTGTTTCACCCTCTGGGAGAGCCATGGTGAAAGCCATGTTGAGGTGACAACATCATGCAAGTGATGAACACTTGTACACACCATAGAATGGTTGTAGCCATTATGGTTGATATCATGTTGAGGTGATATCTGATATCACGATGAGGTGATATTCTTCTTTTCCACATGTGGTGTAGCCAATGTGGTAGACATCACGTTGAGGTGATATGTCTTGTGCAGCTGGAAGTACTCTCCCTAGCTGAGAGGGAGTGTTGATGATTATAGCAGCATCGTGCGATTCCTTCCAGCCCAAATCACTTGGAGAGAACAATTAAATGTTAGCTATCGGCTATTTAATTGTTATATGCGATTTCCTTGAAGAGGCACTTCATTTGATAAATAATGATTAAATGTATTTAATGAAGTGATACAAATTATTGAGGAGGCGCAATTCTAAGGAGGCCGACTTCTTGATTATTAATTGTCATATTTGTTGATCAAGGCCGACATGCTATGTTTGGAGAGTCACGTCTCTCCCTTCATGTTGTATATATATTCATTTGTTTGGTCATTGTTCATCATCCATATTCAGCATTCAGTTCATTCCATTATCACTTGTCTCAAGTGCGAATTCATTATAGGAGCAGTGCGAGTTCATCATATGTGCAGTGCAATTTTGATAAAGACTTCAGTTCTGTGTTAGCAGATTATATGTGATAAGATCTGTGATTGCATCATCTGTTGGTGCATTATTTTGGCCCCTCTTATTGGCCTCATTTGTACAAGTGTTTCTCTTCAAGAATTAATATATAAGAGATATATTAGTGCTGGGTTTTTCTCCCTCAAGAGGAGGGTTTTCCCACGGTAACTGCTGTGTTATTGTGTCTGATTTGAATTATTTTTTTGTGCATTAAATCTGATCATAAAACTAACAAGGGTTACAATTATAAAATTGTAAATCAAACTTTAAATTTGAAGTAAAACTTTATTATTTTTAAAATAGCAAATAATATAAATTTAGAGATTGCAATAAAAATTAAGAAACTTACTTGCGATACAACTTTGATCGCAAGAGTTTGGAGGTATGGTGATGTATGGCTATTGAGGTACCACCAAGCATGAGCATCCTTCCTATACTTGTCATAGAGATCGAAAGCACTTTCCCTATTGAAGGCTACAAAATCAGCAAACACACTCGTAATTAAATACTCCATTTCACAATCAGGGAAGAGTTTAGTAAGTGCATTCATATACCCGTCATTGACTTTTGTATCTTTGTATGGTGGAACCCTCGATGGTATAGCAAGAATCTCATCACTATAAAATTTGGGAGTCAATGCAAATGCAAAAAGATGTAGTGGGGTGGTCATTTTGTTCCACCGCTCAACACAAATTGTTTGCACCTCTTTGAAGAAAGTTTCTTCAAGATCTTGCTCTTTTTAATTGATGATGATTTTTATTTTCTCGATCATTGAGTCGATGCCATCGTATACCTCTCCCAAACATGGCTTATACATGTCAGTAAAACGGATCATACTCATGATGGGCTCAATGAAACTAAAAGGATATTCTACTCATTCCCACCAAGTGTCATCTAGGATCATCTACTTTACATTTGTTGCCCTTTCAGTATTGGATTGCCTCCATAGGGACCAACTTTGATCGGTAAACATGCTAGAAAGTGGCACTTGCACCTTCACAAGTCGCCGCAAGATGATTGTGTTGGATGCAATTTTGGTTTCGACAACCTATTCAAAAATTTAAATATAAAGAAGACATGGTCGAATTTAAAAAATAAATTTGTAATTACTAAATGTAAGATTTAAACTACACAATATTAAAATAATAAATAATAAATACAAATTAAATTATGATATTATATATTTAATATTTATTATGAAACAATTATTTATTTAATATTTATAAATATGTATATATTATATAATACTAATTATATTATGTTAATAAATAAATTAATAATAATGCATTATAAAATAAAATTAAAATTTATTATATAATAATAGATTTTTTTGCGTTTTATAAAAAATAAAAATGTAAATCATAATAAATTTAAACTCTAAACTTTAAAGTTTTAAACAATGAAGAAAATCAGCTTTCATCGGCTCTGCTCTTCCCGTGTTGGCTGGTTTTTGAATTTTTGGAGCTGTGCCTGTGGTGGCAGTGGCCAGTCTGCCTGCTTCTGATAAGACGTCTTCTCCTCGTACTGCTGTCCTTTCCCTTGGGGAAAAGACTAATGGAATCTCTGGGAACTCGCCCTCTCTCCGACGTTTGGGCTTAATTCCTTTTTTTCGGAGGAAGCTCCAGCTTCCTACGTGGACAAGTTGGTGGGGTCTGACTCGCCAGCCCGGACTAAAAGTCTCGCGGAATCTGCTTCTTGCTCGGTTACTGGCTGGGAAGTCAATGTCCCTGAGGCCCTTATGCTGAAGGCGATGGATAACCTCAAAATGGCTTTGGTTGGAAAGTTCTTGGCGTTTAGGCCAAATATTGAACTTGTTCGTCAATGGGCTGCTTCCACCTGGAACTTCAAAGGTAGTGTCACCATAAACGCCATGCCTCGAGGTATTTTTCTGTTCTCTTCTGTGGTCTATGAGGATATGTTGAAAGTGTTAACCGGAGGTCCTTGGGCTGTCGACCTGGGCTTTAAAACTCTCTTTGTAAATGGAAACCGGGTTTTGACCTGTCGGCTGATTTGGGGGCGTCAACGCCTACTTGGGTTTGCCTTCTGGGGCTTCCCTTGGAGTTTTGGGAGAAAGGTATTTTTCAGGGTATTGCTAACTCTTTCGGGAGTCTTTTGGCCATTGATAAAATCACCTAGGATAGATCAAGGCTTGTGTATGCTCGTATTTGTCAATGTGGCTGTTAATACAATTCTTCCCTCTTCTGTGTTGCTTAAGTCTAAGTTTGGAAATTGGACCCAACCCCTGGAGTATGAGAATGCTCGCCTCTTTTGCCAGCATTGTAAGAGGTTTGGTCACCTTATTGACTCTTGTGCAGGTCTGCATGAAAGTTCAAACGCTAAGGGTAAGAGGCTTGAAGGTGACATTTCGCCTAAAGCTATGGCCTCTCGTGTGTAGCCTTCTTGTGTCCCCCCCCAGAAGGTGTCCATTCCCCTCCTGAAGGATAATGTGCTGGATGTTCCTCAAGTTGAAGCTCAGAAGGTTAAGGCCCCAAGTTGAGGACCCCTTGTTGGTGCGGAATGTCCAGGCTCTCAAGGCTAATGAACAGACAAATGGTGCCGTGGAAGTCCTGGAAGAGGGAGAGTATGTTCTTCAAGAAACAACTCGGTCTCTGGAGGAGCTGAATCCTGTATCCCAGTTTGGTGTTCAAAATCTGAATGACACGTTGGCCCTTCTTGGCTTTCCTCAAGGGTCAAGTGATAAGGAGGATGATGAGGGATGGTCACAAGCTACTACAATAAACAAAAAGAAAAAGAAACCGGATGTTGGTGGGGGCAATAAGGTGGGAAGACCCTCCTAGAAGGAATCAAGATTGAAAGACACTGTAAGGGATGTGGCTGCTGGCAAACAAAAAACCTTGGATTTGATCACGGGATTGAAGTCTAAGAAAAAGTAGTCTGGGAGCTGGTAGGGGTTGGGGGGGTGAGGGTGTTTTTGTTTTCTTAATGAAGTACGTCTCTTAGAATATTAAGGGCCTTAAAAGTCCCTATAAACAGTTTTTGGTTAAATCTTGCATCCTAGATAACAAAGTTGATGTCCTCTTTTTATAAGAAACGAAGATGAAGAAAGAAATATTCGAAAAAGCTATTGCTAGTATCTGGCCTGGAGCTAGTTTTTTTGTTTGTGATGCTGAAGGAGCGTCAAGTGGTATTGCTACCCTCTGGAACCCCTCTAAATGGAAAGGTTCTTTACGATCTTTTAGTAGTAAGAATCACCTTGAGATTACCCTGGAAGATTTTGGCTCTCAGGAGTCTTGGAATCTTGTTAATATCTATGCCCCTAATTCTAGCAGAGACAGAGTTTTGTTGTGGGAACAGCTTAGTGAAGCTATTTCTGAAAGGAGTGATGAACATTGGATGCTGGGAGGGGATTTCAACTCTCCCCTCCTTCCTTCAGAAAAGTTAGGAGGATTGGATGATTACTCGGATAGTATGATGGAGCTTGCTGAATTCTTTAACTTGGCTGGTTTGATTGATATTCCTCTCTAAGGCACTAAATTTACCTGGTCAAATAGGAGGAATGGAAACCATTTAATTCAAGTTAAATTGGATAGATTCTTGATATTTGCCAATTGGGATATCTCCCAATCCCTTTCTCTCTGCTCTTCCTAGGTCTGGTTCGGATCATAATGCTTTGGTTCTGAGAAAACATGTGGATCATAATAAGGGCCCCTTCCCTTTCAGATTTGAAGCCATGTGGTGCACTCATCCGGATTTTGCTGCTTTAGTTCAATCATGGTGGGAGGAACCCATCCTTGGAACTCCTCTGTTTTGTTTGGTTGAAAAACTTCGAAGAGTTAAGCAAAAAGTAAAAGGGTGGAATAAGCTTTACTTTTGGCAACATTTTTGAGTCAAAGAATGCTCTAGGAAAAATTCTAAAAAAGGTACAAGATAGAATGGAGTCTGGATTGGTGGATGAAGAGATTTGTGCGAAGGAAAGAGATTTGAGATCCCAATGGTAAAGGTTAACAAAAAGGAGGAAATATTTTGGAAACAAAAGTCAAGAGTCCAATGGTTGACGGAAGGGGACAGGAACACCAAATTTTTCCACCAATCTACTCTCAAACACAGAAGCAGAAACAAAATCAGATCACTGGTTAAAGAGGACGGGTCTATTATTACAAATGAAAGAGAGATTGCTAGGGAAGCCGTTAACTTCTTCTCTTCTTATCTTTTAAATCTTGTTAATGATCCCTAGGTTAATGCTGATTTTCTTAATGTTATCCCTAATGTTGTCTCTGATTTAGATTTAAAGATGATGACTAATGCTGTTTCTCTGGAAGAAGTTAAAAAGGCAGTGTTTTCGTTTGGAGCTCTTAAAGCCCCTGGTCCTGATGGTTTCTCCCCTATCTTTTTTCAAACTTATTGGGAAATTGTCAAAAACGATCTCTTTAATGCTGCCAGAGATTTTTTAGGTCTAGTAGGCTGTTAAGTAATCTGAATGCTACTTTTATAGCTCTTATCCCCAAATCTACAGATGCCTCAGCTATGAAAGACTATAGACCTATAAGCTTTTGTAATACAGTTTATAATTTTTTTTCTAAAATATTGGTGTTTAGACTCAAACTGGTGCTTGGCAAAATGATAGCTCCTAATCAAAAAGGTTTTGTTCAGGGCAGAAACATTCTTGATGCTGTGATCTCTACCTATGAGATAATCCACTCTATGGAGCATTAAAAAAAAGCTCGGGATGGCCTTCAAAATTGACATCTCAAAGGCCTATGATAAGGTCTCCTGGCCTTTCCTCTTTGCTGTTCTTAAGAAGTTTGGGATAGATGGAAGATTTTTAAAGATGATCTCGGCATGTGTTACTTCTATGTATTTTGTTTTGGTTAATGGTGTTCCCCAAGGATTCTTCTCCTGTGGTCGTGGTCTCAGGCAGGGGGACCCTCTTTCTCCTTACTTGTTTATTATTGTTGTTGAAGCCCTGGGAAGGAATATTCAAAGGTTAGTTGATGTGCAAGCTCTTAAAGGTATTAAGGCTGCTTCTTCTCTTAGGCCTGATTCCCATCAACAATTTGTTGATGATACCCTGTTGTTTGGGGAAGCTTCGGTGGGGGAAGCAGGATTATGGAAAAAGTTACTTAATGATTATGCTACTGTCTCTGGTCAGTGTATTAACTATGAAAAATACAAAGTTTACTTCTTCAACACTGATCAATAGATAAGGGACAAAGTGAAAAAAATTCTTGGTTGTCAAGAAGTTGAGTTTCCTAATACCTATCTGGGGCTCCCTCTGTTTTCCAAGAGATTAGAAAATAATTACTGGAACCAATTATTAGAGAGAATTCAACATAAATTGGCAGGATGGAAGGGGAAGCTGCTAAGTTTGGCTGGTAAAATCCAACTTCATAAAGCCTCTCTTCAGAATATTCCAGTGTATTACCTTTCTTTGTTTAAAATTCTTGCTCATATAGGGAAATAGAACAAATTCAAAGGAAATTTCTGTGGTCAGGAACAAAGGATAAAAACAGACTATCTCTTGTTAGCTAGGATAAAGTTTGCAGGCCTAAAAGGTGTGGGGGGTTAGGGATGAGAAGAATTCAAATGCTAAACAAAGCCTTAACTGTTAAAATTGGCTGGAATCTTTTGGAAGGCTCTAAAGATTGGGTCAAATTTTTCCAAGCCAAGTACTTGAGAAACAAGAATTTTGGCTATTTCCTGTCTCAATTGGATCTTCCTTTTGGTTCAACCTTATGTAACCATCTTATCAGATTAAGGAATGTGTTGAAGTTGGGGGCAAGGAAGAGAATAGGGAATGGGATTGACACGGGTTTTTGGAAGGATCCTTGGATTGAGAATGCCACCCTATCTGCTTATGAGGATTTGAACCCTCTAAAGTGTAGCCTCCAAAGAATCTGTGGCAAAAAGGTAAGTGATTACATAATCTAGGAAGGGGAAGAACCTAAATGGAAGGAGTTTGATGCCTTGTTAAGGAGAAATAATCTGCGGGGTCAAAGACAGGTGAACTGGGATCCTGTCCTCGTCAATTTGTAGAATTGATAGGGGAGGCGAAGTGGTTTGATAGAGGAAGGGAGGATGCATGGCTCTGGAAAAGCAGCTCCTCAGGCTGTTTCTCGGTTAGAAAGACTTATGAAGACTTGGAGAGGGTCCAAGATGCTGTTCCTAATTCCATCTGGAAACTAGTGTGGCTTAAGAATCTCATTCCTAAAATTAATTGTTTCTGGTGGATTGCTGCCCATGGCAATATCCTCACAATTGACAACCTGGTTAAGAGATGTTTCCATCTGGTTAATTGGTGTTCTCTTTGTAAGCAGGAGGAAGAATCGATAACTCATTTGTTCTTCCATTGCAATTATGCGAAGGAAGTGTGGTCCATTGTGTTGCAGTTGCTGTCTTCGGATTGGGTGTTTCCAAACTCAATGGAGCTGTTTATCGAAGGATGGTCTAATTGTCCATTCTCTCATAATGTTATCATAGATCTGTGGAATCAAGTTCCCCCCTTTGTGACATGGGGGCTATGGAAGGAGAGAAATAATAGAATTTTTAGAGAGGTGGAGAGAAGCAGTGGGGAGGTGTTTCAGATAATTAGAACTCAAATTAAGGAAAATGGTTAGGCAAGCAGATACAGCTTCTCCAAATCCTGGCTGAACTACAAGGAGATGAGAATAAAACAAAATTGGGGTATAAGTAGAGATTTAACCAATCTGAATTGGTCTAAGATGCTTAATAGGATGGGTATCGTTTGGAGTCCTCCTATGAAAGATTGGGTGAAGTGCAACTTTGACGGTTGCTCAAAAGGCAACCCGGGTCAGGCTGGAGCTGGTGGCCTGGTGAGAAATCAGACTGGTGACTGTATATTGGCTTTTGGAGTGAACCTTGGTATCTGCTCTAATAACAAAGCAAAAGCTATGGTTGCTCTTGGTGCCTTCAATTTCCTAAAGGAGTTGGGCTTTTCAAATGTTATCATTGAAGGGGATTCAAAGTTAATTGTGGACATTTTAAATGATGTTGCTACGCCCCCATGGAAAATAAAAAAATATTATTGATAGATGTAAACTAATCAAAAATTCTTTCACTATCTGTCGGGTTCAACATGTGTATAGGGAAGGGAATAGAGCTGCTAACTGTGCAGCCAATATGGCGCTGGGATGTAGGGGTTGGACACGGTGAACCAATGGAAATATGCCGCTGCCTCTTCAAGATGTCATCATCAATGAAAAGTTTGAAAATGAATATCAATTGCAAATCTGAAAATTTAGATGTTGGTGGGAAGGAAGGGTACAATGTGATGTTGTCAAGCTTTCCTAGTAATGATGGCTTAAGGTGTACGTGTAGGTATAGGAGGATCCTTGAGGGAGATATTTTCATTAATTTCCCCGTCAATGTGTATGATCAAAAATCACATGCCGATTTTGGTTTTGTTAAGGGTTGTCATTTCAATATGTGCCGAAAAGCCCTCTGTCAGTTATTCATGAATTTCTATAGAGGGAAATGGCAAGAATTTAATTATGGTTGATAATGCTTGCAAAAATCATAATGCCTTTTGGGCTCCGGGAAATGTGAGGTTGTCGTCCCTAAGAAGAAACTTCTCGAACTGCATTTCCTTTGTGAGCCTATGTTTAGTTTGGGTTTCGAATGCTGGTTTCAGTCAGGGAAGAAAGTAGTTGGCGGGGGAGAGTATGAAGTCTAGCCAGTCTCTGCATAAGAAATTGCAGACGAACAAGATGGGAGGTCCGAGAAAAAGAACTGAACTGCCTAACTGCGAAGTGTTGAAATAGAATATGGCTACCTTTGGAGTATGTTTGTAAATGTGGGAATGACTCCTTTCTTCCAATCCCTCAAAGGTTATAATGATAGTTTAACGGCGAAGTTTACTAGTTCTTGGAGGAGGGGCTGGGTTTCTATAGGAGCTGTGAAATTTGAGGTTACTTCTCGTTTCATAGCAGAAGCCACGGGGTTGCAAAATTCTGGTTTGAAGGTAGCCAAAAAAAGTGGAGCTGATTACCAAAGATTTGTGGATAATTTTCTGCATCATGGAGAAAATCTCAAGCGGTTCCAGAATGGGTATGCCAAACTCGAACTTCCTCCTTTTTACCTTGTGAGTCTGTTTGTTATGCGCTATTTTACTCTAGAAGGTCGCTATATGTTTGTTCATGCTTATCACTTTCCTATTTTGAACCACATTAGACATGGGGAACGCATAAATTTGTCATTTTACCTTCTGTCCTCTATGCAGCTAAGTATTGAGAAAGGTGCTAACCCGCCGCTCCACCAAGGCCTTATGCTTACTCTGTACAAATTTGCCCTTTCCCAAAATCCCCATGACAATCCTCTTATTGCTAATGTTGAGAACCCTGACGAGTTTGATGAGGACATTGTTGAACCACTGAGGGTGGATAACCCAGATGTTGTGGAACCTGTGGCTGTTGAACAACTTCCCTGCAACCCCCCTGCCGTTGTTGCGAGACGCTTGCTTATCCCAGCCAAGAGCAACTCTCCGGTAGCTAATGTGTCGAACCCTTCTACCCCTCGGTCCCAGAAAAGTGAGGACTCGAAGAATGCTGACTTGTTGCTTACTAGAGCTACCCCTGAAAAGAGAAAACACTCCCTTGTTGCTCGAACCCCCAAAAGCCAAGAAACCTAGAAGGGATGTCATTCTGAGTGAAGTTATTCATATTTCCGAGGATGTGATTCAAAAGGAGAAGGTCAAGGAGAAATTACAGGGACATGGGAGTGGAGGTAGCGGAGGAAAAAGGTCTGCCAGGCTGGCGAAGGTGGCCTCAAAAGAGAAGAAGGGGAAAGAAAAAGTGTGGATGTGGAGGATATCTCGGGTTATGAGGAGTTCGAGGCTCAGGAAGATGATTCTGAGGATTTTGATTTTGAAGAAACTGCCTACGACATGGGGGAAGATGAATTGGAGGAGGAAAAAGATGAGGAAGAGGAGGAGCAAGTGGAGTCGTATGAGGAAAAGAATGAAACTGGGAATGAACAAGATGTTGGGCTTTTTGGTTTGGAGAATAAAACTGAAGATTTGAGTATTGATTTTTTAAAAAGTAGATTAACCTTTTTGCAGATCCAATTCGAGGATATGGAAAAGGCTTTGGTTTCTGTGATGAGAGTCACTAACAGGTTGATGAGACATGCAATGCTAGGAGCGGCTTCGGGAGAAGCGAAGATAACCAGAAAATTGAAGAAGCAGGGGAAATCTGACGCCCTCAAACTGCTGGATGAAATAGAGGGACCTGACTGGCATGAATATGTAGCTCCCTTAAGAGAGTATGGGGACCTGTTTAGGAAAGCCAGTTAATGGCTTGGTTTGCTGTTTTCCTGCTTTTTGATGGGTTTTTTGAATTATACCAATATCTGGGATTGTTCGTTTATTCTCTATAAGATTTGGTGGAATACCACCTGGTATACTGTGGACTTAATTAATGGTCTCCGTAGCTTAAATTTAGCTAGTAGTAACTTTTTGTTTTTGATTGATTATGGCTGGACTATAGCGATGGTTTTAAAGTTGGGCCTGTGTGCCAACCCGAAGCTGTTTTTTGGTTTGGTTGGTGGTGTTGTTTCCCACCTTTGCTGCTCTTCTTGATCTGCTGTTGTTCCATGGGATCAGGGCCTTTCCCTGCTTATTTTTATCAAAAACAACAAAAAAAAATTAAAAAATAAATAAACAAATGATTTTTTTTCAAGGAAAAAACCCTTGTTATTAAATAAATTAATAATAATACATTATAAATTAAAATTAAAATCAGTGCAGACATTATTCTTCTTCAGGAGACTAAAATCAGTGGTCTTGAAGGGGAAAGATTCGTGGAGTATTGTAAACAGAGATGTGGTTATTTTCATGATGTTGTGATTGAGGCGAGGTCTAATTGGAAAAACCCTAGTTAATAAATAAATTAATAATAATACATTATAAATTAAAATTAAAATCAGTGTAGACATTATTCTTCTTCAGGAGACTAAATTTAGTGGTCTTGAAGGGGAAAGATTCGTGTATTGTAAATAGAGATGTTATTTTCATGATGTTGTTGGGGTTGCGGGGGGTTTGGGTGTGATTTGGTCCCCAAACGTTGTTGATGTTAGATTGATTGAGGCGAGGTCTAATTGGATGGTGTGTTGGGTTAAATGTTGGGCTATCAAGATGGAGTCCCTGATTTTCAATGTTTATGGTCCAATTGGGATCGAGGACAAACTAGCTGTTTGGAATGAGATTCGGTTTTGTATGGGCAATCTGAAGTGCGAATTTTCTATTCTGGGCGGAGATTTCAACACCATTTGAACTTAGAAGAAAAGAGTGGAGGTCTGATGAAGGTAAACAGAGTAATGACGGACTTTAGGGAGTTTGTTTCGGATGTCTCGATGGTCGATTGCATCCCCAAGAATGGCTTATTTACCTGGACAAATCGGAGGTTGGGTTTTTCCAATATTGTAGAAAAGGTTAGATCGTTTTTTCCTAGGGATGGGATGGTTGGGTGATGCTTACAAATGTGGGGCGAGCATCTTACCAATTTCGGTGTCTGATCATTGTTTGGTGCTACTCAATGTGGACTTGAGCAAGAGACCTGCAAAAAGTTACTTCAAATTCTAGTCAACGTGGTGGCGGGATCCTAACCTACTAAACAATTTGGAAATCTAGTGGAAAGAAGGTGCCAATTCCGGGGCTCGGTGAGTTTTTGCTTGTTCAAGAGGCTTGCATATGTGAAGGCGAAACTAAGAGAATGGAATGCAACCATATTCAAGGATATAGTTGTGGAAAAAATGAAAGTGGAAGCAAATCTTGAACAACTGAATGAGGTTGTGCTCAAATTTGGGATGACAGCTAATGAATACAAGTGGGAAAAGGAGCTTAAAGAGCGACATGCTGAGCTTTTGGCCAGAGAAGAGCTCTACTGGAAGGACAAAGCTCGGGAAAATTGGTTGAAGGAGGGGGACTCAAATTCCAAATTCTTTCATGCTTCCACTCGTGCTTGATGATCCTATAACAGAATTGATAACTTAAAGTTTGCGGATGGTAATGTTATTAGTGATAGGGACAGCTTGGAAGCGGAGGCGGTACAATTCTTCTCCTCGCTTCTTAATGCTAATAAGGAAAGTTAGTACTAGGACGAGGCTTTATTGGATTGTATTCCGAGCATAATTGGTGAATCTGAAAATAAAATGCTCTCAGAACTGTTTACGGTGGAGGAGGTTAGGGTGGCGACCTTTGCTTTGAATCCAGACAAAGCTCCCGGTCCGGATGGACTATTAGCAAAATTCTTCCAAAAATACTGGAACTTTGTGGGTGAGGATATCTGGAGATTCGTCAAAGATTTCAGGAAAAAAAAAAGTTTGTCAAGGATATAAACAACACAGTGATCGCCCTAATTCCAAAAAAATCTGATTGCACTTCCTAGGCTGATTATTGACCGATATCATTATGTAATACTATGTATAAAATATTGTCAAAAATGTTCACCATCAGACTGAAGAAAGTGATGGGCTCATTAATCAGTTCGGAGCAGAATGGTTTCACCCCAGGGCGTGAAATCATTGATAGTATCATCATTATGGCGGAGACGATTCACACTATGTCTAGTGAGAGGAGGAAAGGGATGTTAATAAAATTAGATGTAAGCAAGGCTTACGACTGGGTTAACTGGGGCATCTTGCTCGAGGTCATGAAGAGATTCGGTTTCAGCAGGGACTGGCTTGAAATGGTAAGAATGTGTGTATTTCTTCTCGTTATTCTGTTTCTGTTAATGGCTCCCTTTGTGGTTTCTTTAGCACCTCTAATGGTCTCTGTCAGGGAGACCCCATCTCGCCATGCCTGTTCGTCATTATGGTTGAAGTTTTAGGATGGCATATCAGCTCCTTATGAAGTGCTGGATTGTGGAAAGGGATAAAAGTGGCGGAAGGAATAGACAATTTATCCCATACCTAGTTTGTGGATGATATGATGCTCATGGCTGAGGCTTCTGTGAGGGAGGTTGAGGTTATTCGTGGTTCCTTGGATTGGTATGTTGTTGCATTCGGGCATATTGTGAATAAAGACAAATCAGAGATTTATTTCTTCAATACAAAGAAATACTTGCAGAGGCAAATTTCCAAGGTGTTAGGCTTCTCGATTGGCTCCCTTCCGACGAAGCATTTGGGGGTTCCTATGTTCCAGGGAATGGGGAAAACTTCATTATGGAAGGATTTGATCAGGCAATATGGGAACAAGGCGGAAGCATGGAAGACCAAGTGGTTGTCCTTTGCAGGGTGAATACAAATGATTAAGTCTGTTTTGACTGTTGCCCCCATTTATGTTATGTTCTACTTTAAATTGTCCAATAAAGTCATTGGACTTCTTGAAGGTTTTCTAAAGAAGTTTTTGTGGGATGGCACCAAGGAGGTCAAGAAAATCCCTCTTATCAGCTGGGAGACGACTTCTTGTTAAGAGGATGGGGTAGGGGGGGGGAGTGGACTGTGTAGGATGGAGCCTCTTAATTTGGCTTAGGGTGCTCAACTCACCTAGAAATTGTTCAGAGATCCCAACAGGTTGTGGTGTAGAATTATGTGAAGCAAATACTTAGACAACAGTGATCTGAATTGCATTTTGACTATGGCTGATTTTTCGGGTGGTTCCGCAACTTGGAGATTTATTTGGGAGAGCAAGAAATTGATTGTCGATCATCTATCATGGAGGATAGGCAATGGAAAAAAGGCTAACTTCTGGTATGATACATGGAGCGGACTTGCTCCGTTATGCTCCGTAGTCGAATCTAATGACTAGATCGATAGGGTGGTTGAGTAGTGTGGCGGCAAAGTGGCAGATTATGTCATATTCAAGGGCGACAATATGGGAGGTAGGCACGAAAGGATTGATCTTGAACATCTGGAGATACCTGTGGGTGATCGCGAGAGACTCAAGGAGGAGGAGCTTGGGATGCGGTGTTCTAAACTATCCAATGTTAATGACGAAATTGTGTGGTGTGGATCTAAGTTCGGTGAGTACTTTGTGCGCTTGGGCTACGAAATTCAAAGGGCTATGGGGGGATGCGAGTCTTGGCCATCTCGGCTTTGTTGGAGTTCCAGGCTGCTTCCCAAAGCAGGTGCTTTCTTGTGGGCTGCTTTGCACAAACAGGGTCTAACAGGAGATAGGCTAGCTCAATATGGTATCGAAGGTCCATCAATGTGCCCCCTGTGCAGATCGAATGGGGAATGGGTTGACCATCTATTGTTAACATGCCCATATGCATCGATTTGTTGGGACTGGTTGCAAGGTGTGTTGGGCTGGAGTGTGCCTAGGCACCACAACTTGAAGCTTTTCCTCTTGGGCTGGCCTGCGCAGGGGAGGAAGGATTTATGGGGTGAAGTTTGGGGGTTGGCCCCTTCCCTTGTGGTTTGGCACTTGTGGAAAGAGAGAAACCATAGAATTTTTAATGATACTGCTCTCTCCACGAGTGATCTCATCAATAAAATTGAATATAGTTGCTGCGAACTTGCCAACGTGAAAGGTTGGGTTAAGAGCGACACGGTGTTCACTGCTTGGGACATGGAGTTAAAGAAAAAATGGGAAAAGTTGCGTCCCCCTACGATGGTTGGTTTAGGGAAAATAGCAAAAAGAAGGTTGGTTCGATGGTCTCTACCTCGGTCGGGTTGGGTCAAGCTAAATTTTGATGGGGTTGCTCGTGGCAATCTGGGTCCGGTAGGTGCTGGAGTGGTCATTCACGACAATGATGGTGCTTGCCTCTGGGTGATGGCCTGCAAATTGGGGATGGCTACCAACAATTGGGCCGAGTTCGATGCTTTGGCCAGAGGATTGAAGTTATGTCTGGATAAAGGCATTTGTGTGGTTGATATAGAAGGGGATTCCATGATTTGCATAGAAGCAGTTCATAAGAAAAAGGCTTCGAATTGGAAGTTGAAGGGAATCGTGGCTGAGATTTCTCAATGTCTTGAAGGCTTGCACAATTTTTCTTTGCAACATGTATACCAGGAAGCGAACAAGGTGGTGTATGGGGTTGCTAACCTAGGGATCAGCATGGATGATCCAGTGGTGATCTATGATGCTCATAGTCTGTCTGGTTCGATTTCATATTTGGTCATGGCTGACTCATGTACGATGCTGGTTGGTTGGGTTGAATTTTCACTGTGGCTAGATGTAATTTGTTCATTTTCATGCAGTATGTTAGGTTTGCTGTTTTTACTAATGCCGTATGGCTGGATGTAATTTGTTCAATTTCATAATAAAGGGAGCTGCCCCCTAGGTAGCACTTACCAAAAAAAAACAGAAGATTTTTTACGTTTTATAAAAAATAAAAAATGTAAATCATAATAAATTTAAAGTTTTAAACAAGGAAGAAAAATTAAAAAATAAAAATAAATAAACAAATGATTTTTTTTTGACGGAAAAACCCTACTTGCGGCCTAGTGGATGGATTGGCCTAGCAAAGAGATGCAATGGTGGGGATAGTTGCCTCATTGTCAAACTTGCAACCTATGTCGTCCAACTTGAATCCTGTTAGCTGCCTTTGAATGCGTCGAACAACGATGAAATTGTGCTTTTTCGTAGTTGACAGCGAGAGAAAACAAACAAGAGAGAAAAACAAAATGATGTGACATAAGGTTTCAGCTTGGAAAAAAATTCCAGACTTTGCACCATGCGCCTAGGAATTGTTGCAGAATCGACACACCACTAATGGAAACACCCGGATTCATCAAGTGCACGTTGAAAACACTTTTGCCTTTGAAACTTTGAATCATGTCCAATTCCACAAGGATTTTGGGACGTACTCAATTTCGAGACATCTTGTGCTCAAAATCGATAGGGAAAATCAACAATTCGACAACTTAGTTTTAAACATGATTGTACAAACTGCAAGTATAGACTCCCTTATTGATGTCAAAAAGGCTAAGCTTAGTAACTTAACTAAAGCTGTCAATGGCAAGCCTTTGAATGATCAAACAAGGTTAAGTATAAGCCCTAGTTTTTATTTCTTGGTTTATTGAGCTTTGAACAAATATCTCAAAACCATACATTCTTGCAACTAGTTGACATGTTTTGCCTCAGGCAAGTCTCCTAAATTTTAAGATAATTGCAAAACTCAAAGTGTAAAAGCATGGAATCAATAAGGTAGCTTACACCAATTTTCCATATAGGTCTATAGTCTTTACTATCCAAGACTAGATCTTAAGACAAGGTTTTGCATCACATCTTCAAACATAATCCCAACTCAAACCTTGGGCCATAGAAAAGGCTAGAATACAAGGGCAGAGCTTGTATTGTGCAATTCTCCATAGGTTCTACTAGAACATATTTGCAGATATGATATATTCGATCCTACCCATTTACAAGTAAACCCTAAGGCTATTTGGGATTTAGACCAAGATAAGAACTTCTACATTGAATTTTTTAAGAAGCCCAAAACATATATGTAGAGATTCACATTTATAGTGGTAAAGTGGGAGGAGTAATACATTTGACGTGCTTACTCAAGGTTGAGACCAAAGACTTTTTTACTTAAACCGTTGCCTCCAAGCTATTACAACCTCTTATCTCAACTTTTGTTCTTTGGATCAAACTCTTGTCATTCTAAATCTGCATATGCTTCTCAAAGGTTTATTCCATTTATCTAGAGTAAAACAAAGTTCTATGTTTAACACATCCATGTCTTGAAGGCAATTCTCTATAGTGCTTTTGAATACTTGCATTTCGATTGAGAGTCCAAATTTCATACTTTGCCATACATGCAGTCATCTCCACCTTAGAAAGTTGAAACTTCTAACAATACAAATGGGGAGGAATAAAGATGACCTCCAAAGCCTTTTATAACCCCAAGTGAGTTATAATAGAAAGGCTCACGCTTGAATGAATGGTTTTTCATGCCCTTGGATTGCAATAGGAGGCCCAAAGATAAGAGTAGCTAGGTGTTTGTGATCCAAAATATTTGGATAAAACAACCATAGTCAGGTGGTTGAGAGAGCAATCATGTCGCGAAGGGATTCCATTGTTCCATGGTTTGGAATGGGGAGATGTGTTTTGAGATAGTGGGACCAAGTACCTTGATTTGGGTATGGCAGCTTGCAAGGGTTGGGCAGTAGAGAGCTTAGTGGTGGTTTGGTAGTAGTGCCCGCAATAGGGTTGAGGGGCAATGCCCCTTGTGAGGTCCTCGGTCAATGCCCTTGTTACATTCTTTGTGATGATATAGGGTTGGGTTGAGGGGCGGAGCCCTTGCCACCAAGCCCAAATTAAGCCCTTTGAGACCACATGGATCTTCATGGCACATGCCATTTTCATAATTTGATCAATATGTTTTCTCCAACACCATGTCATCATTATATCATAATTTTTAACTAAATCTAAATCCTTTAGAAGACCAACAATGGATCTAAAGAATTTAACTGGTCTAAGTTTAGGGAGTAGGTGGAACCGATTACACTATTAGGATTAGGGTTAACGACACAAATTTTTAAAAAAATGTTTTTTTTTCTAAGTCCCAAATGTGGGGGATGATTGCATGTTCTCCAGATGTGCAAGGGATTTGACCAAGTTTCTTGAGGGTCTTGGGGATGTCTTAGTGTCTCTCAATGTCCTCATCTTTAGAGATGACATTTTTTTTTGGGTAGACACATTCTTGTTGAACACTAAGGGATTCTTGAGTAGAGTTAGATGGAAAAGAGGAGGAAACTTTGCAACTAATGGTTTTGATCATAGTCGAACTTAGTGAATGGTTTTGTTCACCTATAAACTTTTCATGATGGGAACAAAGCACTTAACAATTTTGCATACAGGTGAAATTGCCATATATTGGATGTCAAAGTTGGAATCAGTTCTCCTCTTGGTCAACTCATGTACCCATCCTTTAGCATAAATAAACCAATTGGGCTATGCGCTAGCTAAGTCTTGAATTGAGAAAGGCAAGGAAGAATCAAAGAGATAGGGTTCTTTTGAGAATTGAATTCTAGCCATACAATTCTTAGGTTTATTGGTAATTAAAGGTGGAAGCATAGTTTGCAGACTTGGACTCAACAAAAACTCAACAAGCCCAAAATTTTCGACTCAACAAAACTTGACAAACTTAAAAAATACTTTTTTTTTCATAAAACATAATTTTTTTGCAAGTTTCAGTTACAAAATGCATAAAATGAGTCTAAAAACCATGAGGAAGTGTTTTTCTATTAGATTTGGTTCTTGAATACATATGGATTACAAAATCACATCATCATGCGAAGTCGGATACAATAGCTAGTTACTAACTGGTAACTATTATGAATTTATGATGATTGTCTTTGAAAATCATTGACATAAATTACATATCTAGGTAAGTTACAAATTACAAGTTTTTACAATTTCCTCTTTTGTATTCTAGTGAAAAATGGGCAGTAGAGAGGGGCAACCCTTTGGCGAAATGGTGGAGCTTTTTGCCTGTAGTGCCAACAACGAAAAACTCCGGGGGGTTACTTTCTATTGCGTAAACAATTTAGGGGCCCCTAAGATATTGTATCTTGATTTACCTGTAGGATGTGGAGTGGGGCATTTGCATTTCGCCTAGGGTACATCCCTAGCTTAATGAGGGTTAATCCCATAGTGCGATGGTTAAGTGTTGGTCTTGTTGTGACCACCAAGATTCAAATCCTCGTTGGGCTATTGTGATCGTTGTCCTTGTGTGCTCGTTGATCCAATGTGATCGCTGATTTGAACCTCAGCGTTGATGCTAGTGGCATTCATGCCAAGTGACATAGTGCTCCAAATAGAGTTTTGGTCCTTGTTGGGCTAGTGCGCTTGTGGGCACTCACCCTCTTTGCCCCTATTGGGCTACTGTGCTCGTGGGCACTTAGCCTCTCTGCCCTTGCTAGGTTATTGTGCTCGCGAGTTTGGACAATTCATGTTGATGTTGTGCACTAATGCGGGGATGAGGTCCCTCGTTTGTGGCCTCACATGGAGTGGGCCAGGTTAAAAATCCCCCTCACCAAGTAAAAAATAAAAAAATGTGCGGTAGAGGATATGGTCCTTGCACTTGGTGGTGACTCCCTATTTGGCCTAGAATGTGCTTTTGGTTCCATTGTGTTGATAGATTGCAATGACTCCTTTCCCATATCAATGTCATCTGATGACAATCCAAACCCCCCTGCTTATGCTGCAGCCACATCTTGCATAGCTTGCCTCTCGATATCAACGATCTCATTCTTTGTAAATCAGTTATAAATTTTATAATCAATCCCCAAATTTGTTGGTATGTGAAGTTAGTTTTATTCTTACAGCATCGATAAAGTAATTAATGACTTGTTTCACATGTACTAGAAAAATTGCGTTTGAACTTTGTACAAACGTGTTTTGATATGTCCATATATAGTATGACATGCTTGCTTGCTGTTGTGTGTGGTGTGGAAGGGCGAATGGAGGTTTTATAGAGCAGTAACTGTGCTTTTTTGTGTGTCAAGATTGCATCTAAGTTTCTAACCTGTGTCCAACCTGCAACCTTACTCTGCACCCACTTTTTCGCAGACTTGTTGAATTTCAGTGAGCATTTGGGAAATAATCAGGGAGTTTTCATCAAAAATTCGAGAAAAATTTCGGCGAGTTTACTCTGAAATAACTTGCGGCAGAGAAAAGCTCGCAAGTACTCGGGGACTTGCTGGGTCTGTGAACTATGTGTGGAATCTGTTGCCTTGTTTCTTGAGATTTTGTCAATGGAGTTAACTAAATTAGGTGCAAGTGAGATGATTCTGTGTTGGATTCTTATTGGCCCTAAGAAATCAGCAAGTTTTGTAGTGCTGATTTTGACAGTAGATTCTTTGCTGGAGTTTATCCCTAGATTAGGTTTCTCCAGGGTGAATATCCTGTGTTATCCTTCGCTTGTGGTGTTCTTGTTTACTTGGTTCATTCTATTTTCTTGCATGTTCTTAACAACTAATGCAAGTGGATATGGATTATTTGGACACTTCTTTTTCTATTTAATGAAAGTATGATGTTTAGGAACTAGCCATAAAGTATAAGAACTTAATGCTTTAATCCCTACATGTTCAATGCATTGAACTTGTGAGCAACAAGTGATGAATGTAAGATGTGTATCGGTGAATTATGCACTGGAATATCTATGCTGATTGCAGATCAGTTTGTGCCATAGCCCATAGTTTTTTGGATAACAATAAAATTTCTTTTCTACTTTTAATCCTTTTATCATTATCTTGTTGACTTTTCCAATGTTAACCAAATCATAACCCTTTTAAATTCAAACATATAATTATCATCTTATTACGTCATGCCGTTTTTAATCATGTTAGTAATAATCTCCTCCTCAAAACACTACTGGGTCATCAATACTGAATACTTGAGGCTCTGACTAAACCTAAATATCCCGCATGTTTGAGTCAAATGGCAACAATGTATTATGTCATTACATGTTGAGTGTAACCTGTGCATTTTAAGAAAATGTGTTGAAAGTATATGGTTGATGGATAACAACACATTACATATAAGTAGGTGTGTTATATTTTTGGACTGGTATGCAGTTAATGCATCTATTGTGATTAAAGAGGGCAAAACCTCCGTTAATTTATCAAATTGACAACTTTGTTTGTCAATCAATAAATCAGCTTAGGGATTAGATCAGGGAAACAAATTCATTATTGCTCTGTTCGAATACAAAGGCAGTTTGTTCAAGATTAACAATGTATATCCATTATGAATTCCCTTCGAATTGAAACAACTTGTATTCTCAGAAACATACAGACAATTTAAATGCTATCTCATTCCATTTTGCATACACAATTTCATTCATCAGCAACTCGAACTCATCTCTCTTCTGGATGGTAACGCTGCTATCCTCTCAGACTGTTACTGTGCAGTTATCCTTCCTTCCGTAGCCTACGTGAGCTCTTATGTCTGCAAATGTATTGAATTCTTGTCAAATCCTCACTCCAACCTGGCGCAACTGTCTTCCAACTTTCCTGCTGGCCCTCACTTTCCACCATGGCCTGCCTTCTACCCCAGACTTCACTGCCCTCTCCCAGGCTATCTCCTCTTTCCATTTCAAATCTGCATCTTTTAAAACAACAAAAAAAACTAAAGGTCTTTCACTGCCCCTTCATATTCCTATCAAGCTTTCTTTTTAGGCATCGAATCTCTCTCCAAAAGTCACCTTTTTCTTCCAGCCGATGCTTTCTATTCTCATTCACCTGTCCTCCTCCATGTTGCTAACTTTTCATCATTGAAACCATCTATGCGGGCTGTAGATTTAGGATGTATATATATATTGCCAAATAAATTACAGGTTGGCCCCACATTACTCCAAGTCTATTTGTTTTATTTGGAATTGACTTTACATCTGCCGTTTTTGAAAGTTCCTAAAGCCTTCGACAATTTCGTTCTGTGCATATTCTGCAATCATTACACCTCAATTGCTCACGCATCTGCCAGCGCAATTGCAACTACAATGTTGACCTTGATGGGCATCCAAGTCAAGGCTCATGATGTGAATGTTGGCTCTGGTCTTTGCTTCCATATTTCTCATACATGTCGAACAAGGCAGTTGCAAATACAACATCTGACAAAATTCCATAGGCTGCGATGGATGTTCGGATTGCATTGGTTAAAAATCAATCAACATTTTAAACTTTACCTTTCACCTTTCACAATCGCCTATTTCATCATTAGAACGAAGTTGAATATGGAGATCTTAGTTCAACAAAGCTGAAAAAGAGAGAGATGATAAAATCAAAACCAAAACCAAAACTGCGGAAAACAAATCAACAATTTTCTCTAGACATCTAAGCTGGGCACCTAAAAGGTTCACATTAATCCCCATGCATTTTTGGCTCTTTTAAATAAAAAGGGGAATTTACTTGATTTTAGTTGCACAAGCAAAGCAAGCATAGCATGAATACCAATTATGGATATTTGCTTAGGCGACCAATATGATAGGACATAGAAGCCTTGACATCAACAACAATCACACTTAATTCAAATGCAATGCAAAATATAAGCTAACATGGCAAGAATACATGTTCTGTAAGGCTAAGCAAGCAGGATAATGACTATGCAATCCTCCATGCTAGTCAATTGATCAAATTGAATGTGAATGTGTGGTCCTCAATATCTCTCTTCTCTGTGCGCCCTGTTTCTTCCATCTAAAATGCTTTCTCTCCTATGTTATTTTTTCTTGTTGCAACCATACAAGTAAAATGAATAGTCCTTATTATAAGGAAGTACATTCAAATTAAATAACATGCCATTTAAAACAATCATCATGTCATTAATAATCATACCATATGACTAACATAATAGTGCCATAATCAATTAATTTACAAATCTCATTTATCAGTTAGTCTAAAATGTCTATCTGAACAAATAAAAACATGGGAAACATGCTAAGATTGTGATTTAATTCGAACAATTTCCTGGCCTTTTTGGGTTTTATGAAACAAAATAACTGTTACTGTAAACAAGAGGCAAGGCAGATGATCAATTGATCTACCAAGTTCTGTGTAACAGAATATTTTTCCAGATTAAGACCACAATGATAGCTGGGGAGACCATCGCATGAAATTTTTGATGAAAATTGTGTCGAAAAATGTTTTCCAAACTATTCAGATCTGCTACCGATTTAGCTGAGTGCTGATCTTGAATTTCACTATTAGCTGCTTCTGATCTAAGAAAACATAACACTAAAATATACAGAATGAAACAAGGAAGGCTTCAAGCCCTTTATACTATCCCGTGTCTAGAAGTAAATTTCTTTTTCTCAAAATTAATCTTGCAGTACGTCAAATAAGTCTTTGGAAAGACTAATCTTATTGAACCTTCGTGCATATAAAATTTAGAAGAGTACAGACTAATTAAAGTGAAGCCAACTGCACTCGATTTTAGTAGTGATCCCCATGAATGTTTTGTACTTTTGGCAAGCTTGATGTATAATATTTAGAGAGTACAGATGCTTTTATTTCTTGAGAAATAGATACGATGTGTGCCATGCGATGATGGAAAAGTCATTTGGCAACTTCAGTCCTCCATTTTACCTTGCAGGAGTGCTCTATTTATTAATCACAAACTTTGCAATCTTCACCAAGGAGTTGTAAGCTCCTTCCTGTCTGCATCTTTCAGCACGTTTCCACTAAACAATGATTTAGAGTGATGTGGCCATCCGACTGATTTCTGTAAATGCTTTTGCAGTTGTCTAATGTTCAGTATTTTGACATCTAGATTTGGAAGGAGATAAATCAACGCATCTAAAACCTGAGCAGCATAGCAGAATGCTGCTGCTGCTGGCATAGTTCTATTATTGTGTGCTAAGTGGTGGGGGGCGATTAAGTTAGGCATGCTGTTGATTGAGTTGTGTATGCCGATTGCGTTGTGTATGTTGATTGGGTGAGTTGCAAGAATGACAGATCCTTTAATTGGGTGTGGAGATCCACATGTTCATTGCTGCAATAACTTGAGACAGAGACAGAGACAGAGACAGAGACAGATAATGGCATGCATTTACAATACTTTAATGTAGCTTTTTTTCATTGGTGAGATGTAGACAGAACAATTTTCTTTGAATTAAAGTATATGCATATGCTAACCTCTCAATTGTACAGTGAGCCATGATTATGACTTCTTGTAACAGATTTTGAAAAGATTATTCAATTGTAACTTCAAATTTGTTTCTCCACTTAAAGTTTTATAACCAAATAAGTTCATGGCAGAACTGGCAAAAGTTATCCCACATAGACTTCTTAATCACCTAAGCTATATATGTACCTGAAGCTTTTTGGGACAGGTTGATGAGAGGCACTCTTGTGTTTAGATGTTTTGACTTTTATGTAATATATTTATTATTTATTTAACATTTTCTTGGGACAGGTTGATGAGAGGCACTCGTGTTTAGATGTTTTGACTTTTATGTGATTTATTTATTGAACATTTTCTTTTCAATGCATTTTTGTAGGAATCTATGGTAACTGCTTTGGAAAAAATACATTCTATTATCTTGTGATGTTTTGCAACTCAAATGAAGCCTGCTTGTTTTTCATGCACAGGTTTTCAATAGAAATACTGTCTATTAGTACTTAATATATTCCATACGGCTTAGACATTGGATGTTATTTTTATTTTCAGAGGGAAGAGATTGTGCTTATGCTACAGAAGGATGCTGCAGCAAAGGCGATAATCTTTAGCCAGTTCACATCATTTTTGGACTTGATAAGGTTTTGTTTACAGAAGGTATGATCGCTAGACATTCTGCAAGTGGCCTTCTTGTGATGTTTGTGAATTAAGAAAGATCCTATGTAACATCTCTGGAACGTTGCAGTCGGGAATAAAATGTGTGCAGCTAGATGGAAGCATGAGTATTCAAGCAAGGGATCAAACAATCCAGAAGTTTACAAATGATCCAGATTGTAAGGTATTTGAATTGGTAGCTTTTTGTCTGCAAATATGTTTTTTTGTATGTTTTCATTATGATCCTGGTTGTGACATTTATTTGTCTCTTAGCTTTTCCTGATGAGTTTGAAGGCAGGAGGAGTGGCTCTTAATTTGACTGTAGCCTCTCATGTAAGAGTACACAGCTTGGAAACATTTTTGGTATCCTTGGTTTTTCTACCGAGTTAAAATGTATATTGCTTGTTTTTATCCTTTCCAGTGTGCTTGTTAAAAGTTGTTCTTTCATCTTCAGGTCTTTTTGATGGATCCTTGGTGGAATCCAGCTGTGGAACAGCAGGCACAGGATCGCATCCATAGGCTTGGACAGTATAAACCAATCAGGTACTTTTATCAGGAGCATGATTCTTAGCCTATTTCTGGATTTATAGGGGCTTGTATTGTAGA
Source organism: Sequoia sempervirens (assembly GCA_007258455.2). Lineage (NCBI taxonomy): Eukaryota > Viridiplantae > Streptophyta > Pinopsida > Cupressales > Cupressaceae > Sequoia > Sequoia sempervirens. The sequence continues at coordinate 585,063,183 of VDFB02000015.1, forward strand.
TTCGAAGACCAAATATTGCAGCTATAGTCTTTTAGAATTCAAACTATTTTTTTATCAGTGTAAAACTTTGTGGTCCTCAGGGTTGTAAGGTTTGTCATTGCAAACACAATTGAAGAGAGAATTCTTAGGTTACAGGAGAAGAAGCAACTTGTTTTTGAGGGGTAAACATTCTATGCCAGATATCATTTGTTTTTGAAGCCCTATAAGTTTGAGTAATTGCAATTGATTTAAAGTAACCCGGTAAATACTGACTTCTATAATTTGCAATTCAGCACTGTAGGAGGATCCTCGGAGGCTCTAGGAAAGTTAACTGTAGATGATCTTCGATTCTTGTTCACAAATTAGGTCAAATGTTGGTAGAATGATGGCCTTGTGCTTAATGGATCGAAGGCCATTGTTGATGAGAAGCATTTGAAGGTCATAAAATGACCTGCAAAGCATGTACATAAACGATATTTGTAAATACAGAAGAAATGGGGCAGGCCTTTAATTTTGGATGGAAATTATATAAGTTTTCTATCAATCGGAATGGGAAACAAATTTTGTATTTGTTGCAAGCGAGATGTTGCCGAGAACTTGTTTAATATCTCCTTGAAAACCTGTTAAAAGAGGCATCTGTTGGATGCATAAGGGTGATTGCAATGAAAATTCATCCATGTTCTGACCTAATCCATCTTATATAAATGGAAATTTGTCAATCTAAAAATGTTAAAATTTAAAGGATATTTTGGATGTGCCATATTTTTTATCCTGTTTCATTGCCACTCTCTATTAAAGCTGGCAAATTCGACTGAGACTCTGCGTTATCATTAGATCAACTTGTTCCATGCAAACTTACCGTTCATCAATTTGCACCTTTCTTTTTATATGGTTTTGATGAGAAAGGATTTTCTACTTAAATAAAATTGAAGGTAATCAATCTATTTAGAGGGTTCGTTCTTAAAAAACTGACTGTTGAACTGATATAAGAAAGATGGTCAGTTTCAGGCATTAACCCCCTACTTAGCTAAATAACTTGTGGTGTATTCGCCTATCCGGTACCCCGGTGGGAACAAGGGGATTTGTCACATCAGTTTATAAATTGAGGGTTCGTTCTTAAAAAACTGACCGTTGAACTGATATAAGAAAGATGGTCAGTTTCAGGCATTAACCCCCTACTTAGCTAAATAACTTGTGGGTGTATTCGCCTATCCGGTACCCCGGTGGGAACAAGGGGATTTGTCACATCAGTTTATAAATTGCTTACACGTGTATTCCATATTTTTTGTTTTATGGCAGGACAGATTCACTCCAAATTTCATTTGCAATTAATTTGCTTTTGTTTTATTCTTTACCAAGTTGACCAAGCATCTCAATGGAAGAGGGATATAATTGGTTCAGAGTCCATCTCCATGAGAATTATTGGTGTATGAAGAACCATCATGTATGTTTTGTATTTTGATGATGGAATATGGAGTTTGATCTAAAATGTTGGTAACAAAAAGCTACAGTCAAATTTAAGAAAATATTGACCAACACCATATAGGCTATTGAATCTAAACTTTGACATTTTCTTATAAAACATCAGTTTATTTTATATATTTTCCCTTTTCTTCTTTTATTATTTAATTAGGATACTGACTTAGATGTTTTGCCACATTACAAAATGTTTCTCGGGACACTTTGGCAACCACTTGTTTAGTGACCATTGAGACTTACATATAAAAAAGGATTTTAGTATAATAGTCTCACATTTTTAATTATTATAATTTAAAAAGTTGTCATTTTGTTGCTAATAAAGAATAAATATTTAAAATTTTAGAGATATAAATAAATATTTGTGTCATTTTTCATGTAGATTTATGTGTACAGATTTTAAGAAATAAAAATAATAATTTAATTCTATTTAATTGTTTTTAATAAACTTATATATATATGAAATTAATCCTTTTTGTAATAGATAATTTGAATTATAAATAAAATATATTTGTTTTAAACACAGAACCTGGACATTAATATTTGAGGTCTACATACTTTATAAATTTTTGTTGATTTTTTTCTTATTATTATAATTAAGAGTAATTGTAAATAGAGTGCTATGAATCTGCAAAATGTCATTTTAAAGATTGCATTTGACTCCTGAAATATGATATGAAGTGACAAGTTTAGTCATTTATAAGATTGCATTTGATTCCAATTGCAAAACACTTTTTATCCATAAAATACACAAATTGACAAATCATGTGATGCCACATCAGCGCACCAATAAAACATGACTTAGTGCACCACTATCGGTCTCACTTTTTTTTTGGATACCTAAACAAAAGGCATGTTGATGTGGCATCATATTGATGATGTGGCCCTAAAACGAAATATAGAAGCACTTGAGTTGTGAAATAAACTATTGTACAAAATTGGGAGTGATTTGAAATTTCCACGTAGGATTTTGAGAAAGGCGAAGTTAGGGTGCTCCACTATGGGCCCCTCTCCCCTAATGCTTGCTTCCTTATTTGATGTGCTAATAACATTGGTAAGACAATGTGAGGTGTCATTGCCCTTTTCAAATAAAGCTAAAGAATTAATTAATATAATATTTTAAATTGTCTTAATGAATTTATTTTATAACATTATTAAAAGGGCAACTTATTATTATTTTAAAAGGAAAGGTTCAATGTTATATTAATATGGGCAAAGGGTCTAAAATCAACATTTTATTAAATGGCTTCTCTAGACATGTATATTCTAAAATTTTAGAGGGAAAATGAGAAAAAAAAGTTATTTTAAAGAGCCTATAAAAGAAGAGGTTTGGGAGAGACAAAGGCATCCATTGTGTTGTGATCAAACCTTTGCTTATGAGATTGAATCCCATGTCTGTCTTTCCATCTAAGTGTGAAAACTCTTTCACATTAAAATTTGGAGAAGGAAAACCCTATAAATTTCTTTTTGGATTTGTGGACAAAAAGCATCTTATTCATTCAAACAATTCCATTAAAGGATTATTGTTGTGTTGAAGGTTTTGAACAAGTTCCATTTTCATGAGTATTATTGAAAAATTTCAAATTGTGAAGTTTGCTATAATGCATCACTATAGTTTTAGATGGTTTTTATATCATGTGAAGATTATTATCTTTCATTTGTTATGAGTAACAAATTATATAATTGGTTTTGGAGGTTATTCTTGTTGGGTTGTACAAGTTTGGTTTATAAGTTAGAATTTGTGTATTGTTTGGGCCTCATAAAAATGTCATTGGACAAAACTTATTGTTGCAACATTCTATTCATCTCTTGACTTGAATAAAAACCTTTGAGAACAATTTTATCTAGGCACAACTCTTTTGGCACAATCTCAATCCTCTCCATACCACTTACTAGGTTGAATCACTGCTCTTTTTGAAGTTAATAAAGGTTATTGACCTACACAACCCTTCTTCAAATCAACCACCCTTTTTAGAGTTGGAATAAAGGCATTTTAAAATTGCCAATTTTTGTTTTGGGGTTATTTTTGGTTATGGGTTATTATCATTGCTAGAGATTGTACCTCATTGAGTTTGCTTATTGTTTTTCAATTTACATTTTGGGCTATCAAACCTTCATTTTGGGTGTAGCACATATCAATATCATTGTTGAAATATAATATGTTATACTGTAATTTTTGGACCATAGTAGCTACTTATTACTTGGCTACACTATCTCATTATTAACTACAAATCAACTTATTTACCAAGCTATACTAGTTCCTAACTTTCACTCTTTTGCATTGCTATTTATAATACATCTATTGTAATCAATTATGAATTTTTAAGGAGATATTGCTAATTTTAGCTCTCATATTACATATTGTTATGTGGTTTTCTATGTGGCTCACCACTAGAAATAATTTGAGTTTGTATATTATTTTAGGATTGTAAGTCTAGAAAGCTATGTAGCCATGACATTAGTTTCATTTCCATCTATTGATTGCATGTAGAGTTGTGTAGCTTATTGCTTGTAAGTTAGTATCCCAATTACTATATGCTTTCACCTTGCCTAACCTAGGAACTTGGTGATCAAAATGTGAGGGGTTCATGTGTTTTCATTATAAAATTATAAAAAAAATACAAAAATCTATTTCAAAACATTGTAGTGGTACCAAAGTTGTGATCTTGCTAGCTTGTAGGAAAAGCAAACATTTTAATTTTAAATACCTCACTTCCATGCCAATGAAAAGAAACTATAACAGAAAAATATGAAAGCATTTTAAGTATCCTTATCAAATGTTACAAACTTTGTAGAGTATGAATAAGGAAACAAACCATTTCATTGTTCTTGTGAATCAAAGGGATAGAAGAGTAGAAGAAGGAAGATCGCCAACAAATAAATGTTATCAATCCCACTCCCAATATTTTTTAGATGAGGACCTTACACCAAGAAGAAGAAATATATTTTATTCACAAACTGATGAAAATACATAAGTAAAGGTATAAACTTGAGGCCACCAAAATTATTGATCAATATGAAGGAATGCCTAATGAATTCAAAGCAAGTTACCCTTGATGATAACTTGAAGATACTCAAAAACATGGGTTTAAAAAAAGAGAGGCTTATATGAATACACAAGGTAGATGAGCAAGATGGAAGATAACCCATAACCAAAGCTTCAAGAAGTTGCCGAAGAGTCAAAGCTAAAGAAAATGTTCCCAAAGGAGAAAAATCCCCCTGTCATACGGAAGGAGGATGGTACCAAAATGAACCTTGAAGAAAGAAACTTTAATTCTCATGTAAAGAATCTTGGGATCCAAGTCATAAATTTAAGAGTTGTTGAAAAATGTTGTCATATGTCAAAGGATTGGAAGACATTGCATATGGGCCAACCCATGTAATACACATGTTGGAGGTTTTAAATTTGTAAAATCAAATTTAAATAATTTATACGACCCCTCTCTTGGAGCTACTTCATTTAGAGGTGTTCAAATTTAAAAATAAAATTAATTAATATTTTTATGGGGTCTCAAAGAGGGACGACCCCCTAGGAAGGTGCGCCCAAATTTGGGAAAATAAAATAAAATAAAATGAAAATGTTGGTCGACCTATGTGGAGAGACACTTACAAATGAAAGGTGTGTCTTTTCTAAGAGTCTCCCTCCTTGGAAGAGATATAATAAGGCACTATGAAGGACATTTGAAGGCAAGCTTTTAACGAATATCTTTCTATACATCAACATATTTAAAGAATAATTTGTGGTAGATTTGTGAAGTCATTATGGTAGACTTATGAAGACATTATTGTAGATTTGGAAATACTACATTACGGATTTATGAGAGATAATTTGGAAGATCTGTGTGAAGGTGGTAGGACAGTTGCAAATTAAATTATCACATTTTTCTTGTGGAGGTTGGAGCCTCCTACTTGTGGAGATCGTGAGGTTGGAGCCTCTTGTTGAAGAGATTGGAGTCTCTTGTTGAGTTGGTGCTCAGTGGTGGGGATTGGAGTCTTTAGTGGATTGGTGCCTACAAATGTTGTAAGAAGATTAATACAAGCAAGATTTTTTCGTGGTTTTTTCTTGTAAGGGTTTCCACGTAAAATTATGTCTCTTGTGTATGTTCTAAATTACTACATCTTGCATGAATGATACTGCTATGGATAATTAGGGCTTGAAGTAATATTTCTATGCTTGATTAAGTTAAGGAATAAAGTCTTAATTTATACTAATTCACCCCCTTTGAGTATAAGTATGTGTTTCATCAATTGGTATCAAAGCAGGTTCCTTCAAAGAGCCTAACCGCTTGAAGGTAGATCTTGAAAAACACATGGTAGAAGAATTTAGATTTTCCTCAAATAAGGCACCACTATTTGATGGATTGAATTATGCTTTTTGGAGCATAAGGATGGAGACTTACTTGAATGCACTTGGGTATGATATTTGGTGATCTGTCGAAGTTAGTTATACTCCCCCTATAACCCCATTAATGAATCAATCTTAAAAGAAAGCAAGTGAGAACAATGCAAAAGCCAAAAATGCAATTTTGTGTGGATTAGCCGAATCAGAGTTTGTGAAAGTTACACATTGTAAATCGGCTAAAGATATGTAGGATAAGTTGAAAAATATCTATGAAGGATATGATAAGGTGAAGAAAGCCAAGCTTCAAACCCATAGAAGACGATTTGAGAATTTGAAAATGAAGGACAAAGAGGGTATCACCACCTATCTGGTTCATGTGGATGAAATCATCAACACTATTTGTGGACTTGGAGAAAAGGTCGAGGAGGCAACAATTGTGCATAAGGTTTTGAGATCTCTTCCAATGATCTTTGATGCAAAAGTTTCCACCATCTAGGAGATAAAGGATGTAGACACTTTGAGGATGGATAAGTTGCATGGGATCCTCATGCATATGAAATGAGGATGAAGAAGGAGAAGCCATCAAAACGAGAAGCAACCTTCAAAGTATCCAAGAAGATGAAGAATAAAGGACATATATCAAGTGAAAGTTTAAGTGATGAAGAAGCACATCTTGTAAGAAAGTACAAGAAAGGATTCAACAAACATAAAGGTAAGTCTTCTCTTAAATATTTCAATTGTGGTAGAATAGGTCATTTTGCTTCTAAATGTCCATAGGCCGAAAGTGAGAGTAGTGAAGAGGAAGAAGATTACTATAAAAGGAAAGAAAGGAAATACCATCATAACAAGAAAAGGGACGTATGAGGGAAGCAAGAAAGGAAGAATTTCCGAAGGCATAAAAAGAGCCTCTGCATTCAAGAAACAAGTAGCTCATCCAAAGAAAGTAGTGTGTATGGAAGCTTCTCCGATAGTGATCAAGAGATACTCTTTATGGCGATGGAAGTAAAGGAGGATGAAGATAAAATAAAATAAGAAATATATTCGAAAGAACACATCGAAGATAATGAAGAAGATGACCTTGAGAAAGAATTCAAAATTTCCCATAACAAGATTGAGAAGCTTAAGAGAAGGAATTTGAGACTAAAGTCATGACTTCAAGAAGATAGTAAAGTAAAATCATCTCAAAGTCTTGAAAAATCAGAAAGAATGATCATGAATGTGAAGGTTCAAATTGAGGAAGCAAAAAAAATTGAAGAAGTTGTAAGAGACCAGCTGAAGGCAAAGAAATTGGAGTGCGAGAAGTTAGAGCTTGAAGTTGTTTCATTAAGGAAGGAGTTGGAAAAATTGAATCGAAGTATGAAGTACAAAAAGAGCACTGAAATCTTGGAAGAAATTATAAGCTCCCAAAGATCACCTTTTATCAAGATAGGTCTTGGTTTTGAGGAAAAATATAAGACAATCAAAGAAGGTTCATGTTCCAATGCCACAGAGTTACCAAAGTAGACAAATGAAGAAAATCCCAAAAGCTATGCAAATATGCCCAAAGGCTCCATTAATGATGACAATTCAAAGAAGAGAAAAAGTAATACTACTTAGAAAATGAACATTCCTCCCAAAGACAACAATGAAGGCTTCAAGAGACCATGCCCCAAAAGGCAAGCACAAATAAATAAGTTCCAATACCTGCTTTTATGGCTATTGTTTCTTTTGCAATAAATTTGGTCACAAGGCAATAGATTGTAGAGCTCATACGAGGGATTTGGGTTTTCTAAAGAGAAACTATAATCCATTTGTCCCTCTAATGGATTACAATATAATATGCTACAAGTGTAATAATTTTGGTCATACAACACATTCTTGTAGAAGTGACTTTTCCGAACGTCCAAAACAAAATAAAAGGAGGATTTTCTTGACATACCAAAAGAGAAATCTACAAAAAATTGAAAAAGAAGGATCTTGATACGAAAGAAAAATCCATGGTTGCACAAGCAACCCTACATGCACAAAATGAAGAAAATCAATGGTACATTGATAGTGGTTGCTCAAGACATATGACAAGGGATAAAAACAAGTTCATCACTTTGAAGGAGATTAATGGATGCACTGCAAAGTTTGGAGACAATGCCACACCAAGAATCATAGGAAAAGACTCTTAGTTTCGACAATGGAAAGGCAAAGATCGAGAATGTATTAAATGTCGAAGGGTTAAAATAAAATCTTCTAAGTGTGAGTCAATTGTGTGATCAAGGGCACACTCTCATATTTCATCCAAGTGGTTGTGAAATAAAAAAAAAAACATGAATAGAGAAACTTGTTGCTGATGCTAAGAGAACTGCAAACAATCTCTACACTTTTAGAGAATTCAAAGGAGAAAAATGTTGTGTGGCACAAGAAGAAGAGAGTTGGTTATGACACAAAAGGATGGGACATTTGAAATTTGATAACATTATGAAGATTAGCCATAAGCAATCTATAAGGGGCATGCCAAGGATAACAAATCCGTGTAATACAATCTACAAACAATGCTAATGTGGAAAGAAAACAAGTTCGAGTTTCAAATCAAAGGAATTCTTCATCAAAGAATTTGGAACTCATTCATACTAGATTATGTGGGCCAACAAGGACTAAAAGCTTACAAGGTGAGAGCTACTTCATGTTGTTAATATATGATTATTCTAGGATGGTAGATTAATTTCTTGAAAGAAAAATTGGAAGCTCTTGAGAAGTTTAAGACCTTTAAAGCTCTAGTAGAGAATGAAACCAGTTTAAGAATCAAGTGTCTAAGTTTGGATAGAGGAGGAGAATTCATCTCAAATGAGTTTGAAGATTATTGTGAACAACACGAAATAAAAGGACAATATTTGACTGCAAGGACTCCACAACAAAATGGAGTTGTTGAGAGGAAAAATAGGACTGTTAAGGGATAACAAGAGTGATGTTGAATGAGTCTAATCTTAGTGATACCTTTTGGAAATAAGTGGTGCACATGATAGTCTATGTGCTAAACTGAGCATAATTTAGGGTAAATAATAACAAAACACCCTACGAGCTTTGAAAGGGAAGGTCTATGTTAGTGAAGTATTTTAAAATATTCAAAAGCAAATATTACATTCAGCGAGACGACAAAGACTTGGGAAAGTTTGATTCCAGGTGTGATGAAGGCATCTTCCTTGGAAATTCCATAAGAATTAAAGCCTATAGATGCTATAACAAGAGATTGCACAAAATTGTTGAAAGTTCAAATGTGAGTGTTGATGAAGACATCAAAAGGAAATAGTACAAGAAGTTGATCATCAAGAAGATAGCATTACAAAAGAAGTAGAGGAAGAAGATGAAAATGGTGAGGTTGAACAAAGAAATCCAAAACCACCATCTAGAGCACCAACCAAGGCTCCATCTAGATTCATCCAAGGAACCATCCAAAAAATCTGAACATTGGTGATAAAGACATAAATCCAAACAAGGAGGAGATTAGCCAGTTCATCTAAACATGAAAACTTATGCTTTCTCTCTAAAATAGAACCAAAGAATTTTATAGAAGCAAGTGAAGACAAGCATTGGATAAAGGCTATGGAAGAAGAGTTGGATCAAATCAAGAAGAATGAAACTTGAGAACTTGTCCCAAGACCTAAGGACAAAAATGTGATTGACACAAAATAGATATTTAGGAATAAGTTTCAAATGAAGATGGACAAGTTATGAGGAACAAGGCAAGATTAGTAAGCAAGGGATACACTCAAGTTGATGGAATTGATTTCGAAGAAACTTTTTCTCCAATTGCTCGTATGGAGGCTATAAGGATATTTTACCATTCGCTTGTTTAAAGAATTTCAAAGTCTATCAAATGGATGTCAAATCAACCTTTCTAAATGGAAACTTGGAGGAAGAAGTGTATATTGAACAATTAGAATGATTTCTCCTATTAGAGAATGAGGACTATGTATGCAGACTAAAGTAAGCACTTTATGGGCTAAAACAAGTCCCCAGGGCTTGGTACTCAAGGTTGGACAAGTATCTACAACAACAAGGCTTCAAAAAGGGTATTGTCAGTAGCAATCTATACATCAAAAATGAAGGTGATCATTAGTTGATTGTTGTTGTTTATGTGGACGACATTATTTTTGTAGGTAGCAATGATAAGATGTGCTGGGATTTTCCAAAGAACATGCAAAAGGAGTCTGAAATGTCCATGCTTGGTGAGTTGTCTTTCTTTCTTGGGTTGCAAATTTCCCAATCAGATAAGGGGATATTCATTTCACGAACCAAGTATAAAAAATAAATTTTGAAGAAGTTTAGGATGGAGGATTGCAATCCAGTGAGTACTCCCATGGTCACATGATGCAAATTAAGCAAGGACGATGAATCTCCAGAGGCGAATCAAACTCTATATAGGTCTATGATTGGAATTTTGCTATATTTGACAACAAAACTTGACATTATGCAAACAGTGAAGATGATATTCAAGTACTTAAAGGGCACTATGGATTTTGGGTTGTGGTACCCAAGAGGTGAAGATTTCACCCTCACAACATACATGGATGCAGATTGGGCTGACAATATTGATGACATAACAAGTATAAGTGGAGGAGCATTTTTTCTTGGCCGCAATCTTATATCATGGTTAAGTAAGAAACATGAATCGATTTCTTTGTCCACAATAGAGGCGAAATATATTGCAACAACTTCTTGTTGCACTCAAGTCCTTTGGATGAAGAAAACCTTGCAAGACATCAAGGTTGAGTATGAGCACCCCATATCCATCTTTTGTGATAATACAAGTGCGATTAACATATCAAAGGACATAGTTATGCATTCTAAAATGAAGCACACCCAAATCAAATCATTTTTTAAGAGAGCAAGTGGTTGATCAGTAGGTGAAGTTGGAATATGTTGCTACAAAGGAACATATTGCAAATATTTTCACAAAGCCACTACCAAAAGAGACTTTTGAGTACTTGAGGGAGAAATTGGGAGTAATATCACTCTCATATAGTCATTAAATGATTCAAAAGAAGCATATGTTCAGGGGGAGCTCTTTATTGTCTTATCTTTAAGCCTCAAGATACCTTTGCCATTGATGTTAAAGGGGGACAAGTAGAGTAAGGGGGAGCATGTCACTCAAGGGGATCATATCAGTCAAGGGGAGAAATATTAGTCTTATTGTATTTTAAGATTATTACTTTACAAGGTTGTCATCAATGATAAAGGGGGAGATTGTTGGAAAAATGTTGTCATTGATGTCAAAGGATTGGAAGACATTGCATATGGGCCGACCCATGTTATACACCTGTTGGAGATTTTAAATTTGCAAAATCAAATTTAAATAAATTAGATGACCCCTCTCTTGGAGTTGCCTCATTTGAAGTGTTTAAATTTAAAAATAAAATTAATTTATAGTTTTATGAGGTCTCAAAGAGGGACGAACCCCTAGGAAGGTGTGCCCAACTTTGGGAAAATTAAATTAGATTGAATTAAATTAAAATGTTGGTTGACCTATGTCGAGAGGCACTTATAAATGAAAGGTAATTTCTTTTGGAAGAGTGTGTGTCTTTTCTAAGAGTTGTCATCCTTGGAATAGATATAATAAGACATTGTGAAAGACATTTGGAGGTAAGATTTTAACGAATATCTTTCTATACATTAACATATCTGGAGAATAATTTGTGGAATTTTTTTGAAGTCAATATGGTAGACTTATGAAGACATTATTTTAGATTTAGGGAAGATATTATTACAAATTTGGAAAGGATACACTGCAGATTTATGAGAGAAAATTTGGCAGATCTGTGTGAAGGTGGTAGGGTAGTTGCAAATTAAATTATCAGATTTTTCTTGTGGAGGTTGGAGCCTCCTACTTGTGGAGATTGTGAGGTTGGATCCTCTTGTTGAAGATATTGGAGTCTCTTGTTGAGTTGGTGCTCAGTGATGGGGATTGGAGTCTCCAGCAGGTTGGTGCATACAAATTTTATAAGAAGATTAATACAAGCAAGATTTTTCTAAGATTTTTTCCCGTAAGGGTTTTCATGTAAAATTGTGTCTCTTGTGCATGTTCTCAAATTACATCTTGCATGTATTGTTATTGTAATTAATATTTAATTGCACTTGCATAACTTTACTTAGGTATATTTTAATTCCTAGGTTAATTATTCTCATCCTTATCTTGTTGAGCTATCTTGTTGCTCAAGATAAGATTAGGGTTATGCATACTTTGCTTTTATAAAACAAATCATCTCATGTAATTATGAATTCATGAATATTATTTTTTGCACATATTTTGCAAAGCTCTTGATTTTCTCTTATGTGGAAGGTTATTTTATGGTTTGCATTTCAGATCTTGGTTTCTAACATGGTATCAGAGCCTTGATTTGCAACCCCTTCTCAATATTTTGGAGAATTTCAATGCAGAGCACGTTCAGGGTTCCTTGAGGGTTTCATTCCTTGAGCATATTTATGGAGCGTCTTTGATCAGTTTGGGGTTTTCCATTGGATTCAGAGTGCTTGAAAAAGTCAGAAATGACTTTTATTTCATTCATTTTGGTCACCGTTTGCCAGATCTACGAGGGTTTCAAGCTCAGTGATTTTTCTGAGAGATTTGGGGGTCGCTTAATTTTCTGGGCACTGTGGGCCAAAACGGACCTTGCTGTTGGATTCGTAGTGCCCAAAAACTCCTATTTTCATATAAAATTTGTCCAATTTGGACACAGTTGACTGGGGAGGCAAAAACATTTTGCTCGAGGGCCGTACGGCCCTAGGGCACACATTCTAAGGTTCATTTTTTGAAAAAAAATCAAAAATCAAAAATCAAAAAATCAAAAATCTGCAAAGGTTTTTGCGCGACTAGTTCAAATGGGTGCCACCACCAACCTGCCACCCGACGACCACCCACAGACTGCTGCCTCCAGCGGCTCCTTCCTTCCACTGCCAAGTCTTAGCCCCCGCGGGTTTTAAAGGAGGTCCTGTGAAGAACCAGGAGCTCGAGCTCTAGCCCCTCGCCGCCCGAAGCACCCGCCCCAGTCACATGGGTGACCAGGGGCTCTGCCCTAGGAGCCTGCCGCCAGCCCCCTGGTCCACCCAGGCGACCAGGGGCTCTATTTTTTTAGCCCCTGAGGGCTGCAGAAGGCCATATTGGACATTTTCGGAGCACTTTCACGGAAACGGGCGTAACTTGGGCATATGACGTCATTTTTTTGCAAACAAGATATTGCCGAAAAGCTGGTTCGACGCTCTACACAATGGTGTAGGTATAATTTTTTGGTTTTGAATTTTTGATGCCTTTTTCAGCCTTAGAAGTCACATGTTGCTCCAGGACATATCTTTTGACTCGCTTATCTTTTAACATGTATGATACTGCTATGAATAATTAGGGCTTGAAGTAATTGTTGTCAATAGTTTTGCACCCTGCTGAATGCAATATTCAACAAACTACTGAAACATGGAAACCTCTTTCAGATGTGGGTGATTTGCACGAAAGAGGAATCTCCAGAGTGAGCTGGTTCTCCGAATGATAAATCCTATTCTAAAACTTCAGGGGGAAAGAGGGAAAAGATGAAATGAAAATAAATCTGAATCTAACTGATGATTGATTAAAACTTCTGACATAAAATGAATCCTGCCACTCACAACAATTCCTTTACTACAATGGTTCCTACAATCTCACCAATACATGATCTCATCATTAATTCATATGAAGATTCAAAACTTCGAATACAACATATAACATGAAAACATGAAACCTTGTGCAGAAAAACTCATAAAGGTAGGACATTAAGGTTTCAAATTTTGATACACAAAACATCAAACTGCTGTTACCAGTTCTAAGACAAGAAAGTGGAAAGAAGAACTCTGCTGTATTATTGGAACTGAAAGAGTGTCAATCTGTCAAAACTGAGTACAATGTTCACAAGCTCAAAAAATGCATAAGAACAGGAACTCTGATCTCAACTACTGAGAGAGGAGAGTTGAAAAGACTAAGTCTTTGAAAAAGAACTCTCAACAAACCCTAATTTGAGCTCAGAAAAAGCTCAAGGAAAAAAGGCCTCAAACTGTCTCAAAAACTGCATAAAAGCAGAAAAAAGCATACTGCTTTTATGATCACACTATCAAGCCTCTAAAAACAGGCTAATCTTGCTTTAAAAGCTCAAAAAAACCTTATCTCTCCAAGATAGGTCTGAAATCCGACCAAGAGGAAAAGTCAACAAAAATCTGCTAAAAATAGCAAGAAAACACAAAGCAATTATAGAATATCACTTTTATGATTCTGCTTTACAAGATGCAGATTTGCACAATTTATCTATTTTTTGCAATTAAATATTGAAAATATTTTGCAAAAAAGAAAGCTCCTTATTTCTCCATTACAATATCTTGATTTTCTCAAAAATCATAAAAACATTAACACAATTATCCTCTTTCATATCTTCAATCTTCATTGATTTCTTTAAAATCAATCAAAATAAAACCCTAAAGAATAATTAACCCTAAGTCATAGGGTATTCACAAATATTATTATTGTCTAAGCCTTACCCAACTTCATATTTCACTAAGGCAAAACAAAATAAGTCATAAAACTTTACTATGACCTAGGCACATAAAATTGTCGACCACCCCACATATACATTAGCTCAAATTTTAATAAAGGTCATAATGCATAGATTATAATTTTGACCCCATTTGAAATTCACCACATGCTTTGATTGAACATTCTGGACCATCATGATGTTCGAATTAGGGTTTCGGTCAAAACAAAATCAAACCCTAATGATCACTCATTTCACACTCTTCAACTTTGAAAGAAAGAAGCTCTGCCACCGCCATGACTGTGTCAAATTCAAGCTCAAATGCTTTGATGACCTTCTCCATGTTCACCAGTGATCTGAAACTCCAGTGGGTAAGCTTTGTTATGTCCGTATTGAAGTTCTTTCACTTATTATTGAATACCAAAAGGCCCTAAGGCCGCAGCCTGTATGAGTTTACTCTCTGATTTTCTCCTTGCACTTTTTGTGCTTGTTAAGCTTGGCCGACCTGTTATAATCTTGTGTTTATCTCAAAATATCTAAGAGGAAGCTCGCCTTGTGGGTTTTGTTCTTCTCTCCCGAGCACGAGGGTAAGCCATCTGGACATAGCTTCAGAGCTTTTATGACATCACATTTTGTTCTTCTGGCCCTAAGGCCGCGGCTACACACAGTCTAATATCATCATTTTCTTGTTCTTCTGTGCTCATATCTATCATTGTTGTGTTCTATTCTACTGTGAGAGCTCAACCATCACTTAAGAACTCGAACCCCTGCATTTGGAAGCTATCTGCAACTTTGGCCGCGGCTAGAGAGCTCCATCAGAAATATGAACTGGTAACTTCTTTTGCTAAACATTGATCTTCAGAAACTTAAAGAACTTCCTTCTCTACTCATAGATTTTGGCCATGTTTAGGCCGAACCAAAAGTGCATTGTATAAAGCATTCTTTTGAATTTTGGACTCGACCCAGAACAACAAACTCCTCTTTATGTATATCTAAGTGTATATCTGCTTGTGGGTGTCGTAGAAATTTGAATAAAACTACATCTTCTTCCTTCTGTTGCTCGACCCAACTTATGAAACTTGCATTTTTTGTATATTCTTGCTATTTAATTCAAGATTTCACATGGGTTATCACCGTAGCTACTTCCTTTGCATTTTGAAGCTAAACTAAAAGTGGGTCTCTGAAATTATTAAAGAAAACTGTATTTCCATTACCTCTGAAGCTTGAATTAGCACAAAAATCTGCATATTTTGTAGTTATACTGCTTTTGAATGTAAAACCCAAAATGGGTATCATAGATTATTACATTTTTTGTACCTTGAATGCAAACCCACATGTGGGTACCATAGATAATTGAGAATAGTTCTATTTCGTACTCCTGAAACACATATATAAGTCTATTTCTGAAGAAAACTGTACTCTTCGTTCTCTGATGCCTGACCCAGCTCCTCTCTGCATTTGGTTTTCTTTACATGGCTTATCACCGTAATTGAATCCTCTGTATTCTGAAGCTCAAACCCTGAAAATCGATATCATATATTCATTTGCATTTAATTCATAAGTCGGCCTGTAATAGTTGGTGCAACTCTTCGAGATTCTATGATTGTATTTCAAACTCTACCGTAGACTTACTTACACATAAAGAACAATGCTCCTTGAAGATTGTCTTAAAGTATCTTTTATTTCTGCTGTTACTCTTCATTCCTGAAGCTTGTTTGTAGTATTAAAAGACTACAACTGCCCTTCCAGTATGACTTCTTTGTGGATGAAATACACTAGAATATACTAATGATGAACATCGGCCATGAGTCCTTAGAAGGCTGGAATTGTATATGCTAACTGTATCACCTAAATATTGACTTCATGCTGCTTTCTTTGCACACATAAAATCTCTCTTTTAAATTTAATTTTGTAGAGTTCTTACTCAAGGTATAATCTGTTCATTCCGAAAAATGAAAATTGCTTTTATGTGTTAAAATGTATTGTTTGAGACTGTGCACAATTGTCTGTACGATACCTTTTAATCATTCCAGTGTTTGTCTGTTGTAAAAGGACCTCTTAGTGTATATTATATCCATGCTTGCTCACTGTATGCACAACAGTGTTCTTTGACCTTCCTTAACCTTAACATAGCAGCTTTTACCTTCTGCTTTTGAATTCCGTAGAGATTTTTGAATTGAAACATTACATCACTATGAACCACCTCTACTCACCAGTTCATATGTATAATTGACAACTCAGAACTTTTTCTGGAAAGGAAATGCTTGCTCTTCCCTTATTATTCTGGAATGATCACTTTGTCATTACACTCATAATGCTGTATTTATCTTTACTAGTCAACTGGAACTATTGATTCATTTAGCTCTTGAATACACTATCTGTGTTCGTACTCAGCTGTAACATGGTACTCTTCATGCATTTTTATGTTCCACTTGATAAAATTCTTTCAAAATCTGTTCTCTTTCGTGATGAAAATTAAATCAACCATTAAGGCATAATGTATGCCTGTTCACTATCCGAGAAAGAATTGATGAACTGAAACTTACATGACATATGATTACGATCAGCAAAGAAAATGAACTTATTCAACAATTTCTGATGTAAATGTACTCAGTTAAATTCCTTAAGTGAACTAAACTCACTGTTCACTTGTAGCCTTCAGAAAGCAACCCTGATCGTTATGAATGCACAGTTGGTTTCGTTGCTTGATGGATAACTCTGTTTTACTCTTTCAGTTGTTCTCATTTCTTTTGATGAATATGATAAAGTATCCTTCAAAATCAGCCCATTTAATGAATAGGGCAGCATGTCGAGCTCTACCCTTGTGGGAGCCCATTTTCCTCCACATGCTTGGTCTTCGAATAATGTTCAGCTTCGTGATTTTACCTATACCTGCACAAGGAAGCAAACAACGTTAGCATAAAAACAGAACATGATGATCATGATATTGTTACTTCTTCAGTTCACTTCTTTCGTACTGCACTTGATTGATTGTTTCAATGCATGGTTAATAGTAGGATGTACTATTGTGGGTGCTCCATATAAGTTACATCATAATCGGAGCCACTGACATCCCTCTTTTCCTCTTACAGGTCGACGGAGCTCAAGAAGGCAAGGTGCACCATTCGGCATCAAACGTCGATAATCAAGCAATGATGATTATGTTGTTCCTTATGTGTTTTCCTTTCTGCATCTCTTGTAGTGCAATGTGCTATTAGCAATGTGTTGTAACAGTTATATCCATGGCTTGTGTGGATCTTTGATTTCAATTCTTCTTTTCAATTGAAAAAGGAAAATGCATTTTCATGCAATGTTGTAATATCATTCTGATTGTGAAATCAAATGAAGCCTTGTAAATTATGAGTTTCTTCATGAAATAAAAGAAAGCATCTGAAATGCTATTTGCTCATGTTATCAATTCTGTACTTCTTTTAAATCTGCAAAATCTGAATGGCACTCTGAAAACTCAATTCCTTCTTTTAAATGTATAACTATTTCTCAATGAATAATAATAAAACTGTGAAACAACATTTGAACTTAAGTGCAATTCCACCTTATGATGTGATAACATTCAGCCAGCTCCTCCAATTGAGTTGAGGCGAAAAATTGGTAACAGTAATATTGCTATTCTTGATTAAGTTAAGGAGTAAAGTTTTAATCTATACTAATTCACCCCCTCTCTCAGTACAAGTGTGTGTTTCATCACAAGCAAAGAGGAGATGATGTAAGAAGAAAAGTCAAATAAATTTGATGAACTCGAAAAGAAGGTGATGAAACTAAAAATAGTGATGGATACATTTGAGCAAAGAGTTGGAGAATATGTTAATTTTACGTCTAAAAAGTGTGTATGCTAGCATACTATTGATGCAATCAAGGAGGAGAAACATCACCAATTGAATGTATAAATGAAAAATATGTCCTTATTCAAAAAATATCCATCAATATTTAAAAGATTGAGTCAGATAAGAGTGATTTTCATGATAACTATGAAAATTAAATTGAGAAAAAAAATTAATTTCCAATATCTTGATTAGCCAAAATAGTGGTGTTTCAATAGAAGTCTTTTAGAAGCATCAACAAAAAAAGATAAGCACTTGGACCATTTCGGTGATTACAAATGAAAATATGGTGATTACAAATCAAAACATGGTGATTACAAATCAAAATATGAAAGGGATGTTTTGTACCAATAAATATTTTTGGTTCAATTTTAGAATGATTATACTAATAAGCACACAGTTGAAAAGGATGTTTTATTGGAATTGAATGGGAGGTGTTGATAACAGTAAGCACTTTGACTATCTCCATGGTTTTCACTCAAGGCCTGAAACTAATGATACTAGTAGAGATTTGATATCATTGCAAGATTCTTGTCATCATGGGAAGTATGGAGAGAAGGTAAAAGACACAAATCATAACAAAGGGCACATAGATCCTTCACTTAAGGTTTTCTACATATATAAGTCTAGTATCCAAGTGATTCTTTGAGACACCTAAAATTGAAGTGTGAAGTGGAGAAAACAAATGGTTTTCATCAAAAATAACATCTTGTTGGTTCATTGTGTGTTTATTTCCATTACAATTGCTCAAGGTATTTGTAATGTGCTTGATCTCTTTGGTGTTATCAAGAATGTGAAATAGGATCTTTTGAAGGAGGTAGTTGATGGCCAAATATATGATGTTTGGAAAGTAGTGAATCCCAAATAGTGTAGTCTCCTTTTGAAGCATATCAAAGGTTAGTGATTGAGAACTTTCCTAAGATGATAAACTTTAAAGGAGAAGTGGATGTTGTGCATAAAATATCTATGATCAAGTTTCCAACTCTTAGTTATACCCGAGTGGTGTAAAGAAAAAATATGGTGGAGAGTGCATTTTTTACATAAAGTAGCCCGTGGGTAAGTTTAAAATTTTAGGAACAAAATAAATAATGGATAATTGTAAAAGCTTTCCCATAATCTGATAAATTGGGTGATGGACACATCAAATCCCAAGGATGATTTTGGATCTTGGTATTATATAAATATTTAGTTGGGAAGAATTGAAAAGTTGGGTTTGCATGAGGACAAGTAAATTTTAGGAAGGATGGGTTGTCATGTTTCATTTTTAAATAAAGCTAAGGAAATAATTAAAATAATATTTTAAGTTATTCTAACAATTTTATTTTATAACATTGTTAAAACGGAAACCTATTATTAATATAATTAAATTATAGGTTTAGTATACTAAAATTAGACCTAAGAAAGTGTCATTAAGAAAAAGGGCCAAACGAGATGTTTTATTAAAAAATCTTTCTAGACACTTCTAAAATAAAGTTTTGGAGGGAAAAGAAAATAAAAAGTTTCATCAAAGAGACTATGAAAGGAGAGGTTTGGGAGAGAAAAAGATATCCATTATATTGTGATCAAACCCCAAGTTTTGAGATTGAAGCCACACGTTCATCTTCCTAAGAGATTTTTTTTTTGTTATTAAAATTTGGAGGAAAAAAACCCTCAAAGTTTCCTTTTAGATTCAAGGATGGAAATCCATTTATCCGTTCAAGCCATTCCATTTAGGGACTTTCATTTTGTTGAAGGTTTTGAAGAATTTCCATTATCATGAGTATTATTAAATATTTTCATATTATGAAGTTTGTTACCATGATTTATACCACCACTATAGTGATTTATATCTTTTTTATAGTGATTTGTACTATTACTACAATGGTTCACATAACTATTACAGTAATTTGTACTACTAAATGCAACGATATGGTTCTAGATCATTGTTATATATTGTGAAGATTATCATCTTGCATTTGTTTCCAACAAAAAAATATATCATTGGGTTTGGAGGTTATTCTTGCTAGGCCATACAAGTTCAGTTTATAAGTTGGAATTTGTGTATTGTTTAACCCTCATAAAAATTCATTGGACAAAACTTATTGCTACAACATTCTATTCATTTGTTGACTTGTATGAAGACCTTTGTGAGTTATTTTATCTAGACATGACTCTTTTGGGAGTTATACAAGTTCTTGTCTTGGCCATACCATTTGTTGGGTTGAGTCACTACTCTTTTGAAGTTAATAAAGGAAAGTATGACTTGTAGAACCCTTGTTCAAATCAACTACTTGTTCTAGACTTAGAGTAGAGCATTTTAGGATGGTTTATTTCTATTTTGTGGTCATTCCTAGATATTGTATGGGTTATTATCATTAGTGGAGGTTGTACACTCAGGTTGTACCTCATTGAGTATGATTATTGTGTTTCAATCTATATTTTGGACCTAAAACCTTTATTTTGGGTGGAGCACATGCCAATCTCATTGATGGAATATAATATAGCTTGCTACAATTTTTGGATTGCTATAGCTACTTATGACTTGGCCACACTATCTCATTTTTAGCTACAAATTAGCTTATGTAATAGGTTGTACCAATTCATCACCATTCACTATTTTATAATTTTTATATTGTTGTTCATGATATTTCTGTTTGTAATTAACTATGGATTTAAGGAGATATTACTATTTTTTAGCCCTCATATTCTCATATTGTTATATAATTTTCTATATAGTTCATTGTCGTAAATAATTTTAATTTGTAGATTCTTTCAATATTGTAAGTCTAGAAGGTTATCCCATCATGACATTAGTTTTATTGTACAACTTTCCAATAGTAAGTTAGTATCCCTACCATTGTATGCTCTTACCTTGTTGGATTCAAGAACTTAATGATTAGACTTTATGGGTTTCATGCATTTTTATTATAAAATTATAAGAATAAAAAAATGTAGTTTGTAACATTATAGAGGAGTGTAGGAATGGATTCACATGATAATAGGAAGGAAACTTCCTAGTTGTTACAATACTAGCTAAATTTTTTGATTGTGTATGCAACACTAAGGGTAAGGTCCCATGGAGGGGGGCTTTCTAAAAAAATTTAGTGGGTGCTGCTGAGATTTTTTAGGAATATTTTAAAGTTGGTGGTCCCATGAATTCAATTTTGCAATTCAACTTAAAAGTTTGAGCTCCAAAATTTAAGGAATGAACTGGAGTACTTTGATAAAAATTAATAATTAAATAAAAATTCTCTCATTTTTTTGTTTTTTTAGGAATTAAAAATTTTAAGTGATAGACAAGTGGCTGAAAAAATTCCTAAGCTATAGGGGCAATTTCTAGCCCCACCTTAATTTCACCTGCTGGAAATTGCATTCGTAAAAGGTAGGGGCTGCTATTTTTTAGGAAAAGATTCCAATTAATCCTCTAGAATATTTTTTTTTGCTTCATGGGACCGCTTGATCCATGAAAATAGAAGCCCAAACTCCCCCATGGGACCATACAGTAATTGCAATGGAAAATTTGTGTGTTAGAGATGTCATTAAAGTAGTGGTTGGGTGGGCACCTTTGAAAATTCAAACTACGTTTAATATAGTAATATGTTCTTGTGAGTTTTGGGCTAGTACTTTAAATCTTTAAGCTCCTTATGCTTATAATCCATTTTTTCCTTAGGTGGGCTTAAAATATAATTTAGATTTTTTGAGGATCCCATCTCAACATTTGAGCTCCTATTCAATTTGTAAGCTCAAATATCACTTTCCTTTATTTTATTTGTAAATAATGAGTAAAAGTATGCTCCTTTCCTTTAATGATTGTGTCACTTAAGTGAAAGTTTGTTGGCACATTGTTTTGATAACCAATCTATTTGAGACATGGTATGGTGATTGATGTGGAGGCTTCCAAATTTCTCCATCTTGATTAATGATTCTTATCAATAAAGAAACTTTCATGCCCTAAAATTTATACAACTAAATAATACACAACCACTTTTTTTTTTGGATAAAATACGTATAAACACTAAAAATTGTTAATTGCACATGAACATAGCAACATAGTAATGATAACAATTTATTTTAATAACACTTATATTAGTGTCTTAATTACCTTTATTCCTTACCATTCCCTTTTAATATTTATATTCACTAACATTATTAATATTGTCACTATTATATGTTTTTGCTAAGTAATGATTATAATAATATTATCTTAATACTCAATATTAATATTTTATTTCTTAATACCACCTTCGTTAAGAATCCAATTCAATGATTATGTCACTCACAACATTTATACTTAACATTACCCTCACTTATATTACAAAGAATATTATTACCAAGTGGATAATCTAGAAAATCCATTTGCTTAAAGAAAACCCTTTAGAAGAATTACATTCCTTGATTACTTTCATGATGCCTTTAAGACTTATACAGTGCACAAAAATACAAAAGAATAATTATTCCTGAACTTGATTTTTTCTTTTTTTACTTATAATAAATTAGCATGATTCCAACTTAAATTACTATCTTAACTAAAGATAACAATAGTTAATTGTTGATAATCCAATTTGTTATCAGAATCCAAATAATTAGATTAACCCAAAAAAAAGAAAAAAAAATTAATTAGAACACTTATAATCTAATCATACTTAATTTAAGAAATCATTTCCTTTTTAGAATTATCATAAACCAAAAGTATTATTAATTAGAAATTTGCCTTCACACCATAAACTAAGCAATCTTATTTTATTTTCTTTTAAATTGTTTTCATTTAAATTGTCCTAAAATCTTAATTAAATTTTAGTTATTCCAAATTACAAAAAAACTGTGAATCCTTAAATCTAAAAAAAACTCATTTAAAAGGAAGAAAACTACTATTCAAAATTGATTTTTTAATTCTTTATTCCCCAACTTTCTAAATTCTTTTTAGAAATAAAATTAGTTTCCTTCTTTTTTTGATTTATTAGATGATCTAACAAAAAAAAACTATTTTTAATTAGAACTAAATTTCTAAAAACTAACTCACCAATTGATTTTTTTTTTTTTTTAATAAGGCTTGTCTTTTATTGCCTTTGGATTTGCAGCCCAAACAATTAGATGGTGGAATCAATATTTTCTTGAGTAAATTTATGTTTGTGTGTTGTAGATTTTAAAGGATTTGAAGTTAAATGATAATTGGTATATCTCATTATTTCTAAAAGATTGTAAAACTCAACAACTCATATTATTTTTTCGAAATTCTTCTTGAAGATTATTAAAATATATTATTTTACATATACTTTCATTTACAATTGATTCAATGAGTCTCCTTTACAATTGTAAAATTCACCTAATTCATTAATGTATATATTATATTAAAATAGATAGTTGATTATCTTTGAAATCATTCCCTAACATATTTTTAGCATTATCTACCCAAATCACATGAACTTACCTATGTTTTTCCAAGGTTTGAATCTTACTTAAAATTTTACTAAAAAAAACAACATATCTGTTATTACAAGTGTATCAAGCCCTTGAACATGGGGTCAAGCCCCTTCCCAAGCCTTCCTAAAAATTAGAACTTAAACCCATGAAGTCTTATGCAAGTCGATTTCTTATTATATCATTTTCGTATATGACAAAAGATTCATAATATTTATTTTAATATAAGTTTTTAATTATTTATTTTAATACGAAGTTAATATAAATCTTGAATTATTAGATAGACATTTTATATATTTTAATTATAATATGACGATTTTGATAAGAAAGGGAAATCAAAGTTTCAAAATAATTTTATATTTTTACATTATTATATTTAGAGAATATATGTATAGATATTTATCTATCTTTTAAGTACATTTGTGAAAATAAGTATAATACATTAGATGAATGTATGTCAAAATTAAAAGAAGATTAAATTTATTATCTAACTAATCATTTTACAAAGTAAAATCCAATAAGAAGGTAAGGACCAAGTACTTTTTTTTCCTTTATTGGATTTAAAATTTGTAGAGACATACTCCACATGTTTTCATTTACCTTTTTATAAGAGGAATAATTAATTTAAAAATCCAAAAGAATTCTCTCCCTTTTAAACTTTCTCTAACAAGTTAGGAAGTTTTCTACCCAAAACACAATCCCTATATTCCCTTAAGGATTTACACAAAAGGTTTCTTTATTTACACTTAAAGGTCTACCTTCACCCCAACATTAGCCCCCTTTAAATTAAAGATCAAAACATGCCTAACGTCTCCCTTAGATTACACATCTAGTTGAAAGAATAACCACATTCACAAATCAAACCAACCATCTTATATTCAACAATTACATTTTGCAAAACTTTACTCTTGGAATTTGAAGCTTTATCCCAATTCATAAGACTCAAAACTATTTTTGAAAACTTAACTTTTACAAGCCTTCCTTTGATTCCAACTTCAATATATATATGTACTTGAAAGAAGAAGACAAAAAAAAAATGATATGGCCACAAGCTCTCCTCCAAACCATAGGATTGATAATCAATCCACCCTCGAGCTCTGAGGGTCACATTGCTTTTTCCTTACACACTCACCACCATCATTCACCAGGGTTTCTACAACAAACTACACAACATACTATGCACAATGCAAACACACATACTATAATTAATCACCCTATCCCTCAAATAGCTAATCACACAAAGATACTAAAACAAGATGGAACTCCACAAGACAATACCAAATACACAATTTCAACAAATACCTCAAAATGATCTAGCATTGAATTGCACATAAAATTCAAAGCATAAATAATATTCCTTAACATCTAACAAAGATCTACAAAAGGATAGACCTTACCAAACAAGAGAAAATCCAAAAGTGGCAGTCTATTCTTCTCTAGCCCTACTCTTCCATTCTTCCTCTCCCATCCTCTCCTCTTTCTCCACCAAGAATTCTCTTTCCGAAAAGGAGAAAGCACCCAAAAGATAAAAGCCAAAATTGAATAAAAAAGAGAGAAGCACCTTCTCCTTTTAAAGAGAAGGAATATATAGAAGGGAGAAAGGAAACCAACTCCCCATAACTTTCCAACTACCCAACCAACTCCAATTTTGGCCACTTTTCATAAGTGGGTAATTAGAGTGGATTTTAGACTTTATTTAAGGGGTTTAATGGAATAAAAAGACCCCTAACCCATAGACATACCACCTAGGAAACATTTTATACACTTAATACCACATAAAGACTTCTCAAAACATACAATAAGTAATCACATTTAAAAGGTGACTCAAAGGTCTAATAAAACAACCTTTCACACATGCACAATCCTTACAAAACAAGGTTAAAACACATATCTAGACAAGACTAAGAATTCACAAGAATAAGATAAGGGAAGTAGCTATGCGACCCCTTCATCAACATTGGCCAATTTTAACCTATTTACTCAACTAGAAAAAAGGTGTCAGTATTTCTCATAATCAATAGTAATTGAAACAAATAGTATATGAAAAGTAACCTTCTAATAATAGTCGACTAAGGAATTAAATCTACATAAGTAACATATAATTTAACTCTTCCTACTTGCATAATACCTTTTAGATTCAAGCAATAATTGATCATGCTATTTAATATCAAAATATTAACACTTATCACTAATCTATTTAACCTATAACGAATACTACTACAACCAAATATTGAATATCAATCATTATCTTTATATTCACACTTACTCACACCCACAATATAAAATTGTAGACATGTAAAATTGACTTAACACCTATCACAACACGGAATGTCTTGGAACATCTCTAAATCAACTCGAAATGTCTCAGAACATCTCGAAATCACCCTAGAACGTCTCAGAACATCTCAGAATTAACTCAAAACGTCTTGGAACATCTCAAAATCAACTCAGAACGTCTTAGAACATCTTAGAATCAACCTGAAACGTCTCAAAACAACTTGAAATCAACCTGAAACATCTCGGAACATCTCAGAATCACCCTGGAACATCTCAGAACATCTTGGAATCAACCCAGAACATCTCGGAACATCTCAGAATCAACCTAAAACGTCTCGAAACAACTCAAAATCAACTTGAAACGTCTCGAAACATCTCAGAATCAACTCAGAACATCTCCAAAACATCTCATAACATCACAAATCATCTCAGGATCATCTAAGAATCATCCCACGATCTTCCCACAACATCAAATAGCATATGAAACCCTAATTTCCTCTATTAATTGAATAATACAACATTATTTAATTAATTCACTTTTTCATCATTCTCGACAAATTAAATAAATACCGTTTATTTAATAAAGTCTTGAAAATCCTAATTCTACTATTAATTGAATAATACAACATTATTTGATTAATTCACGTTTCATCATTTTGACCAATTAAATAAATTATATTTATTTAATAAAGTCCTAATCTCACTTTATTTCAACTGGATTAATTAAATAATACCAATTATTTGATTACCTTATTCCCTTGAGTTGATTAAATTATTAAATCATAATAATTTAATTAAGACACTTTTCTTCAAAAATTTGAATAATCAAACCAAACTATTCAAATTAATTATAAAAAAAATCAAACACAAAAAGGAATTAATTAATTAAATAAATTAATTCATATTCCTCACCACTTTCTAATTGAGAAAATCATGGGTTGCTAACTAAGCAATCTAATTTTGCTAACTCAACCATCTAATTCCTAACTAAACCCTGACTGATCAATCTAATTCCTAGCTAGCCAATCTATTCCTCAATAACCCAAATTGTGCAATCAACTTTGCACAATCTTCTCATGTCTAAATCCTCTCAACACATTTTGATTGTTGATCTGTATTTTCTCCAATGCGATCCTGATCGTCGATTCAAAATCTCATTTCCTATATAGCAAACCTCCCTCCTCACAAATAAGGATCGGAGAATCAACATATCTTATGCGACTAAGTGTTGTTACAATCACCATTGATAGAGCTTCAACCTTTTTCGATCAACCAAGCATCATTCATCCAAGTTTTGCACACGAACTTTGGAGGCTTCGCAGTAACAAGAACAATCCAACATCAAGCGAATACACTCTGCTACGAGATGGTAAAGTTGTGCTTATTTCTTGCATTCATTTCAGTAATCATAGGTTTCTTAATGTATGTTCAATTATCTTAGTTTCATTTCGTATGTGTAGGATTAGATTTTAGATTTTATGTGTTTGACCTTAGCTTAGATCCTAATTTCAATTGCAGTTTGATCTTGTTTTTCGTCTATCATCTTCCACCTCACACATTATTGCACGCCCTATGGGACCTAGCTTCCCCTTACTAATGTTTTTTATGAGGTAAATTGAAGTTACAGGGTTTCGGGAGCTTTCAGGAGAAGTTTCATGCACTGCCCAACAAAATCTCCCATTTGACTATCAAGATTTCTGAGCATTTGCAACAAGAAGCTCGCTTTTTCCATGGTAAGCTCGCTTTTGCACTAAGAACCTCACATTTGCACCGAAAACCACACATTTTCTTATTTTTGGATTAGCATCTGCACAGGGATTTGAGCATTTGTTTCTGGAACTGAGCATTTGCAATTTTTTTTGAGTAGTTGCATTTTTTTTTAGCATTTGCTCTAGAAATCAAGTGCACGGATCTTGCAAATGAACCTCCTTGCTAAGTTTTGCTTGTTTTGAATGTACTAATGGGTTTTTATGCAAGATTTGAAACACGTTAACTCGTTTTGTACTGGGAAGATGATCGGTCCAATATTTTCAGATCCACAAACATTTTTTATTAACTTAGGAAAACTTTCATTTGGTGCACTAAAATGAACAACACAAACTCACATTTGATTTTTGTGTTGCTAAAATGAACCAATTTTAAGCTTTTTAAGTTAAGAACTTTCGTTTGGTGCTCTAAAATGAACAAACAACAAACTCACATTTAGTTTTGGTGCTATTAAAAATTGAACAAATTTTAAGCTTTTCTAAGTTAAGAACTTTCATTTGGTGCACTAAATGAATAACACAAACTCACATTTGATTTTGGTGTTGTTAAAATGAACCAATTTTAAGCTTTCTAAGTTAGGAACTCTCATTTGGTGCTCATAAAAAGAACGAAAACACTTCAAATTTTGGGTTCTAAAAATGAACACATTTCATGTTTTCATAATTAGGAACTTTAATTTTGGTGTATAAAAAGAACGCTAAACGGTTTCTATTTTGTTGATGCACGCTCGATTCACTTTTTGTTGACCAAAGTTAGAACCAGGCCTAATTTCTTAGAAACACTTCAATTTTGGGGCTTAAAAATGAACAAACTATTCTTTCTATTTTTACACCATTCCTATCTTATGCTTGATGTCCTGAATACTTCAATTTGGTGCAAAAATAAAAAGAACAAGTTGTTTATATTATTCACATATTTTTTGGGACAATACCGCTCGAGGTGTTTAAAATGAATCAATTTGCTATGAAGTGTATGTCGTGTATTCATTGATTGGAAAAGCTAAATGTTTGTCTTCTCCCCTCGCACCTTTTGGCGATATTGGGTGAGCGAAAACATTTTGAGCTTCGCACCTTTCTTTTCAAGCATACTTTTTTGGAGGGCCTGCCTACTTTTCATTATGGACCGCTATATAAATATTTTGTGTGTGAGGAAAGTTCATCACTCGTCAGGTGCGAATTTCCTATACCAACGTATTCTCCCTTAGTATCCTTGTGATGCATAAAAAAGGGTAAGGGCTGGGAGGTTCTTAATTGAACAAAATGTCGCATGTATAGATGCTTGAAAATAATATCCCCAGAACATGACTAAGAGCCAATTGTTTTAGAAGCCACCCTATTATCCAAAACATTCTTTGAAAGTGATGCATTGGAATTTACTTCTAAGAAGTTACTTTCCAAGTCCGACTACAGGCCCGCACCATAAGTCACATGTAAATCATCTCTTCGGAGCATGAGGTAGGCCCACCTAAGAGGATGGTTTCTCTCCACTAGGGTTGTAATTGCTTGTTAATGTTAAAATTTCCCAATTACATTTAAAAATAACTGTGACAACAAATTCTATGTTTGATTTAAAGAAAAAGAACACATCAAAACAAACATTGAACAAGATGGCCAAATCAAAAACCCTTTGATTTAGTGTATACTTGTGAAAGAAGCCTTATGTTTTGCACTCCTTGAAAGGATTTAACCTTAAAGGTTTTTGAACAGTTTGGATTTTATTTCAGGTTACATTGATCAAAGTAAACATTTGGTAACTATGGCTTGGGTGTTGTGATTTCACAACTTGAGCTATAGAAATTCAAGTCACATAAAGTCCATGCTTTTGAGTCAGTCCAGTGCTATTCTATCATTTTCCATAATAAAAAATACAGAGGAAACAAACACATAGAAATTACAAACTGCCATTCCAGCTCACAATCTTGAACATTTTGTTGACACTTAGGGGAAAACAAACTGAAGTTGTTTATAAGGTTATTATTCGAACAAAGCAATTAAAAAATTAGATAGGTCACAGGGTCTCTCATCCATTATTCCCATACTACTTATTTGAAATCAAAATAAAAAAAAAACACTAGGATCATTCCTTCACTTAGACGTCTATGATATCAACAATTACTTGGAACTCGTAGATAGTTCAAGTAGCTTTCCCACAACATATCCTCTAGACAGGGAAGTGAAATATTGACCCTCGTTCATCAACATTTTGATTTCCAAAAAAAAAAGTAGCCACATTCCAAAACAACACTCAAACCCTAGGGTCTTGAGCTTCATAGCAACCATCTCAAACACAATTACACTTTATGACCATTTGGCATCCGACTGCTCCCATTCAACAACATAGAAAGAACATGGAAGCCAACAAAAGAAGTGATAGCATCCCACTAGCAAATCTCACAAACAACGGAAGAGACTGATGAGGATATAAACCAAGTGACCTTATGATAGGGTAGTGAGTATCAAAACATCCTCGAAGCATGTCGATCTATTACCCAAATTACTCTTATCAAGGTTCACAACATCAAATAGGGAAACGACAACAAGGATTTCAAAATTACCATCAAGGAATAAATTCAGAACATCAAATTTCACTAGATAAAATTGAGAGATATCTTGAGGAAATTAAAAAATCAAAATCCAATGTATCGCTAATGCCATGCGCAACGTCAAAACATTACATATCCACAAAAAACATACATTATTACACAAACACCTCAATATCTACAACAACAACACTTTCAATATCTGCAATATCAAGAAGTTCTGCAACACCAAGGTGTACCTCAAGTGCAATATAAAAATATACCTCAAACACAGTATCAAGGAGTTCCACAAAATCAAGAGCAAAACAATCAAGAAAATCCACAAAGGAAAGATTACCAACCAAGAAGGAAATTCACCCCTTTGGGAGAAACTTTAGAGGTAATCATGCACAAACTAGTACAATAGAAACTTATCAAGATCAACGATAGTCCAACTTATGGTGAACCAAACTTTAAACTTTCTTGGTATAACTAGTATGAACAATGTGAGTTCCACAAAATCAAGGGTCACACAACGAACAAATGTGCTACACTCAAAAACTTCATCCAAGACCTCATTGATCAAGGAGAAGTATCTATTAACGTTCAAGGTCCATCTACCAATGACAACGTGGACAATGTTTCAACCTCAAAAGTTGAAAATAATGATCAAGAGTTATCTATCACCGATCACATTGACAATGTCTCTACATCATCGAGTGAGCAAGAGGACATACATCAAGAATTTATTCCCAAGCATGATCAAAATCAATCACCCAATTCTAGCAATGATTCAGTCCAAAATGTATTGACATCATCCAACCTCATGACAATACATATTGATGATCAAGAGATTCCTAAGCCAACACTTATACCCAATGCAGAAAATCTAAGCCAAGAGCTATGACCCATATGCCCACAATTTGAGGAAATCCAAGGATATTTATAGGCAATCCTTTTTTTTGAAATTGATCCATGTCAAGAATGTGAACCAAAGCATGCCGAAAATAATACCATACAAAGTCAAGATCAAGAAACCTTACCATCAAAATATTACAATGACTTGGTAGATATCTTCTAAGACATCAACAGTTTTCCAAAAGAAGAACGCATACATATGCCAAGCACACATACATCTACCCATGAGATGCTTACTCCTAATGGACATGTAGATGATCTTTATCCAAAACAAGAGTCTCATACTCTTGATATCAGTACCATGGGACAAGAGTCACCTACTCTTCACATCTGTACACATGATCAAGATATAGTAGAATTTATAGACCTATCAAAAAATGATCAATAAGAAGCATTAAGATCAGAAACATCCTCCAAGCAGGTTGAAGACATCAAGCATGAAAATATGGAGCAAAGTATCTTAAAATCAACAAATATAATTGACAATCCTGAGCAGCAGAGCATTGGGTATACAATAGTCAAAGACGCACTGATATATTTTGAAGGGCCATCAAAATCTAATATTTCACAAGATCAAGTCAAAAATATCAATCAAGAAGTTACCCCACATATGGAGGATTCTACCAATGAAAAAGCTATCACATTTGAAGATTCACAACATAGCAAAGAAGGATTAGCACCTTGTTTCCAAGCTAAGACATATCTTATTTCTCAACAGATGAATTATCAAGACAGAGGAGCATGCCTACATGAACAAGGTATCCTAGCACTAGTATAGATTGTGGGAAATCTTAAGCATCAAGGTCTTGGTTATTCATCAAATAAAGGATCTAAACATATCATTGATACCTCTATAATACTGGGGGAAACTTTATCTAATGCAAGCATCAACATAGAGAGCATGAAGAGTCCTTATGATGAAATTTCTACCAATGCTACAACTAGCCATGTCATAAATCATCATCCACACACTTTTCTACCCTCTCATTGGGACCAACAACAAGAGAAAAAGCTATACCTAAGAACGAAACAAGTCATTGAAGCAAAAGAATCAACAAAAAAAATGGACAAGAAAGATTCAAATGGATACAAAAGAAAAAGCAATAAAATCATCCCTATCAAACTCCATTAGTCAAAGAAACTATGGGGAAAAATCAAAAAGGTAAGTTCATCCATCAAAAAATTCCAACAATACAAAAGAAAGCTTCAAAAGCAACCTACAAGGTATATCAAGATGTTGGTCCCAATTGAATCTCCACATCCACCCATAATTGCTCATCATCCCAAGTTTGGAGAGTTAAAGGTTCTGAATTTTCAACCAATCCATCTAAATCTCATATCCCTCAACACATTTTTCCATCCATGATATCCAAATCTCACATTGACCATCTGTTGGCAGCAACTCTTTATCATGACGATTCTAGGGGCACTCTATCATGATGTGCGTATCAAGGTAAGGTTAACTCCAATATCAACAAGGAAGATAAGAAATATCAGGGGTTACATTCAAGTGCTTGTATCCTAGCAAAACAACTCCTCCAAGCAAGATATCATTTGCACGTCATGACAACAACAACCATATCAGCACCAGTAGCATCTACATCAGCACCACCAGGTGGTTCAAACATGAGCAGAAAAATTGTCACCATGATGAAAACCTGGTAAACAAGTGTTTTGTGTGGCATTAAAAATCAATAAAAAATTTAAAAAATCAAGAAAATAGTCAAGAAAAAAATTGTCCTCCAGTGAAAACCACTAAGGTGGCACAATGGACAAGTACCATGATGAAAACCTGGAAAATAGGCGTCATGTGTAGAATCGAGCATCTACGTGCACCATTTTTAGAGGAAGTATCTCAACGGATCCATAATAAAACCACCTTATCTTGATCTTGACAAATGCTTGGTGTACACTTTACACTTGCTTATGGAAAAAGTATTTACATGGTTCATTATCATTGATCCTATCCTATCTAACATTATTTGAGCCATGAGGCATTGTCCAAAGGGGCATACTCTATCCAAACATATTATCACAAGATAATCCATCACCTACATTGCTAGACACTAGGGGCAAGTACTTACATCTTGCTATAAAATAAATCTTGATCTATGCCTTCTAGATCACATTGTGATCCATACATTATTCAAACAACAAGGTGTCCCACATGGTACCCTTTGCAATTTGTACCATCAACAAGGTATCCCGCCAACACACTATCAGGGTAGCCTTCAAAACAACTCGTCCCATCAACAAGGTATCCCGCCAACACACTATCAGGGTAGCCTTCGAAACAATTCATACCATCAACAAGGTGTACCACCAACGCACTACCATGGTAACCTTCAAAGATACCAACAACATGGGTTATTCCTTCACTAAAAAATTATAAGATATCAACAGTTACTTGAACCCTACAACTAGTTCAAGTAAGATTTTCCGCAACATATCCTCTAGAAAAACAAAGTGAAGTATCAATCCAAGTTGTGAATATCTTACACCCCAAGCAAGAGGGTAAAAATCCTAAAAAACAAAAAAAAGGAAAAAATACAAAAAAATAAAAAAAAGAAAGAAAAATAGTAAAGAGAAATAAAACGTTCTCTGAGTGAAGACCACTTTATGGTGCTCCTAGAACAGGTATAGTAGTGAAAACTTGGAAAACAGGCGCTATGTTTGAATAAAACTTGCATCATTATCTATCGGTACTATTCACATCATCCACCCATTCATTTCATAATAAAACAATGTATCCAACCATGGCTTGTCATTGATTAAGGAAAGTAGTCTTGTTTACAACTGGGGGAAACTTCCCAAAGTTGGTCATGGATTAGATCTTTGAATGTCCTATCATGGTCAGAAAATGACAAAAGATCAAAAACATCAGAAAACAACAAAAGATCAAAAACATCTAGAAAACAACAACAAAAAAATAAAAAATTGAAAAACATTAAAAAAAAAACATCATTGGGTTATTCCTTCACTCAAACAATCTAATATATCAACATTTGCTTGAACCTCACAGCCAGTTCAAGTAGATTTCCCACAACACATCCTCTAGACACATAAGTGGAATATCAATCTAGATTATCAATGTTGTTTACCCAAAAATAGTTTATGCTTTGAGTCAAATGGTCAAACTATGTGGTATTTGCATGTACAATGTAGGAAAGGCTTGAAAGCCCTCGAGACCCTAGGTCAGTCCCCATAGGTTTCCAACATTCTTTATTTCAACTTAGTCAAAAATTCAAAATAAAATAAAAATTAAAAAATATAAAATCCAAAAACACTCACAAAACAAAAAAGGTCAAAAACACTCAAACCAAGTGAACTACGAGCCTCTGCGTGTACAAAGTAGGCAAGGATTATCTTTGATGATCCCTCAAGGCCCTAGGTTAGTTCCCAGAAAACAACAAAAACAACATCATAAAACTTAGAAAAATCAAAAAGACCCATCCCGTCCATCAAAATCCACAATAAAACATCACCCATAATAAACAAATCATTACATTCACCCTTTGACAAAACAAACAAAACAAATCAAACATCAACAGTTGGAACCTTCAAGCAGACAATCATAGAAGAATTTGATCACAAAACAAACTAAAACAAAGCCAGGTATCAAATACATATATTTTTGACAAGACCCAACAACATCCTGAGATATGTCTTAACGGATCCGTTCCTACGATAGACATGATCAACATTGGATAATAGACCCACCCCAAACAGATATGGAAAGTGACATAACATCATTGTTTTATCTTTTTGTTGTCTTATTTTTGTGATTTACATTATTGTCTCATTCCCAGGATCTCTCGAGGATGTCCATAAGGATTTAGAGAAGAAGGAATGGGGGCAATTGAGTGTCATTTCGATTTGTTGTTTGTGGATAGTCTTGTTATACTACCATGGCGAATATGTGCTTTGTTTTGTGTGCGAAAGTCGTCTTTGGAGAATTCCGTGTAACAGTGACATGTTAGGTTCTTAATACCTCTTGTGTTACTGGTTTGACATGTTTTAAAGCTTCTCACCCATACACTCTACAGGGTTTCCGTATGTCTGGTATGAGCAAGAATACTCCTTGTTTGTAGACTCAAAGTCCACACAATAGATACAAAGTCACCTTGGTCATTAATACCCTAGTGCATCGTATTTATTTACATCAAAAAGGATTGTTCAAACTATGAGGTCTCTAAATCAAAGCAAAAGCAACTCATCAACTACTAATTAACATCACATTTCTATCCATCATCAATATTTATACTAATTAACATCACATTTCTATCCATCATCAATATTTCCTCTAATTAACATCATATTTCTATCAATCATCAACATTTCTTCTTTCTAAGTAAACCCTACATATCAATATCATTAGTACCATTCTGCATCCACAATATCGTCAATACACATCATGATGATAATAAACCACTAAAAACATCATGTATGGGGCATTCATTCATCACATATCAACACCATATAAACATATATAAACATGCATCATCATATATCGTCATCACACATGCATAAAACGAGGATGAATCGAAGAAGGTATATCTCATTTATATCATCATCAAAAAAGAGGGCACATCATCATAAGTGTGATAGGATATAAAAAATCATAATGCCTATATGAGGCCTCGACTAGACCAATGAATATATATACCAAAAACATGTCTACAATATGCCTTTGATCAATAAACAATATGAAGATCAAGTACAAAAAGTAAGACCCCGACAGGAATGATAGAACCCTATGGACCACCAAAATGATTTGGCTATCTCACAGATTGACCACCTGCACCACCACCTGCACCACCAACTGCACCATCACCACCATCACTCACAACACTAGGCTCTCTGAACCGTGACACCGAGCATCCCTAGGAATAGCAACATCATATAGATTTTGATAGTAGGTGGACCTCTGCGAATAATGATCATACTTTGCCCTGAGAGTATCTCTCTCTGCAGTGAGCAACTGTTCAAAATCCTCTACAGCATGTCGTCGACCACTCTCGCTATCTCGTTCAGCCCTCAAAATATCTATTTGAGCCTCTGCAGCCTGTCGTCTCACTATCTTTGCATCTCTGGCAGTAGTCATTTGAGCTAACAGTATGTCTCCATCCCTAGTTGGTGGAGGAGGACCCGGAACCTGTCTATGACCTTGCACTTGAGGTGGGTGCTCATCCTGACCACCCTGTGCCCCATCACGACGGGCTCTATCCAACTACTCTATGAGGACCTCAATACACTGTCGCTCCCCATGACAACCTGTAATACCTAATCTTCCCAAAATGGGATCACCACCAAGAACAATGAGTCTCAATAGCCTGCATCGTGCCCACCACTCATCATAATCATGAGAAGTACTTGAATTTGCTAAACCAACCGGCCAACCCCAACCAACTGGGGAAAGTGCTCCGAACTCAACAACAACAATATCTATATCTGGCTAGAGACCCCATACACGAACCTCCTAAGTCGTTTGGCCGGAACAAACCTCATAAGCATCAAGAACTTGGCCCTATCCCTCCCCAAACTGACGACATACTCGATCTGATAAGTAACGCTCTAGCACAAGATGAGAATGACCAAGCAACCAACGGGTCTGTCAATAGTAGACAAGATGATCTGAATCCTCTAGCCAATCCTCAGACCCCAAATAAGGTCTCCACATAAAACTGGGCATATCATCGAAAACTCGGCACCAATAAGAAAGATCCCCAGGCAAGGTATAGTGCATGAAATCCCCATAGCGATAGGAATATGGATCATCAGAATAACAATCTTGTATCATGTTCAGTTGAGTAACTGCAATATGCTCCCACGCCCAAACATGCAAGAGCAAAACACCCGCGGAAATAGATTTCCCACCCCGATACATGACCTTGTGCATATCTCTATATAGGTGGGCAAGAAGACACAAACCCCAAGCATACCTCGTACCATGCTCAAGCATACTCTCGATACACACTCCCCAACCCATGGGAAACTGTCGACCTCGTCTATCAGGAACAACTAGTCCTAAAATCAAACTACATAAGACCAGCAAAATAGGATCTGCACTGTCAAAAAATTAGACAGATCAATCTCTGATTGGTGTACCTCCAAGTGTCGAACATCTAACACCTGTTGCATGGCATGGGTACTATGTCGAATATGGTATATAGCCAACTCTCCATGAATAGGGAGGTGAAGCATCCTCCAAACATCCTCAAGAGTAACAATTTCCTCTCCTGTAGGCAAGTGAAATGAGGATTTCTTCGAATTCCACCATTCCACAAGTGCAGTCATCATCGCGGTATGGGTCCTGAAAGGAGGCATGTAGCAAATGTAACATAGTCCCACAACATC
The DNA here is from genome assembly GCA_007258455.2 of Sequoia sempervirens. Taxonomy (NCBI): domain Eukaryota; kingdom Viridiplantae; phylum Streptophyta; class Pinopsida; order Cupressales; family Cupressaceae; genus Sequoia; species Sequoia sempervirens. Next base: position 585,100,566 of record VDFB02000015.1, read on the forward strand.
AAGAAAATCTCACTACAATACACCAAAATGGGCAATAGGATCAAACAAGTGTCGAGGACGTCTCTCCCTCGGATGCAGTACTCTAAGGCCAACTTGCAATCATTTTAAACCCACAATGTTAGGGTTTCAATCTAAATGGGTAAGTGACACATAATGACACAAAACACGATGACAAACAAACACATGCTAGGGTTCTGAGCAAATGCTAAAGTCAAATGCAAGGGTTTTGAGAAAATGCTTAGAAAGCACCAAGCAAAGGTGATCTTTTTAGGCAATTGCAAGCTTTTCAATCAAAGGCAAGGAAACAAGGGTGAGGATCTTGGTCAAAGGCATGGATTTCAGTCAAAGGCGAGGATTAAGAACCTAGAGCAATCAAAAGCGAGCTTTCTAGTCAAAGGAAAGCTTTTAGGTCAAATGCTTAAAACAAAGGCGTGGATTTCAGTCAACGGCAAGAGTTTTCAACTAGCAAATGCGAGGAAACCAAGGAAAATGCTCAGAAATCACAAAACTTCACTTTTGACTTAGGAAACTTAGTACACGCATAACGAGAATGAAACATGATGAAAGAAAAAAGTGAGAAGGTACATATCGAGCCACCAACACCTGAAGTTCGTCCAACCTCCCGAACAAGCTCAAAACAATGTGGGGCTTCCTCAAATCTCAGCATTGCTCCTCAAAACTGACAGAATGGGAAATCCAGAGACGAGAATTAACAAAAGGATCAAAGCACAAATGAGCTAACTAGAGGACTAATTGCCTATATTAAACCTCAAGAAACCCTAATTTCACCTAGGAAACCCTAATTTCTACTTGGGGAACCTTCCTAATTTCAAATTAGAAGCTCTCAAAAACATCAGAACGAGAAATGAAGGACCTATAGATCTAATTCTTCAACCTAAACACATTGGAATTGGAATAGAATAGAGTCATGAGCCTGACCTCAAAAATTGAAATTTTTGGCCAACCTCTCGAGGGGGAAGCACAGAGTCCTACCATCATTCCATGAAACACCGGGGCATAGTGGGGCATAATTTTTTTTTCAAAAACTTGATCTTAAAAATAGAATCTTTGAAACAAAGCAACTAGTACTTTGTATCAAAGAGGGGCAAAATGTAGACATGTAAAATTGACTTAACACTTATCACAACTTGGAATGTCTCAGAACATCTCAGATTCAACTCGAAATGTCTTAGAACATCTCAAAATCACCCCGAAATGTTTCAGAACATCTTGAAATCAACCCAAAACTCTTGAAACATCTCAGAATCAACCTAGAACGTCTCATAACATCTCAGAATCAACTTGAAATGTCTTGAAACAACTCAGAATCAACCTGAAATGTCTCAAAACATCTTAAAATCACCCCAGAATGTCTCAGAACATCTCAGAATCAACGCGAAACGTCTTGGAACATCTCATAATCAACCTGAAATATCTCAAAACAACTCAAAATGTCTTGAAACATCTCAAAATCAACTCAAAACATCTTAGAACATCTCCAAAACATTTTGAATCATCTCATGATCATCTCAGAATCATCCCACAATCATCCCATAGCATCAAATAGCATCCAAAACCCTAATTTCATCTATTAATTGAATAATACAACATTATTTAATTAATTCACTTTTTCATCATTCCCGAAAAATTAAATAAATACCATTTATTTAATAAAGTTTTGAAAACCCTAATTCTACTATTAATTGAATAATACAACATTATTTGATTAATTCACGTTTCATCATTTCGACCAATTAAATAAATTAAATTTATTTAATAAAGTCCTAATCTCACTTTATTTCATCTAGATTAATTAAATAATACCAATTATTTGATTACCTTATTCCCCTAAGTTGATTAAATTATTAAATCATAATAATTTAATTAAGACACTTTTCCTCAAAAATTTGAATAATCAAACCAAACTATTCAAATCAATTATCAAAAAATCAAACACAAAAAGGAATTAATTAATTAAATTAATTAATTCATATTCCTCACCCACTTTCTAATTGAGAAAATCATCGGTTGCAAACTAAGCAATCTAATTTTCCTGACTGATCAATCTAATTCCTAACTAGCCAATGTATTCCTCAATCACCCAAATTGTGCAATCAACTTTGCACAATATTCTTATGTCTAAATCCTCTCAACACATTTTGACCGTTGATCTGGATTTTCTCCAACGCGATCTTGATCGTCGATTCAAAATCTCATTTCCCATATAACAAATCTCTCTCCTCACAAATAAGGATCAAAGAATCAACATATCTTATGCAACAAAGTGTCCTCACAATCACCATTGATAGAGCTTCAACCTTTTTCGATCAACCAAGCATCATTCATCCAGCTTTTGCACATGAACTTTGGAGGCTTCGTGGTGACAAGAACAATCCAACATCAAGCAAATACACTCCACTACAGGATGATAAAGTTGTGCTTATTGCTTGCATTCATTTCGGTAATCATAGGTTTCTTAATGTATGTTCAATTAGCTTAGTTTCATTTCATATGTATAGGATTAGATTTTAAATTTTTTGTGTTTAATCTTAGCTTAAATCCTAATTTCAATTGTAGTTTGATCTTGTTTTTCGTCTATCTTCCCCCTCACACAAAAATCACCTAACATGATGAAATCCATTTAATATATATAATGATATTACCAACAAAAAAACATCTTGATCATTGTATACTTACACAGATAAGGAATAGAACTCATCTAGCTATCACATGAAATCACAAAAACCACTAGTTAGTTAGTTAGTTAAGAATCAAAATATAAGCAACTTGATGTATAGGAACAATAATCACTAATGTGTATAAAAGAGCATAAAATATAGGACATGAACCATCGCTGACTAATAGGATCAATAAGGCCTCAAGGGACGGGGTCTTACAGAAACCAACTACCAATAGACCTCAACAAATTTATCATTTAAAAAAAATTGAGGGTACTCTAATTGATGGGTTTCATAGTAAACCAGGGAATGAAGAAAGGTTGTATATTTAAATATAATTGTTTGCATAGGTCTTATCAGAATGTACAATAGTTTCCTTTACTTGATGTGTACAAAGAAGAGATAATTTTATGATAAATTTTATAAAAAAATTACATAGTCAATATAATAAGAGGCCTTATAAAAGTTGTCTCCTAATTTATAGTGTTGGGTCTATTTGATAAATTGAATGGATGTGATCTTACCTAATTGGAAACTTTCCTAGATTATAAGTGTTGGAAAATTTAAGGCATTGTAGCTTGTGGGGAAGAGGGAGGCCATTTAGAGTAGGGTAAATGGAGATGGGATATATCCTTCACGAAGGAAAAATTGGAGAGAGTCTGCATACTTGTGAACTTGCACTAGTTCTAATAATCCTAATAGATGGAAACTTGTCACATCCAACAATATGACCTAGAGATAACAAGAATATCTAAAAAATATTGATTCCTTGATATTATTGGCTGACTATTCTAATGCCACTCTAAATGCAAATGAGGGCCAACAACATACTTCTATTACTAGTATAATTCTACTCTACTTATGCCTAGGAAAAGGGTGGGGCAATAATATAGTTTAGAGAAAACAAAGTTAAAATGAACTAATGAGCCAAAAAATGATCAATTTGGCCCTCCTTTTAGGATTTAAACTTCCATCTATGTGCACACTTTGAACTATAGAAAAAGTGATCTTAGGTCCTAAATGCAAAGAACCTAGGATGCAAAGGTGGCCTTTTTCCAAGTTTCATTAGGATGTAGATAAATAAGGTGAATAGATTGACTATCAACCATGAAGGTGAGCCAATTAAACATGGATCTACATCTAATTAAGGACGGGAATGAATTGGAACTTATTTGGAGTGATTCCCCTAATTAGACTATTTGACCTAAAATATGTAAATTATGAAATATTGAAGATAAACATATAAAAGCAGTGATTTGCAAGTGGATCTGAAAAGTGTAGACTGATATGTACCAACCCAAAAAATTTGGTTTCAAGCACTGTAGGAGGATTGGGTTGCCCTTGGGAGAATGGGTCTTTGTAGGGGTGTCTTAATCAACTTTTGGGGTCCTCTAATGTCAGATTGCCACCTACAAATTTGTCGAAACACTATCGGATATTTTTGTAATCGAGTTTTTGTGACTTGACAAGATGTATGACAACAAATGCAACAGTGGAGAATTTGTGTTCAATCCTTCTTCAATCCTCTTCAAACCTATAACTTGCACATTCAAAGATGGATAAAATGTTGGGACATTTTAGGGGCTTGCCTCAGTCAAACCCCATGTAAGTGTTTCCTCTTACACAATGGCAATGTTGATGATAAATGGATAATTGAAAGGAAGGAATGATGAAACCACAATGTGCTGCAGCTTACCACCCTTCAATGGTTTCCTTGAAGTATTGAATTCATACACATCTCTTTAGGTATTTGTATCTTGCTTGCTTGAATAATTGAATGCTTTTGAGACTACAAAAAGATGTTATCCTTCACAAAATGATGACAACATGATAACATAAACTCACAAACACTTTGACATGATGCTTCGATCTTGAATGACTGTAATGAAACTCCGATAATGCTACTCTTGACTTGATCTTGAATTCTCTTAATGTTCACCTCTTGCTAGATTCCTTCACTTAGATTTCAAATGATGCAATGACTAGGTATTTGGAGGTATTTACCCAATTTCCTAATAAATAGATCCTGGAAGCTGACATTTGCAATTTAAATTTTGAATGTTAAAATGCTACCAAAAACACATCCAAAAATGGGTCTTGGCTAAGAAGGGGGACCCATTCACCCATGGTTGAATAGGTCCTAGCCCAAATTTCTAGGACAATCAGTTTTAGGGGCAACATATGAGTTGAATGCATTTATTCAATGCTTGGTTTTTATTGAAAAATGGAACAAATGGGCTCTGTAATACATAATTTTAGGTAATTTGGGGGTGAATTAAGCTCAATAATTTAGGGGGGGAAAACATAATGTGAAATTGTAAAGGTGTGAAATTTTATACACTACATTTAGCCCCCACTTTAGTGAGATTATGAACTTACACTAAGACTCACACTAAAGTAGAAAAATATGTCAAGAGGGGTCCATTGTCCAAGTGTTGAAGAGATAGGATGACTAAGGATCAAGGGGGTTATGCAAGCCACTAGGATCCAAGATCCCATGGAAAACCAACATAAGAACAAAGGAACACTTGAACATATATGTAGCAAGACAACATACACAAACATACATGTTAGAAAATACGAAGCATACACGATGAAAATACATGACATGCTAGAACATAAAAATGATGACAAAATTGGGGGTGACCCCACAACGCAGCGGTTAGCTGCGAGCCTCCCACATGGGAGGTCTTGGGTTCAATCCTTCTTGAGACCTGTGTGCTTGACACAATGGAAGGATGGAGGATGCTACAGATCTGGGAGACAAAGGGTGGACGGTAGATAGAAGAGGAGGTTGAGCAGCGTGGGTCAGAGGGACGTGAGAAGAAAGACTACGGGTGGAGTTGTGGCGGAGGTGAAACAACAGGAGGCTATATTCAAGGAGTGGTAGAGAATGAGAAAGGAGTGGATAGAGGATTGGAACTGGGTCCTATAGGGAGCTTGGTGAGAATGCAGGTAGACAGAGCAGAGAGGAGGAATGGTGTCGGGTTTGCAAGGAGCTTGGCAGGAATGCAGGCAGGGGCAACAGATGGAGGAATGACGTCGGGGCCTACAGGGAGCTTGGAGAGAATGCAGGAATACATAGCAATATGAATGGATAGGATGAGGCCCCCTAAATGTGTCCTCACTAGTTCATAGCTCCAGTCAAAATCAACGGGTGTTGCCTCTTAGCAACGATTTACCGAGCAAAAAAAAAAGATGACAAAATTAAAAAAATTGATGTAAGCATGATGTAGATACAAAGAAGACACATGGAAATACATAACACAAAACACAAGGTTAGTACTAAGGATTCAAGTCATTAAGGTAAAGAAACCCAAGTCTTAAATTTTCTCAAATACCAAACGTCATCCATCAAATGAATAAATGCTCCCATGAGGATTAAAATCATACACATCACTCATAGGCCACATGGCTCCACTAGCAAGCAAGTTTTATTATGCTAGGTTTCCATGTTGAAAGGCATTCAACTCACATAATAACAAAGTCCACTATTTTCTAGGTGAATTATGAACCAGGAGACACACGGGCTAGTGAAGTCCGATATTCACTAGGTGATCCCCCAAGACAAGGTAAAAATGAGACACACACTAGGTCTACAAGGTGTGCTCATAAAAACCATACCAAGAGTTATACTCCTCGATAACCTTGATAATAAGGTGCCACAAATGATCAATGTGCTATGCCAATGCTTCACTAAGTTCAACTCCCATGAACAAAGTGAAGAAAAAATACCAAGGTCACCTCAAGGGGTGCAAACAAATAACAATAGGACAAGGCCATGGCCTCAATGGGTTTTATGATAACACCACCTCAAAAGATAACTTTAACAATGTCAAAGAGGCACTGCTTAATGCATGAAAGGTCACTCCTCAGGGACATCACACATGACATCACCACCAAGAGAGGAATAGTCAAGGAATAGAAAATCTCACGGTAGGGAACACCAACCATAGTATTACTGCTAAGGAGAGATTCACACACCCAAAAAGGTCACAATCTTGCAAGACATCAAGTCCAATACTACCACAAAGGAGACACATCACATGGATTAAGGAGGCCACACTTTGGTTGACAAGGTCACACTTCCTAGGAGATGTATGTTATCATCACTAAGAAGGGACTATTTCTTATACCAAGGACAAACGGGGGATCATATTCCCCCCCTTAAAAGGTTAGTGTACTTGCTACATAACATTTTAAGGAGACACAAAAGGGGCCCCTTGCTAGAAGGAATGCACCTAAGACAAGGCTCCCTAACCCATTGCCCCCCAAGTGTAGGGAAAAAAGGTGAGTCAAAATGGAAGATGATATGCTACTCCTTGCAAAATGAAATATGATTGCATAAATTTGAGTTTATACCCCCATGTATGGTCGTGAATATGTTATGATACTACAACTACCACATGGCAAGGAGTAGTAACTAATACTATTAATTCAATGAAGATATTTTTGATGTTTTTGAATGATAATAACCAAGATCTCTTGTTGTTTCTTGTGTGTTATGTTCTATAGGGGCACAGATACCTTGTTCTCTTACACCACATTGTTTCAAAAGTTGATAACCTCTTTCATAAATGGATTCCATTTCTTTTGAAGACGGTGGCTTTTTATGATCATGTTCATCATATGCAGATGCGTAATTTGTGCTTTCTTCTTCTTTTCTAAAAGTTGTAGACTCAAATGCTTTTGATGACTCAAATTGTGTTGATATCATGGAAACTTCTTTCTCTTTTCCTAATTTTGGTTGTATAAGCTTGTATTCCCCATTGAATGTAGGTGTAAAATCTAATGATCCCCAATCATCATCTAACAGCCTTGTCACCGATGAAAGACACTTACTTTTGTCTAAAGGTTCCATGTTTGTAGTTGGTGTCAATGTTCTAAGAGGATTCTCCATTCTTGTTTTAGTTTGTAAGCAATTTTAAGATTTAGGATCAACTTTTATCATGTAAACCTTGTTTTTGTAAGTGTATTTCATTAGACGATGTAGCGTTGATGGCAATCCATTCATTTAATGAATCTATTATCTACCCAAGATAATATTATATGAAAGGTCATGGGGCATGACATGGATAGGATTTTGTAACCTAACCTTACCAACTTTGACTAGTAATGTTATCACACCAAGCGATTGTTTTCCCACATTATCAAAACCACATATAAACAATTCAGCTGGTTGAATTTTAGTCTTATCTACTCAAATTCTATCCAAAAGGTTCACACTACAAACATTAATCCCTAAACCATTATCAACAAGGATATTCATAATCCCAACCATGTTAATAACAACCACTATAATCAAAGCATCATTTTGTTTTTACGTTTCCAAAGGAGGTAATTCACTTTGATGAAAGACAATGTCCATACTGAGTGAATGCATATTCTCAATCAAGGTTGTTGCATCATTTGGTTACACACTAGGAGGGATGAAAATGTTTTGCAAGGCATTTTGAAGCATGGTATGGTAAATGGGCGATGTTTGAATCAAATCCCAAAGGGATATCTTAGCAGGAGTGTCGTGAAGTTGCTCTACAAGATCATACTCCTTTCCACTATTTTGAGGTAAATGAGGGGTACTAGGTAAAACTAGTTGTGGGAATGGTATTAATGAAGGAATGGCTTACATTTTTCTTGGTTGCTTATTATCTCTAGTGTTATATGTGTGAGATATTGTATGATAATTTGGTTGTTGCAACACATGATTACTAGTAAGTCGTTTTGCAAAGCTTAGGATATGGCCATGAGGTTGAAGAGGTCCTATGATTAGAGGACTCTTAGGAGGTCCAAAATGAGTGTTAGGAGGTCCAATAATTAGAGGACCCTTAGGAGGTCCAATAATCAAGGGAAATCTGATGGCCAATTGTTTATTCATAACCTCAATGAATTTTATTTCTTGTTGATGATCTTCTATTGAGTGGGATCTAAGGTTACCTTAGTATCATCATCTTAAAAGCAAGCCACCTCCCTATATTTTGAAAGAAATGTATCAATGATTTCATCCTATTTCCCTACAATATCTTCCCAAGTAGGAGAGGTAGGGGGAGAGAAATAAACAAGGTTCTCATGACGCTCAATGATTGGGTCTTCTAACACCAAGGTGACTTTGTCACAAGTAGGAGAGGTATTGAGAGAAGAAAAACTATGATTGTCATGATTTTCAATGATTTCATCCTCTTGCACCAAAAAATTCTCATAAGTGGGAGAGATGTTGGGAGATGAATGAAGAATAGGCAAAGTGATATAAAGAAATGTGTCAATGATTTCATTCTCTTGTGCCATAATATCTCCCCAAATGGGAGAAGTATTGGAAGAGGTACACACATGTTCCTCATGACACTCAATGATTGGGTCTTCTAACACCAAGGTACCTTCTTCACAAGAGAGGTATTTGGAGAAGAACAATTATGATTGTCCTTGATTGCATCCTCTTGCTCCAAAGCATTCTCACAAATGAGAGAGATATTGGGAGAGTGAATAACATGCTTGTTATTGGTTTTATTTCATTTCCTTAGATTATGCTCATAAGTAGGGAGATTACAATAATATAATCCATGTGTGACCCTATGAAAATCATATGTTTGAAAATAAAACATGTCTCTACTTACCTTCATGGATTTTGCAATGTGTTGTAACAACCTAGGGTTTTGAATTTGTGCAAAAATGAAAACTAATGTACCCAAATTATGCAACGCTTCAAAAAATGTAAACAATTATCCTAAAAATATAATGATTTATAATGCTAAAATGCAACAATTTTTCCCCAATTTACAACAAATCAATAAAAATGACACCTTTCTTGCACATGCCATAACATTTTTCCAGAATTTCAAATTAGACAATTGCAAGCAGATATAGACTGATAATGTAGAGACAAAAACCCGTGTAGAATTTTCCCAAATAGCTGGATATGGATGCCCAAGTGCATCTAAGTCCCTGACAGGAGCTCAGAAAACTAAAAAACTATTTTTTTATGTTGGTTTTTAATGTTACTATCTGTGGTTGCAAACATGGTAAACAGTTGATTTTTTTCCAGATTTTGCTCAATTTAAGACAAGGTAATGCAAAATGCAAGTGTGCGACAAAGGTGAAAATGCTTTGACAAGTTTTAGATCTAAAATGCAATGATTGACTGATTCTAAGATGCCACAACTTGAAAATGATGATTTTGATGCACTTTGGAAATCAAGCAATGCAATGTTTTCCCATTTAAGACAATGTGATTCAAGTGCCAATATGCAACAATAAAGGACAATTTTGAATGCAATTTTTAGATCTAATATGCAATAGTTGACTAATTTGAAGATGAAAAATTTTAAGAATGATGATTTGATGCAATTTTGAAACACAACTAGCAATTTTACTCTTGTTTTTAACCTAAAATGAAACATGCAATTTACATGCAATGAAAAATTTCAATTTTTGACCACTTAGTGAATGCAATCTAAATATAAATATGATCTAAATGAATTAAATACACCCTAATGAAAGTTATGATGTAATATATGATGCATTTTTTTTTTGAATTTTCATGCTTTTATGATGCAAAGATGAAACCCTCGATGAAAGATGCAAAATAATGCAATGCAAAACCTAGACTTGGTGTTTGAAAGACTACCAAATCAAAAATTTATGATGTCAAATGTCAGATTCACCAAAATGAAATATAGAAAAAGAGATCATAGGTCCTAAATTCAAAGAACCTAGGATGCAATGGTGGCCTTTTTCCAAGTTTCATTAGGATGTAGATCAACAAGGTGAATAGATTGACTATCAACCATGAAGGTGAGCCAATTAGTCTTGGATCTACATCTAATTGAGGATGGGAATGAATTAGAAATGATTTGGAGTGATTTCCCTAATTAGACTATATGACCTATGTGTTGTAGAAAAATGGTCCCTTGTCATTTTTATGGCCTTTTAGGTCTTGTTTCATGGTATTTGATCTATTTTACTATGATTTTATGATGTAGCATGGCTTGAACATGCATATTTAGGTACTTAAATTCAAATAATGACGTCTTGTGAAGGTGTTGTGAAGTGTTGTAAAGCATTTCTACACTCTTCTAGACTTTATTCATTACAATTTACCTAAAAATCACCTTTTCATCCCTAATCAAGTCCTATTTTGAAGTGTTGTAAAGTCTTGTAACAAGATTTCACACTTTTCTAGGCACAACTTCACTATTTATCCCTTTCTCATGCTTTATTTGGTCCCTTTATGCCCTCATATGCTTTAATTAAGTGTATTTTTGAATGTTAACCCAACAAACAACATTAAATGCAACATAATTCCTTATACCTATTTTCAGGTCCTCGGTGGGACCCATTCGCCATGGGTGGCGAATGAGTCCCCCTTGGCTCCAAATTCAAAATTTTTAAAATTTCCTTTCGGGTTTTATTCAAAAACACTTGATGTCAGCCTGTGATGAGGTATGAATGGTTAACTAAGGCACAAGATTGTATAGATAAGTGATTTTCACCTCATTCTACATCCTCCAACATTCACACATCATATTCAAGCAATCTTAAGCATTCAAGCATCTTACAACATCTTATCAAGCAATACTCAAGCACTTTGGAGCATCCATTAACACTACTTCATATTTGCATCATCAAGGGTTTGGTAAGTTGATAGCTATTGCATGTTATTATTTTATCATTCTCTTTAATTTCATTGTTTCATTAAGGGTTTGATTACTAAAGTGGGGTTTGACCAAGGCAAACCCCTATTTGCTAACCCCCAACTATTTTTCCCCTATTGCATGTGTGTTTGCAGACCTAGGTATGCAGATTTAACAAGATTTTTGGTGTTGAAGATTGGTAAACAAGTCAACTAGGTGCTTCAAGTCAAATCATTCATATTTCAAGCTTGGAGAAGGTTTTATGTCTGTTTCCCACATAATTGACTTCGGCAACTCGACAATCAGAGATTTTCAGATCTGGTGTTGTAGAGTTGTCTCTTGATTTTTCAAAAAATTGGGAGAGGACTAATTCGCCACCAGTGGTGAATGAGTTCCACCTTAGGACTAAAAATCTGAATTTTGTCAGATTCTGGATCCCGACAGTCAGAAACTAGTTTCTGACACTTTTTCACCAATAGGAGGACTAATTCGCCACCCTGGGTGAATGAGTCCCACTGTGAAATTTCAGTAATTTTATCCAGCATTCACAACATTCTAGATTCATCAAACATTGCCCAGGTGCACTCTGTTTCATCCTATTTCTTTTAGTTTTGCATTATTTCATCATTTAGTTCATTGTTTGCATATCATAGCATGTTTTCAAACATAGTTTAAATCTCAGTTTTGCATTCATATTCATTCATATAGATAACTTAATTGCATTTAGTTTACTTAATTTAGCTTAGAAAACATCATACATAACATAATTTGAATGAACCCTTAGCATTTTTGGCCCTATCTCTCTCCTTTTAGGTAAAAAACCCTAGAAGAGCTAAAGAAATCCTAGAGAGCCAAAAATCTATGGTTCATTTTGGTGAACCTGCATTTTGAACACTTTGCATTTCTGATTTCATTTGCACATTGCATCTTAGTTTATATTTGCATCAACATTCAATTAGGATATTGTTTTGTTTTTGCATTCTAGGACTATTCATATTGCATTAGTGAAAACTTCATTTAGATTTCATTTTTGCATTGCATCTCATTGAAAAAATTGAAAAATTGCATTTTGCATCCATGATTGCATTTTGTAGAGCATTAAAATCATCTTAATTTTTTTGAAAAAACACACAAAAACATCATACTGGGACTCATTCACCACCTTGGGTGAATCAGTCCCTCTGCACTTTTTAAACAACATTTCTAGCATTTTTCTGGCATTTTCCCGCATTTCAGTTTTTGTAGTTAGTTCTCTATTACAGTTAGCAGCATTTATGTTATTTCCATTTAGACATCTTAGATTACCTTGCATTTGATTTCACCCCCTCCTTTGTGGTACTTGTATGAGTTTTTGGTGCCCCATTGATAATACTTTAGTGAGAATAAGTTCTAGACTCATGGCCTCCCACGATAGCACTTTCATTGTGGACCTTGGGAAACTCACGAGCTCCTACTCCTAGTATGGACAATGGTGCATTAGGAACTGAAAATACCACTTCTATGCCTTCACCTTTCCATCCAATGAATGTTGACACTGATAACAATTCCCTCCTGCAAGAAAAGGTCATTAACATTCATGAGGATTTTGCACATTTACAACAAGACTTGTCACTCGAAAACATTTCCACCACTGCCATACCTGCCATTGACAATCTTCATTGTTTGATTGAAAGTGATGAAGAGAATTGTCGAGATTTACAATAAACATGCCTCTTCTAATACTCAATCCACAAACATTCCTGTAAGCCAAGGAGGACCTCAAGTTCCTCCCCCTTCAACCATAGCATCCATACCAACTTATACCAATCCACCAGTCCACACAACTATGCATCAGGTTAATTATGTGGCTACTTCTTTCCCACTTCCACCTAGCATTCCTACTTCTCTTGTGGCATCGCAAGTACCCTCCACCACCTTCACACCCCATAGTATTCCTTTCACTTCCCCTAACATCACCTACACTCCATCACCCTTTTCTCTTCCACCTCAACCCACTTACCCCAACCTTGTTCTCACACAGCTCCTTAACACCATTTCTTCCATGCAACATCAACTTTCCACCATTAGCAAAGGTCAAACCGCTCCACCCACATATCATGTCCATAGCAGCCCCTTATCCTTAGAAATCTTATGTACCTCAATGCCACAAGGGATAGAAATGCCTTAGTTTGAGAAATATGGAGTTAAAGGAGATCCTATCAACCATGTTAATGCTTATACAACTTTGTGTAGTGATTTTGTCCTTGATGATAAACTGTTTCCAAGGACCTTGAAAGATACTGCCTTAGAGTGGTTTTCCAACTTTCCTAATCATTCCATCTGTTCTTTCAATGAATTGGCGGATGCTTTCATAAGTCACTTTCAAGTGCACATGACACCTAAAAAGACAATGGCTGACCTCATGCGATGTAGAAAAAACACAGATGAAAAAGTAACGGATTTTATCTCATGATACCAATCCTTGTATGCTCAAATTGATGTCAAGATTCTTGATGCACATCTGCAAAAGATGTTTATCAAAAACTTGCACACAAACCTTCAGGATAAGCTAACTATGATGAAATTCCCTTCGTTTATGCATTTATGCACAACCTTGTGTGAATACCATAACTCGGTTTCAAGTCGTGATTCAAAATCCACTTCTAACCGAGCTGAAAAACTCGAACACAACAATCAAAACCAAAATAATACTCAAAAATTTTGCAAACCAAATGGAGGCTTCTTACAGTTCAAACTCAAGTGGCAGTTGTTAATGCAGCGATGCCTTATACCTATGGGGACCCGAAGAGACAATTTACTCCCTTACCCGATACCCTCCATAACACAATAAACCAATTAATTCAACAACACATGCTCACTTTGCCACCCGTTAGACCACTTGATCCAAATCAGCCCTTACCACCCACCTTCAAACCTAACGCTTATTGTCATTTTCATCACCAAAATGGACATGACACTGAACATTGCAAGTGTCTAAAACATTTAGTTCAAGACCTCATTGAGTTAGGCCTTTTATCCATTATGGGTGTTAATGATCAAGGGAATAAGTTTGTTGCACCCCCTAACTACAACTTACAAATTTTCACCAATCCTATGCCTAAACACACTACTTCATTTGTCAAGGCTAGTGAACCTTCAAACACTGATGTAATGACTGTTGATACAAACAATGAACAACATGATATACCTCCACCTGTTATTGAAGATAGTCCTATAGATCAACTTGTGTCTACGATAGACGTTATCCCTTGTAAGGGCCAAACCACTAAATCTCTTGATATCACTTCTTTTGCTAAAGACATACTACAAAAACTTCCTAATGGTCCTCTCTACATAGCTGGAAGAATCTATGATAAGCCCACTAATGGGATATTAATAGATCCCGCTTGTGGCAAGAATTTGATTACAAAGGAGTTTCTAGTATTACATGAGTTATATCAAGATGCTTATAATAAACCAACTGCATGGATTAAAACACATACTAGTTTTGCATGCCCTACGATCAGATCGATCGTACTCCCCTTACAGATAGGACCTAAAACTTCAGACGTGACATTTTCAATTATTCCACAATCCGACCAATTTCGTTTACGGCTAGGCCACCCTTGGCTTTGCTCAATGAAAGCAGTCCCATCAGTTGTTCATAAGTGTTTGAAGTTTCCACATGGAAATGAGATATTTACCATACACCATAGTGGCTTTAATCCCTTATCATCTAAAGGTAACTTTTCCTTAGAAGCCTTTTGGCCTAAACCCATGGAACCCATCACCCCTTGAAAGGACTTCTTTTGCATAGCTTATCAAAAGTTCAAAGCCAAACGTATAGCTGAATTGTCTCTTCGTGACATGTCCCCGTCCTCTTCCACTCCCCCCATCATAGATGAAACCATGCTTCAATCTGAGCCTGACATTGAACAAACCATACAACCTCTTGAACAACCACTCATAGATACTTTCCAGCCATCGTTTAAACGACCTAGGGAAAATGAAACAACTCCTGTCATGCCTCCTCGTATTAAGCAAGTGTATAAATCCAAAGAGAAATTGGTTGACCCATCCTCTTCGGTTTCTTATGTTCTTCCCTCTTCGGAAGTAGAAGAACCTATGATACCTCAATCCTCTCTTGCACCTCAACAACTCCAAAATAGAATTAAACGAAACCGCGGTGCTAGGGAATGAAGGCGTCGTCATCGTCTCCTTGCTCGTCAATCTCACATGGAAGAAAATACAGAAAATCAACCTCCACCTTTGAAAAAAGTAATAGATGACCACCCTCCTCCTGACCTGCCACAAGACAATCCAGTGCAATAATCACAACAAAATGAACCCATCCAACAACCACAAATTTTGATACATCCATCCTTAGAAATCACCCTTCATCCTCCCGTTGTCATTAATCTTGATGATGATGATGATGATGCGACGATAGAAAAAATAGATGAAGAAGTGCATAACGATTTTAACTCTTTATTTTCATCTGCAATGAGCTTAAAAGATAAAACCTCTCCACCAAGTGAAGAACCTAGTATGACTCCTAGTTCGACGCTTGCAATTATTCCTTTGGACAGTCAACTACCCTCACATTATATTGAACATGATTAGGAGGCGGATGACTTTTTACATGGTTAGCTTGCCTTCGCCTAACTAGCCTTTTTTATTTTCTCTTTTTATTTTTTCCTTTTTTGTTTTCCTTTCATGTGCATATCGTGTTCCCCCGTATCGTGTGTTTGATGTTCCCTCTCTTTGTACACTTCTTCTATTTGTATCTCTATTCTTCTATTCGTCGTGAATTGTCTTTTTCGCTTTTGTTTTGTGTTTTCCTTTTGGGGATGGCGCAAAGCGTAGAGACGCCCTATGTCTCTTCCATGTTGACCCAAAAGGTCCTTGTCTTTTTCACTCTTTTTTTGTGTTTTCCTTTTGGGGATGACGCAAAGCGTAGAGATGCCCTATGTCTCTTCCATGTTGACCCAAAAGATCCTTGTCTTTTTCGCTTTTGTTTTGTTTTTTCTTTTGGGGATGACGCAAAGCGTAGAGACGCCCTATGTCTATTCCATGTTGACCCAAAAGGTCCTTTCTCTTTTGTTTTGTTTGCTTTTGTTTTGTGTTTTCCTTTTGGGGATGACGCAAGGCATCGAGACCAAAATGTCTCCTTCATGTTGACCCAAAAGCTTTTTCATTTTCTTTCACCTTTTCGTTCTCTTTCCTTTTGGGGACGATGCAAAGCATTGAGACCACAATGTCTCTTCCATGTTGACCCAAAACAGATTTTATTTTGCCTTTGTTTTTGCTCTCTTTGTGTCATTCTTCCAGTTCTATGTGCTTTGGGGAATGATGACAGTTCCAAGCTCTTTCATAAACACATTACAACAACGAACATACTAACCCCAAATCCATAGATCCCTTATGTGTTTGGTGTGCTCTTTTCTGGGGGGCAACTCCCTTTCTTTGTTTTTCACTTTCCTTGACATGACATAGCATAACTTTGAAACATATGACTTGGCATAGGGCTTTCCAAGTTGGCTCTCATGTCTTGTTTTATTTTTCTTTTTCTTTCCTTCGCTACTTTAAAGTAATTGCTCACAGAATGATGTGTCACAATTCCTTTAAAGTGGGGGATACATTACCATTAATTCATTTTCATTCTTGGTTCCTAGTGTAGCCTTGTCGTTTATATGATGCATTTGTCACTTTGTGGATGACATTGGGTGTGATTTTCTTCATAATTGTGATCTATCTCAGCATACTACATTTCTCTTGGTGGCTTGATGTGATGTACTGCATCCCCTAAGTTGTGAATATAATATACTTTGATTGGTCCTCTTTTGGAGACATTAGACACAATGTTCCCTAAGTGACTGACCTTGCAAGAACTGAACAAGACTCCTTTGAACATTTTACACTTAACACTTTACATTTTTGCATCTTTTGCCACCTTGCATAATGCAACTTGCATGACTGTGGTACCTTTATTTTTGTTCATGAATTTTTTCCTTGCGGCGCCTTGTTAAAGTTATCATGAGGTATAACTTTGATATGGTTGAGCGGGAATCCCACCTAGCGGCATGAATTTTCCCCATAGCCACCTTTGTGTTTGTGAGTGCATACCAACTAGCGTATGTATCTTACCTTTTGGGCTGTCTCACCCCGCAGACAATTAGAAGTTATGTGGCCCTAGAGTGAGTACATTTCGGCCTTCTCACCTGGTGGACCGTTATGTTTCCTGTCACCCCAGAGTGAGTATACATTCTCTTTCAGCCTAGATCTAATCCACAACTAGTTGGACTGACGATCAAAGCTTCATCCAATTCTTTTCAACACTTGTGTGTTCCCTTGTTCTTATGTTTAGTTTGTCATGGGATCTTCATCCTCAGGGCTTGATCATCCCTCTTGATCGTTGTCATTCCATCTTGCTAGCATAAGTACATTTGAACCCTCTTCTCGATGTTCATGGCTACTTTAGTGAGTTTGAAGCAGGTCCATCCTCTCACTAAAGTGGGGGATAAATGTGTCATAGAAAAATAGCCCCTTGTCATTTCCATGGCCTTTTAGGTCTTGTTTCATGGTATTTGATCTATTTTACTCTGCTTTTATGATGTAACATGGCTTGAACATGCATATTTAGGTACTAAAATTCAAATAATGACATCTTATGAAGGTGTTGTGAAGTGTTGTAAATCATTTCTACACTCTTCTAGACTTTATTCATTACAATTTACCTAAAAATCACCTTTTCATCCCTAATCAAGTCCTATTTTGAAGTGTTGTAAAGTCTTGTAACAAGATTTCACGCTTTTCTAGGCACAACTTCACTATTTATCCCTTTCTCATGCTTTATTTGGTCCCTTTATGCTCATATGCTTTAATTAAGTGTATTTTTGAATGTTAACCCAACAAACAACATTAAATGCAACATAATTCCTGGCACCTATTTTCAGGTCCTAGGTGGGACCCATTCGCCATGGGTGGCAAATGAGTCCCCCTTAGCTCCAAATTCAATTTTTTTAAAATTTCCTTTCGGGTTTTTATTCAAAAACACTTGATGTTGGCCTATGATGAGGTATGAATGGTTAACTAAGGCACAAGATTGTATAGATAAGTGATTTTCACCTCATTTTACATCCTCCAACATTCACACATCATATTCAAGCAATCTTAAGCATTCAAGCATCTTACAACATCTTATCAAGCAATACTCAAGCACTTTGGAGCATCCATTGACACTACTTCAGATTTGCATCATCAAGGGTTTGGTAAGTTGATAGCTATTGCATGTTATTAGTTTATCATTCTCTTTCATTTCATTGTTTCATTACTAAAGTGGGGTTTGACCAAGGCAAACCCCTATTTGCTAACCCCCAACCATTTTTCCCCTATTAGATGTGTGTTTGTAGACCTAGGTATGCAGATTTAACAAGCTTTTTGGTGTTGAAGATTGGTAAACAAGTCAACTAGGTGCTTCAAGTCAACTCATTCATATTTCAAGCTTGGAAAAGGTTTTCTGTAGAATTGACTTCGACAACCCGACAATCAGAGATTTCCAGATCTGGTGTTGCAGAGTTGTCTCCTAATTTTTAGAATTTTGGGAGAGGACTGATTCGCCACTAGTGGAAAATGAGTCCCACCTTAGGACTGAAAATCTGAATTTTGTTAGATTCCGGATCCCGACAGTCAAAAACCAATTTCTGACACTTTTTCACCAGTAGGAGGACTAATTCGCCACCCTGGGTGAATGAGTCCCACTGTGAAATTTCAATAATTTTAGTCAGCATTCACAACATTCCAGATTCATCAAACGTTTCCCAGGTGCACTCTGTTTCATCCTATTTCTTTTTGTTTTGCATTATTTCATCATTTAGTTCATTGTTTGCATGTCACGGTGTGTTTTCAAACATAGTTTAAATCTTAGTTTTGCATTCATATAGATCACTTAATTGCATTTAGTTTACTTCATTTAGCTTATACAACATCATACATAAGATAATTTGAATGAAACCTTAGCATTTTTTGCCCTCTCTCTCTCCTTTTAGGTGAAAAATCCTAGAAGAGCTAGAGAAATCCTAGAGAGCCAAAAATCTACAGTTCAACCTAATATGTAAATTACAAAATCTCGAAGATAAATAGATGAAAACAATGATTTACAAGTGGATCTGGAAAGTTCAGACTGATATGTACCAACCTAGAAAAGTTGGTTTCAAGCACTGTAGGAGGACTGGGTTGCCCTTGAGCGAATGGGTATTTGTAGGGGTGTCTTGATCAACTTTTGGGGTCCTCAAATTTCGGATCTAAGCTTCAAATTACTGCCTACAAATCTGTTGGAACACTATCGGATATTTTTGTAACCAAGCTTATGTGACTTGAAAGGATGTGTGACAACAAAGGCAACAATGGAGAATTTGTCTTCAATCCTTCTTCAATACTCTTAAAACCTATAGCATGCACATTCAAAGAGGGATAAAATGTTGGGCCATTTTAGGGGCTTGCCTCAATCAAACCCCATGTAAGTGTTTCCACTTCCATAATGGCAATGTTGATGATAAATGGATAATTGAAAGGAAGGAATGATGAAATCACAATGTGCTGCAACTCACCACCCTTCAATGGTTTCCTTGAAGGACTGAAGTCATACACAAATATTCAAGTATTTGGATCTTGCTTGCTTGAATAATTGAATGCTTTGGAGACCTACAAAAAAATGTTAGCCTTCATAAAATAATGACGACATGATAACATAAACTCACACACTTTGACATGATGCTTGGATCTTGAATTGTTGCAATGAAACTCTGATAATGCTACTCTTGACTTGATCTTGAATGCTCTTAATTTTCACCTCTTGCTAGATTCCTTCACTTAGATTTCAAATGATGCAATACCTAGGTATTTGTAGGTATTTATCCAATTTCCCAAAAATTAGATATTGAAAGTTGACATTTGCAATTTGATTTTTGAATGTTAAAATGCCACCAAAAACATATCCAAAAATGGGTCCTAGCTAAGAAAGGGGGCCCATTCGCCCATGGGCGATGGGTCCTGGCCCAAATTTCCAAGACACTTAGTTTCGGGGGCAACATATGAGTTGGATGCATTTATTCAATGCTTGGTGTTTATTGAAAAATGGGACAAATGGGCTCCAAAATACATAATTTTAGACAATTTAAGGGGTCAATTAAGCTCAATAATTTAGGGGAGCCAAAACATAATGTGAAATTGTTAAGGTATGCAATTTTCTACACTACACACATAAAGTACAATCAAATATGATTCAATCTACTTTTGTAGCCTAGCTAACAAGCTCAATTTATTCCATTATTACTAAATAATGCATTTCACAAAGTAGTTAAAACAATTTTGTTAGATGACCATGAGAAGGCTTTAAATGCATACTTTGGATCTAAGGACTATCTACAATACAATTTATTGAGTAACAAAGTGGAGCATTTTATTACATGAGTTGAACATATTTGCATGATATTGTTGCCTCTTAGACGATAAGGGAAGCTCTCAAATCATGGTACTTGCAATGATCCAAGGTGTGGAAGTATAGTACAATCAAATTAGATAATGGGCACATATCTCAAAAGAAGAGAGGTATTTGATTGATGATTGGCTATAGATGCTAGATGAATAATTACAATGCAAGATGGGGTAGTTAACAACTCCTTGATTTCAAATGATCACATCATTGTAGAGTGAAATGAATAATTTTCCAACTAAAAGTCATTTACCCATGAGATCTAGTGGCGGATGTCATTAGATGAGCTCAAAAAGTTTTATTGGCATGACAATTGCAACATCAAATAAAATATTTCTAAGTGCACATGCTTGACAAGTAGATATCTAAACATCCAATTGGTGCTTGACATCCACAGATAAAATATTTATCAAGTGTGAATGAGTGGAATGTGAGAGGCTGATGAGTGGGAGTATAGGCATGGATGTGTCAAAAGACGTGTTAATGATGACTACTCAAGAATTTCCATAGGTAAAGGATGCATTAATGAAGATGTATTTTGATGGTGGGGACTTGCACTATAATGTTTGCATAGGGAGGCACATTTTCACCATTTGATTAGAGAGATTAATCGTTAGTAGAATTTTGTTTGGACAAGGGACTTATGTGTTATTAGGAATTTTCTTTGCTTAGGGTTCAACATTCTTGAGAAACTTATCCCTTGTTTAATTCAACTAACACACAAATTATGCTAAAAATATTTACAATACTTCTTGAATGTATACTAATCAACATCAATAATAAACACAACAAATGTGTGTAGAAATTAAAAAATTCCTTGTGATAACTAATAAAATAGGTAGTTGGTTCTATTGCTTTGGCCAACAAATTGTGGGTTGATACAATTAGTGGGACATATGAAGAGCCCCTTGGAAATACGTGCAATTCTTTTTACCTCAACAAAATCTAAGGGTGTTTATCTCCACACCTTGAACATAGTTGTGGAAAGATTTTGTGCCAAATGGGAGAAATCACTTCTAGGAATGTTTTTAGGCCCAAGAGCTAATATTGATACCTTTAGAGAGTGGGCTTTAGGAAATGGAAGCCTAGGGGAAATAGGAGATCTTTGCTATGTCAAAAGACTTTTATTATGTTTTTTAAATTCTAGAAGACTTGACTAGGGCTTTGGTGGGGGGTCCCTAGTTCTTGGAGAAGTCAAAATGTAATTTGCACCCTAACATGTTTTCCTTGAGTGCTCTCCAATTCATATGTTAAATTGTATTTTGAGTGTTGCATCAATGTATTATGTGATTCATGTGCTATGATCCATGACATCAAAATTACTAATGATATGCCATTGAGGAATTTTGATGGTGTATGATGCTTTTATGGGATGCTTTGTATGACCATTGAGTGTTTTTGATGAAGTTATGCATTGACATGTAATTTTGACTATGCTTTTTGGAGTGCATATGTTGTGCTCATGAATGTTATATCATTTGTGTTTTAGCTATATGTGTTATTGTTGATTATGCATATTGTTCCTGGATCATGCTAGTTGTAGATGATTTATAGTGGATGTGATGATCTAGTATCATGTTATGATTTATACCACATTGGTTGAATTATGTTGCTTTGGCTATTTATTATATGGATTATGTACGGTTGATGTTTGAATTGAGTGTTAAGAAATTTACAAGTGTTAGACCAATGGTTGGTATGTGAAGACATTGACATGGATTCAATTTAGCCATCTCATTGGTCTTAGCCTTTGTGAAATCCTTATGTTAACCCAAATCCAAATCAATGATGATTCCAAATTCATATGTTGTGGAAGTTCGTAACATATGATTGGTCCTTTATGTGTGTCTAACATTATCTTTTACATTACATTTAAATTTGTCTCGAAGTATGTGTTTAATGTGTTTGCAATATTTAATGCTAGTATGGAAAAGATAATACTATGACTTAGTAGGAAATGGTTTGTTGCATTATTATATTTCAATAGAAAAATTAAATAAATTTAATTATTCTTTTGAAATGAAATATTTAGCATAAATGAAATAATATTGCTAGTTAAAATATAATATAATATAATTGATTTAATTTCCTAGCTAGTGGAAAGTATTGATTAGAATTAAATTAGCATTTAGTTCATATAGGTTTTTTGTTAAATCAATTTCATTGACTTGATTATATATATATGCAAAAAAATGGAAAATAGAAAAATAAAATAAATAAAAGAGAAAGAAAAAAATGTATTTTAGGCATTCATTCCATTTTTGTATTTTCATACTAAAAAACTTGTCTTCCTCCTTTGAAAAAAAATGAATTTGGAAAGAAAGAATGGATGGAATTGCTTGATGTTAGATTTTAATTGCTCATGCTTGGAGTGGGAATTCTTGGGATGGACTAAAGAGGATGATTTCCTTTTCTGTTTGAGCTTTAGAGAAAGGTATTTTCCTTAATTTAGTTTGTATTTGAAATGAAATATTTTCCTTCACATGACATCATTCTATAAAAATAATCTAGGGTTGAATTTGGTAGTTCAATTTTTAATTTATTTTTTGAGTTATGGCAAAATATTTAATTTTTTATTTTTTTTCAGATTTTAAAATAATTGAAGTGAAAAGTATGTTGTGCATTTTTGAGTGAAAGGATACTTGAATTTTTAAAAATTGTTGTATTTTTTAAGATTAAAATTTATTAGTTTTTGTTCAATTTCATTCATGGTGGATTTGAGGTTTCTATGGTTTTTTCTCAAGTTTTTTAATGAAAAAAATAAAGTTTAGGCCAAATCAAACGAATTGTTTTGTGGGAAGGTTATTCTCCTTAATATTTTTCAATTTAGAATTTTTTGGTTATATGCCAAACAAATGATGATACTTTTTTTTGTTGCATTGAGGTCTAGGATGTGTCAATCATATCCCATTCTTTGACAAAGGATTAGGGAGGTTATGTTGGTTGCAACTCATCATGGATCAAAATTTGTTTAATGTAGTTGTTGCAAAACTAAACTTAAAGGTAAAGGGCAAGATCATCTTGTCATCAAATGTTATTTTCTTGGGAGGAAACCCAAGGGGATGAAATTCATGGTTAATGTTTCTAACACAAAAAGTTGAAGTAGACTACACTATATGACTTAGACCTATAGCTTCGAAGAGGGCACTACTATGAGTGCTAGGGTGCTTGAGAAGATCCAACATATGAGCAAAAGTCAAATCACAAGGCTCACTAGAAGTGGGATACTAAACTTCTTAGTTTTATCAAGCTCTACAAGCCCTAGCATATCTCATTCGAGGGAATGAGCATGTGGTTGAGGTTGAGGCCTAGATTTTGAGTTGTTTAAGTATGAGAATAGCTCAACAAATAACTATTTCTCTCAAAGAAGTGTTGAACAAGCTTGTTGCACTCTCTACATATTGATGTATCATGCTCCTTAAGCTTATGAAAGTTGCAATAAAGATCACAATTATGTTGTAGGGGAAAACTATTATGTCTATTTTTATATTGTCTCTAATGGTGGTATCCACATCAATGTTTTCACAATGTGAGTGTTGTAATTTAGAGACATCATTTTTGTTTTGTGGGATGATGGTACAAGTTTCCCTTTTGTATCAATTTACCATGAATGTCATAGGTTTTCTTACCTCTATCAACAAATGTCTAGTTTATGCTTAAAGCACTATCCATGGCCTCGTGATAAGATTGACAAGAAAATTTCTAAACTCCTCAAGAATGTTTATTTTTAGTGAATAAAGGAATTGATCAATGGAGGAATTGGTCACCAAGTTCCCTCGAATCCATGTGAGAATCATTGGGTGAAGCATAAAGCACCTATCTCCATTGAGTGATTAAGTGGACCAATGATTCATCAAGCTCATGTTAGGCTTAAAGGAACTCTCTAACATCATTTTTTATTGTTTGTTTATGAGAAAGGACTTAACAAATTCACTCAATAGTTGTTGAAATGTGTGGATGGAAGCTTCAATTAATCTAAATACCACTACAAGGTGATTCCCTCAAGGGCTTTTAGAAGTTTTAGCCACTAAGGCATCATAGTTGAGAAAATTATGGAAAGCAATCATGTATGCCATGAAATGTGTGAGGATCTCCTCCACCTTTATATTTAGGTAGGCCTACTAATGGTCTAGGAATATTGTTTCTAATTTTGATCCAATTGTTTGTTAAGGCATTCCAAGTGAATGCTTGAACCTAAATCAAGTGTAGAAGGGAGATGGCCTTGACACCAATACATTGGGATACTATGCATAGTTGATTAATTAATAGTGTGGCTATAAGGTGAATGAATGTTGTCCTGTGGATCATAAATTAG
The DNA here is from genome assembly GCA_007258455.2 of Sequoia sempervirens. Taxonomy (NCBI): domain Eukaryota; kingdom Viridiplantae; phylum Streptophyta; class Pinopsida; order Cupressales; family Cupressaceae; genus Sequoia; species Sequoia sempervirens. The sequence continues at coordinate 585,125,655 of VDFB02000015.1, forward strand.
CCCATTTGATTTCCAAGTTTTTAATTAATTGCTTGAGACTAGCCAAAAAGAGGTTGAGGTCAATTTGTTATTAATGGTTTAATGGAGGTGATGGACAATTGACATCCATTGAAAGCATCAACATTTGCAAATAGGTTGGTACAAAAAGAGGATGATGATGACAAGGAAGATAATAAAGCATCACCTCCAAATGGAGAGGCCAATTTTTAAAAGTATAATCCCAAGTTCAATTTTGTACAAAATGAATGAAGATATTATACCCGAGCATATCAACAATACTTAGTTGTAGACAAAGGCATGCCAAATGATGTCATTGGTTTTGTGTGTTCTTAAGGGAATAACCCAAATGTTGGAAAGAGCTCCATGATGATGATGTTCATTAAGCAAGTGGTACTAATATCCCTTGGTCTTGGTGGGTAATTTCTTAGAATTTATTTCCAATTAGTGACTTCACACCAATTTATAAACATAAACAAACGATTAAAAAGGAGTTGTATTTCACATCAAGTTCACTAATCATGTATGCACCAAAATGAGCATGCAACACCAAAGAGGGTGTATGTTGCTTCTTGGGGTCATTGCAAAGAAAGTTATCAACATTTACTTCATGTCTCAATAAAGAGAGACAAGATCAACACTTGAAGGGTATGTAGGAGAAAAACCAAAATGGAAATACTCAACTAGTACCTATTTGACCAAGAAATTTCACTCAATGGATTGCCTAAATGTCGCTTCAAGTGGCATATATCATCATCAGACTCAAAATGTTGACCCATGGGTGAGACCCATGTGTGATGGTGCAAGAATTGACACTTGCAAACCACTACTTTGCTGGTTCCTATAAAGATTTATTTTCTTAACAATATCGAGAGTGCACCTCACCTTCTATGCCCCATATGGCATCAATATCACAACTAATGGGTTTCATATTAACACAATTAATTACTCATACTACCAAACCTAAAAATAAAGTTGCACAAAAAACACACAACACATACCAAATTACAACATAAAGAATGAAACTCTTTTAGTTGATGCAAGATTGCTCAACCCCTTGACTACTACATCAAATTATCTCTTCTTTAGAATCCCTAAAGAAAATTGTATTGCCTTAAAAGACTTCCCTACTCTTTAAAGCACTAAAATCACCCACTTGAAAACTATAAAATCTTAAGGCGAATGATCATTGATCCTTTTGTGTGCAAAAAGTATTGACATTCATAAAAGGACAAAGGTCAAAGGTGAAACATATAGTAGCGTACTTCAAATGATAGTTATGAATAGTTGAACCGATTGTTTCACATAAGTTGCAGAAGTTTCGAATCATGGAAGGTGCAGATTCAATGCAATGGGCTTAGGGTACATTCCATAGAGCTCGGAGTCCATACACCGTCCCATACAATATTCTACCAGGCTATTTGTACAATTTTAGGCAACTCTACCAAGTAAAAGCATTGTTCTTCTATCATTTTTATACCTCATTAATCATAATCTGTTATATTTTTATTATAAATTTGTTGTTTATCCTATGTATTTTGGTTGCCTAGTAATTTTCGTATTATACTGCAACTGTTTTCAGTACTTCACTCTCCAAAAAAAACTAATAGCATTCAAACATAAATCTATAATAGTGTTTATACCCTTGTATAAAATGAGGATTATATTAAACTTGTGTCCTTGGGTTAGAGAATCTCATTGTGTAAATCCAGTTGTTGCGTGATTTAACTGAGGATTAGAAACTATATATAGCATACATGTAGCTTTTCCCTGACCGATAGCAATATAACTAGACATATGTAGATTCTTATTAGAAGTGTTGAATTTGCCAAGGCTAAGTTGGCTACAAGCATAAACCATCTGGTAAAAACACCAATATCAATTAACATAAATAATACATACCAAGTGCGATATGGAGCGCAATTTTTGTAAGTTATCTAGTAGATTATATAATCAACCTAGGATTGTGTAGACATAATGCATTGCTCTACAATACTCATAACAGACGTTATATTGTAGATATTGTCTATAAGCCTAGGAAAGTAAGCTCGATATCATATCATGCATTTCTATTGATTCCAAACACCTGTTGGAATGATACCGCAATAAAGAATAATCGAATTGAACATTTGAAAACCATTTAAATTTGTCTCAACCCCAAATTTATTGAAATCTGTTCAACATCTTAAGCTCAAAGCATATCTTAGTTTTCTGAACTATTTGGAGTAGAATGTTCGAGCAAATCATAACCACTACGGGAAATAATTTGCCATGTGCACACTATGGGATTTTAATTAATCAGGAAGTATTTCATAATGACAAAATGAAATATGCAGCCATTATGAATGTAAATGTCCTATCGCATCTTTAAGCCCATTTTGGAACATGTTTTTGAAATGAGATAAGTAGTCACATTTAACTGTCCAGAAATGCTGCAAACTCTGCATAAGCGTGATAAATAAAACAAGCATGATTCTAATGCTTGCCCAACAAATTCCAAGAGAAAAATAACATGAGATCAAGCATCCCAATGATTTGCCAATTTATGCAAGCAACACAACAGCATAGACCTAGAAACTGGAGGATAATGTGTCCCCTAAACCAACATGCAAGATTTAGGTTGGAATAAGCAACAAGTAAAGATCATACATTCTATCTGGCCACTCTTTACATGATAGTACAGTTCTTACATTCTTAGGTATAGAAAACTTTATACTAAGCTCAAATATCCTTCTTCAAGAGAGCAGTCCAAATATTTTGCCACAGCAAGAGCCAAAGTTGGATGATTTATTCTCACGCAACGCAACTGACTGCATTAGTCTCTTTTTTATTCTGCGCTTATATACAATCCTTAAAGGAAGCTTTGAATATCATGTTTTCTATTCATCTTCTCCTTCTGGAGCTCTGGCGTTCTTAGTTGGGTCCTGAAAAACAGGTAGAACACATTCTCAATTACATGAAAAAATTAACGCCTAATTTTCAACAGCAGGCAATGAGTAACTAGCAACAAGACAAACCCCTACAAATTTCCAGACTGAATAGAAATAACATAAACTCACCACAATGCAAACATAAACATAATGCAAATCAGGGTCCTCGCTGTGAAAATCTGTACCAAGGCTTCCATCATCATCCACTGGAACAGGTTCGGTTACTGCCAAGGATGTAGTTTCCAAAGCTCTTCGAGACCCTGGTTTAGCTGCATATGGCAACCATTTTCATTATTTTCAATTTAAAGAATCAAGAAACAGTCACATACAAATAGTTATTGCAAAATTAAATTAATTAAATTTCACATCTTCTAGAACCTCAATCCAGACTCAATTCAATGGTGACAAAATATAATATGAAATAAATACACCTTACAGGAATAGCATATCTATAATTATACAACAAAAATTGCAGAGAGAAGGATGCAGTAATGAAATACTAGTGAAAATGCTTAAAGATATAAATATTAAGTCAAAATAAAGTTTCAAGAAGAAACAAGAAATCTTTAAAATATTCATAGCTTTCTCAACTATATTGCACAATGCATTAATAACAAAATATTTGCTTCCTCCACATAAGTTCTGCTAAAAGAAATTTTATATTAGAATAGTTCTGCAGTTTAGTTTCTTTTCTTTTTCCAATTATGTTTCAATATTTCCATTCGCTAAGAAACTCCTGTCCAAAAGGCCAACTTCATTGATTTGAAGGGGTATCTTGTACCTCTCCAAGAAAAAATTACATGTTCTATGCAGCTGAATTTACGCTTACATAGTCTTCATTTTGAGCACAATACTCTATTGGCTTTGCATCCTGCTAGCTCGGTAATCCAAGCAAGTTATTCACTCCCTTATGCTAGTTCACACCTTGCAAATTACTTTGGATAAAATCATGTTGACCTTGTGTCCAAAGTAGGTAAACTGAGAAAGTTATTCAACACCAAGCATCCTTAGAACAAGTTCGAATGTTTTCTGGAAGAATTTGCAAGACCTGTAATTTCAAATCAGATTTACAGTTCACTTCTTCAACACCCTTATAGCCTGTGAACTTCATACTAACTGAGCATTTCATTGTGGAATAAACAAAGGCTTAAATTGTAACAATGGACCATAGGGTGTGGATGATAAACAGTCCTCATCAATCTTTCCCAACTTGTAATAATTCATGGATCCAAGCCCAATTAACTCAAATAGCATTTAAATCCTGTATGGCTTAGCCTAATAGCTTGGCACAAAGCAAAAATAACATAAAAATGAAGATGGTGAGCAATGCATCACAAAACATGGATGGCAAGCAACCAGGTTCACAGATGCTGGTAGTTGTTTCTAAACTAACCTTGTAACATGTGCATGTGTAACATTCATATAGCAATTCAAAATCTTCTATGCCATCATTCATCAACAAGAGAGGTACAATTACTCCATAGAGAAAGGATAGCAAGTCATTGTTTCGTAGGGTTGTGTTTGTGGGGTCTTGACAACCATCTTGGACATTCTAGGATGGCAACTAGTCATCCCTGACTCAAACAAAAACTGGAAAGTCCCTTTATCTTTTGCTTAAATTGGGGCGCCCTAGTATTCCATGGACATCAAGGCATCCCACCACACTAGCACCTTTTAAAAAGCCTTAGGTTACTAGTTCAGCCCTACAACCTTGTTGATTTGAGTACAATCCATTTTGGGTCAAAATCCTAGTTGGTGCAGCCAGAGGCAGGGGTGCAGTTAGGGTTTAGAACTTCCTTGTGGGTTCAACCTGAACAAACCAAGAACCCATGATGAATTTTGATGGGTTTTCCTGATTCCATGACAAACCTAAAAAAAAATTGCTTTCCAAATCATAAATCAATCCCTAACCCTAAAGGGAAAATTGTTGGGTGTGATTTCATGCTTGTTGCTATCCAACTAGATGCGAATATAACGTCGTTGTCGACTTTTCCCTAACAATCATGCCAATTTATTCATGATGAGGTAGCGTAGTACCCAATTCCTTTTGAAAAGCAACATTAAAAATATTTGGAAATATGTACATTTTGTTAATAGGCAGCAAATATGTATACATTTTTATTTTGATATGTTTTTGTTTGGACCAACCCAAAACAAACCCAACCCCCAAAGAAACTTGACCAAATCCCAAAACTAATACCAAAATCGATAGCTTAGTAAAAAGCAAAAATATGGGGGAGGATTCCATGAGCTTGTTGAGACTGAGATGAAGCCTTCTCACAGAGTAGGGGTAAAGTGAAGCCCACCAAGCTGAATTTGTGACATGTGATTCTAGTCAATCTTTGTCATAACTAGGAAGACACTTTCCTCATACAAACTCCAGTTGAGCCAAAATGTTTTCACAACAAAATGATAAATATCAAATCATTGGCCCTCGTCCGCGTGGTACAGAAGGGTGTGTCACACCGTCGCCTGGTCACATTAAAAAGTTTGTCCAGTGCACTGCAAGTTATAGGGGGCATAAGTTGATTCCTGTAGTACAAAAAAAACTCCTTGGCATCCATTTTTCTATACAAAAGCAAGAAAGTAGACATGAGGACATCACTCATTAGAAGCAAGGAATAAAGCATGCAAACAGAAATGAAATTAAGGGACCTATTGAATAAAAAGAAAACTTGTGATCTGATCTTATTGGTGGTGACCAAATGCCAACAAAGAGATCCTTATCCTAGCATCCCAAGGATGTCAAGGCATCCCACCATGCTTGCACCTTTTGAAAAGCAAAAAAAAAATGCTTGTCGTGAGCTTGTTGTGACTGAGATCAATCCTTCTCAAAGACAGTAGAAAGTAGAGTGAGGAATCCAAGCGGCCTTCAAAATTTAGAGATGGAAAATTGATGGTGTCCTATTGAATTTGTCACGTGTGATTTTGTTCCATTTGTGCAAGAACTGTGAGAACTCTTTCTTTGGACAAACTCCAGTTGCATTAGAATGTATTCACAAACAAAATGTTAAACATCAACTCCACGTCATCCATTTTGCTATACAAAAGCAAGAGCACAGACATGAGGGTATCACTTGTTAGAAGCAAGGATAAAAAAACATGCAAACATAGATAAAAGTTGGGACCTATTAAATGAAAAGTTAAGCTACCAAACCAAAATCAGGTATCGATCCAGTACACCAATACGACAAAAACAATTAGGGGGTTGGGAACGTTTTGGGTATGTCCATACAAAAAACATAAAATTATAAATATCATATAATATAAATAAATAATATTGATATGCTGAAAAGTTTATAAATGAAAATTTATTAATTTTATATTATAATATATGCAACTAAATGGTAAAATATACATATTTAACTATAACCATAAAAATAAAATATTATAATATAAAAAAATTATAAATCTTCATACTAATATAACTGAATTTAAATTAAACATTGGAACAACACCCAAGATTCTTCAACAAGACTATGAGATAGTTGCATAATTATGAAATCATGTCAAGCAAAGAATTCCTTCAATGTTGGTATTTTTAATTTAAAGCTCAAACAGAAAAATCTAGGGAGAGTTGCATTTGGCATTTTCCGGGTCTCCTATGTTTGTCGATCATCACTATTGAGGAAATTCATCATGTTTTTCATTGTTGTTGATCACTATTCTTTCTTTTTGCAGTTCATGAAACTAACAAGATGGCAAACAATGCTATCATTTAGGGTTTTACAAGGGTCAACAAATCAAAAAGTCAAACATAAATGCTTGAAAGGGTTTTACATCCTGCCCTAGAATCATCCAAGTTCATCGGGTGACAGTTCCAAACATTTCAATGGTGAAAAATTTGAGCCTTGGTCAAATCTGCAAATTATTCAAACCAAAATACAATTCTGAGACTAATCATACCCGAAATCAGCCTAAAAACTTATAGATTTGATAATCAAGATAAAAAGAAAACTCGTGATCCTTATCCTATGTTCACATATGCAACAGGTGTGATGAAAGGTATAAAATTTCATATAGTTGGGTGAAAGCCCATTTGTGTGTCGTTCCTGGAAGGGTAATCAAAGCCTACTCCAGAAAAGAATGGTGCACCTATGCCACCTCATAAAATAGAAAAATTTATCAAATAGCAAGAGGATACAAATCTAAGAGTTGTCCTTCGAACAAGGCATCCTTTGATGAGAGGAAGCAGGTCATGGAGGCCATCTGCCTCTCCATATCATAGCATTGTTCTTGATGTTTCAGTAAAAAAACACCCATTTTTTGGTAGGAATGAAGAGCCTGCTAATGTGAAGAGAGCAAAGGGACTATTAGAGAGGGCATTAAAAATTATGTTAGAGAGATTGTTGATCAAACAGTTGCAAGATGCCTCTACACAAATGGTTTGTTCTTAAATGTTTTTTGATCACCGTATTGGCAAGACATGATGTGTAAAGTAAATGAAGCTCCAAAAGTGTACATAGGCCCAAGTTATGAGAAGATGTGCAACATCTTATGGTTAAAGGAGGTCAAACATATAGAAAGTTCATTGGCTCCCATTAGGGCCTCATGGAAAGAAACAAGGATGTCCATCATTTTTGATGGATGGAAGGATGCAAGAAATAGGCCATCAATCAATGTGATTGCAATGTGCCTTAAAGGGGCAATGTTATTGAAAGTTGTGGATTGTGAGGAGCAAGTGAAAAATGCACAATTTATTGCTAACATCCTTATGTAGTGCATTTAGAAAGTGGGTCCTCAAAATGTTGTCCAAGTCATGACAAAGCAAAGAATTGTGGAGCAGTTAGTATTTTGGTTGAAACACAAATCTCACATATATTTTGGGCCCCTTGTGTTGTCCACTTGCTCAACCTCATGCTAAAAAAGTTGGGTAGGAAAATAGATTAGATCAAACAAATCTATGCTAAGGACAAAGAGATCCAAATGTTCATCACAAAGCACCACATGTAGCATGACATTTTTAGAACATTTTCGTGATTGGAACTGTTGAAGATAATTCAAACAATGCAATTTTAAAATTTTCTGTTTAACTTTAGTAATTTATTTTTAAAAATTTAAGTATGTATTCTTCTTCTTTTTTTAATTTTTTTTTTCAAATAGGTCGCTAATACTAGATTTGCATCCAACACAATCATCTTGAGACAATTTGTGAAGGTGAGAGAGAGCACTTTCTAGCATTTGGTCCATATGGAGGCAATCCAACAATGAGGGCAGCAAATGATCCTAGATGACACTTGGTGGGATTGCGTGGAATATCTTCCTAGTTTCATTGAGCCCATCATGAGTATGATCCTCTTTACTGACATGGATAAGCCTTGTTCGAGAGAGATTTACAATGGCATCAAGTCAATGATTGAGAAGATGAAGTCCATTATAAATGAAAAAAAAAAGAATCCTAGAAATACTTTCTTCAAAGAGATGTTGAGTATGCATCAACTCAATGATTGAGAAGATGAAGTCCATTATTAATGAAAAAAATAAGAATCCTAGAAAAACTTTCTTCAAAGAGGTGTTGAGTATGATCCTCTTTACTGACATGGATAAGCCATGTTTGAGAGAGATTTACAATGGCATTGACTCAATGATTGAGAAGATGAAGTCCATCATAAATGAAAAAATTCAAGATCAATTTGTGTTGAGCATTGGAACATAATGACCACTCCACTCCATCTTCTAGCCTTTGCATTGACTCGCAAATATTACAGCAAAGACATCCTTGCTATACCCAAAAGGGTGCCACCATACCATGATGCAAAAGTCAATGAAGAGTTTATGAAAGAACTTACTAAATTCTTCCTTGACCCCTAATATGGAGGATGCAACTATCAATGAGTTTGCTGATTTTTTCTTTTCATTTTAAAAGATACTAATATCAAATTTGAAGTTCTATTTACAATTTATTAATTTAACAACTCTAACAAGAGTTCACTTTGTTTCAATAGGTTGCTATTTTTCTTCATCTGAATGGAATTGGAGTACATACTCCTTCATCCACTTAGTGAAACACAACCGATTGGCATCAAGTAAAGCAAAGGAGTTAGTTTGTGTGAATTTCAACTTGCACCTTCTTACTCACAAAGATGATGAGTACAAGAAAGGAGCAACAAAGTTGTGGGATGTAAACCTAGAGCAAATTGGCTTAGAATTTTCTTCTATTACAAAATCTTTATTTTTTGAGGAGTCGAGTAGCCAACATACTTTTAGTTCGAGTGGCAATGGGGTTCCATGTGGTTCCAATCTACTTGCATCATCTATTGTTGATGATGAGGATATTGGTCTTAATGATAACCCATATGATGTTGATTAGTAATTGTATTATTTCAGTATAGAACAATGATTATCTATCATGGCATTCAAATTTAACAAACTGATATCGAATTAGTATATTGTATTTCAAATTATGCAAAAATGTATCTTCTTTTATACAAAAATGAAAAATTCATCTCAACATGTATCAGAAGTACTAAAATGTATCTCCTTTTATACAAAATGTATCTCTACATTCCTTCTCTCCATCAAAGGCTCCTACATCTATTTATATCAGTTCTTGGGATTCTATCCTTACATTTTAAAATAGAAACTAAAAATTATAACCATTCAAGTCCCACAAAATAACATCAATCAAATATTGATTTTATTTGGATAAACACGGGAGATCTTCTCTTTCTCTAAGTAGACAACTTGCAAACCTCATAAACTACATGTACATAGGACAAATTATTTAAATTAATGATTCCCTAACCTTCCTTCAACTTCATTCCTAGCTTTGAGAGATCACCAGAAATTCTCCCTATAGAGAAAGGCTGGTATTTTCAAGTAATGCATTGACCCTTTCAATCTTGATTGCTGGTACCACTGCAAACTCATCCAGAAAGCTCTTGCCAACTAATTTTAATCCAGTGATCTCCTGCCTAGGCTGTTCCAAAGCCGCAAAAATTAATAGCTTGAATGCATCGAGGACCTTCGAGGTTAATCTAGGGCCCCTCTGGGGTTTTCAGTTGTGTCAAGAAGAATGCTGTAGCTCAAGATTCTTCCTTTGTGATGTCAAATAAAACTAGTTCCCCCATTTGGTTCAAACTCTTGGATCATCACCAACATGTCACTCTTGTGATTCTTTACAAAACTTGACAACCTTCCATATTGGGTATTTGACGTACACTAAATCTATTGTTTGCCCCTGTATATCTTGTTTCTATCTTTTGTTTGAAAATATTTGGCTAAGAGATTTAACAACAGGGGTGGAACTTTATCTATTCCCTTTATGTGCTTTGGTCAGCACATTATCTGCAACAACAGCCACAATTTTATTTCCTCTTCATTTTCTACGTAGTAATCCTCTTGACCACCTCATTTTCCTGTTTCATTTCTACCGCAGGCTCTCTCAGATGACCATCATACCCACATTCACAGACTTTTGCTTCTCCATTTCAAGTATTTCTCTCCAATCTAAAGATGGGGTTATTATGGCCAGTGCTTGATTTAAGGAGTTGAGTTGGGGAATTTGTCTTAATGCAACAGGAGGAATTTGAATTTCACCAAAATTTGGAGAACAAGGGAACACAAGAGGTACATTTGGGATCACCCCTGATGAGCCCATGAGACTGGGAACCTCAGTACTTAGAATCATTGAACACTAATTACCAGGGTCCACTTGACCATTTAAGAACGTTATTTTCTTCGAGTCAACATACATAGTAGTTAATGAAGTAATAATAAAGTAAACAGATCTACTAGCCTACCTTTTGAGATAGAATATCAAATGGCACATCCAAATAACATTGGAACAGGACTCAATCTGTGTCATTGAAGACAAATCCAAGAAAAAGATGAAGTAAAAGAAGAAAAAGCCATAAAAAGCAGCGAAGCAGCAGAAACAGGTAATGTCCCCAAGGCATAAAACCTAAACAACATCCTTGCCAGTAGCACTAGACTCTTCAAGGACTCTTCTCTGACACAGTTAAAGCAAACATCTGAGAGTTTTGAAACCCAAGGACAAATTGTTTCAGAAGAAAATAAAGAACCTGAAGGAGCATTAATCTGGAAGTCAATTAGAATGGTTGAGGATAGCAAAGTGATTGAAGAAGAAGTAAGACATTTCCATGCTTACTTAGAAGAAAGAAAAGCTCAACAGTTCTAAGAGAATGTATGTCCAAACTTCCGACTTTTATGTTCCGATTTTTAGTGGAACATATGTACAAAATTATACATAGTGTTAAATACATATCATATTCACTGAGTACAATATTTCAGGGTGTCTCTGAATATCATTTGGATTTGCCAGTGCAACAAATAGCTATGATCATTATATTTCTTTTTACACTGCATAGACCAAAACTAAAACATGAAATGATAATACGATGCAAAAAGTATTTGTATCTAACCCTGGGCTTTCAAAGAATAAGTAGGGTTAACTATTCAAAATGGAAAGACGTGTTATTTTTCTGTGGAAGGTGCAGACAACACCTTTTCATGTCTTTACTCTAGGAGATACCTACTTTTTCCCAAGAAATCGATGAAACATAAATGCCAGAATTGCACTCAGTTATGCTTCTCAGCATATCATAAAACTTCTTTTAAAAAATTATTAACAATTTAACAACAACGCCAAAAGGATTGGCAACAAAATTTCTTGTTCATTCTTATCAAAGGTAGGAACAAATGACCAATTAAGGGGGTAAGCAACAAAAGGACAAACAAAGAAAAGCCATATGGGAAGCCCTGCCAAGGAAAACAATCAAAATAAACTCCAATGGGGCTTCTCATGGGAACCCAAGGATGGTTGAGGCAGGATGCATGCTATGAGATCAGTGGCATCTTCATTGAAGGGGGGCTCTTACCTCATCCTAGGAAAAACAAACAAGGGATCCAACAATATATCACTGGTATAAGGCCTCAAACTAGTTTTGGGCGAGGGGGCAAGGAAAGTCATTGTAGAAGGAGATTTGCCTAGTTGGAAGATTCAATTTGTCCTCAGAGGTGCTGGGGACTAAGCACATAACTTTTAAGGTAAAACACTTCAACATTACTCCAACAAATGCAATTGACTGGCAGACCTATTGGCCAATTACAACATGCTTGGATGATTGGAAGGAACTTCAAGATCTCCTTATCCAGAGCTGTCTTTCCATGTAATGACATTATAAGGTGGACTAGAGGTATGAAAAATTAATGTTTTAGGGAGGAGAGAGAAAGAGGAAAAATAAAATAATTAAGAAAGATGAGGGCAAAGAGTTGTGATTGAAGACATTAAAGCTTTGGGAACATCAAAGGCAATCATCAGAACAACTGAGGCCTCCCTTCAATCCACCCACTTCAAGAATGGCAAAGCATGCCATTGAAAGATTTAAGGTGGCCCCTATTGCCACATACATGGTCATTAAATGAATCCCTTGAGAGGGACATAAAAGGAAAATAACCAAAGCAAAGTGAGCAAATTCAAAGGCAGGTGTGAAGTTCTCAATATGCACAGCAATAGCATAGTATAGATTACAGTGCTCCACATAAGCAAGAGCAGTCTCAGATAGATTAATGGGGAAAACATTCAGGATTGACAGCAGTGACACTAGCAATGATCAGGAGCATTCTGGGTGAATCTGGAACAGCAAATACTCGTGCAAAGTGGATAAGTGTGTTAATAGAAATTGATTTTGAGGTAAGGCTGGCAGCCATAGTACACAACAAAGAATTTTGTAATTGGATAATGGAAAAATTTAGTTTGGATGAGACATGCAATCCTAGGAATGAAAATCCTCCATACGAAACTCAGGAGCTCTGCACAAAAGAGGAGATGAATCTGTTGAGAGATGGAATACAAATGGTACACAAGCATTTGCAAGGAAGCTGTAAAATTTGGACTTAGTATGTCAAAGATTTAAGGGTTCTGCATTGTAAAGTGCAGTGTGTCTAGCTCTCTACCTTTTCCAATTCTGAAACAATGCAGGTCAATTACAAATCCCCTCCAAAGCATGCCAAACTAGAGCCTAGACTTTGTTTTGGTATTCTCCACTGAGGTTGCACAGCTGTCAGAAGAAGAGTACATCAAGGGCAATGCAGGAATAGTTTCTGCACCAACATAAATGGGCAATTAATCTCCCTCACTGCCATTCTCAGAGGTCAAGGCCTACATCAGCATCAAAAGAATGTAAGTTTGAGGTCTCTAGTCTGAAAAATTATGTTTATGACTGCCGTTTATGGATCTTGTGTATGGTTAGCAGAAAAGGAAAAAAAAATCTTAATATCAGGTCTGACACATAATACTTCATTTTGCTGTAAATATGTACGAATCTGGAATGTTATTAAGGGTTTCCAGTTTTGTCTAAAATGATAAATGAAGGTTCAGTTAATCAGAAGTGGCCTTTGGAAGAGATATAACTGGAAACCTTATATATGATACTAGAAACATATAAATAGACTTCACTCCTGTATTTGATGGTGCTATTTTATGTTAATTACAGTTTTTGATTTGGCTGTTTATGCTGCTTTCTATGAGTGAGGGACCATTCGCAACCCCCTGACTCACCAATTGAAAAGAAGGGTAGGAACAGGTAGCCAACATGACATCTCAAGGAACAGGTTAAGTAGCAGGACTATCCAACATAACTATATACCATTAATGTTAAAAACTCCAATATTTTCAGTTAAAAAAGAATGGACAATCAAGAGCGTTGTTCAATTTTACAAACCTACAACATGAAGAGTTATCCTCCACAATGGTGATTTCAGATGCGGAATTCGCACATGGGGACCACCATAGGTAATCTGTAAAAATAGCAGATCAAGCATCAAATTTCCAGGCTCTGATTTTATAGAATGATATTAAAAACATCCATTAACAGAACTAATGTACTGCCTGCTGAAAAATTGTAGAGCACAACTTACCAGAATATATACACCTCCTGGCTTCAAAACCCTGTATCAATAATTATATACTTAGAAATTTATGAATTCAAAACAAAGGCACTCCAGTGAAATCAAAATATAATGATGCTCCATGTTACCAAAATTTCTGATTAATCATGATTATTCAAACTCATTTAAAATATTTCATTTTTCTTTTTCAAAGAATTGTTGGTTTTACCTTGTTTTATTCCCAATTTATCATTTTTCAATTCTATCCACTTTAATCACTGATTTTTTTATTTGTTTACCTACAAAATCTACACCATGCATACCTGCGAACCTCCTCAAGCATTTTTCTAGCACTCTGTTGAGCATTAGATCCACACTGCATAAGGCAGTAGAAGATTTTTAGAGTGATATCCCTCATCAATATTTTATCCTTTTTCATAACCAATCAAGACAATGCCTGGGATAACCAAAAGCTTACCATGAGGGAATCTAACATTCCTGGTGAATAGGAGCCACGTACATGTCATTTGAATAGAATAATCACACAAAAGACAATTCAGAACATTATTCTAGTATTAACTTCAACCTCAAACTCTCCCTAACTCAGTAGCATGAATATTTACAAAATACTCAAGCACATACATAAAGAAAAGAGAATTCAAATCATTGACAATGAGGTAGTGAAGTTTCAGTACAAGCCTTTTTTCGAAGAAGGCAGGTGCTACAACAACATAACTCTGCCCATACCTTTATCAATAACAGAATCAAAAGAACTACTTCCAAAGGCTGACATATCTCGGACATCCATTGTTACATCTGTGTGTCTAGTCAGGAAAGCGTAGTGGAGTGACTGAAACATTTTAAAGAGAGAATACAAATTTGGAAATCTTCATATACACATAATAGACAAAATCTAGATGATTAACAAGTAAAAACTGATGTGGTGTAAAAATATACTCAAATGGTAAAAATGTATTGAAAGAAAATAAAGGATACATTTTAGCTGGGGATAATCCTGGTACTTTTTCTGCATAGCCTCAATAACAACAGAGGAAATATCAATGTTTACAATTTCCTTGTAGCCATCATTAACCATGTCCTCTGAAAGCACTGTTTTGAACACCAAAAATCATAGCATATAGATTAAATTTTACAGAAGATTAAAAAAAATTATTCTTTGGAAGAAAAATTAAAGAAATTTCACAAAGCATTTTACCACAACTAAAAACACCATTAGAACATACTTTTAAAATACAGAGGGCACCTACATTCCACATAAACTCATACAAGTTTTTAGAATCACAAATAGTATTGATTCCATAAAGAAATAGTGACCAGAATATCACAATTATAAAGCAAAGCAAAAGTATGGCTAATCGATTTGCATAAATAATATGAAATATAGAAAATATTATTGTATGTCCAGAAACAATTTGACAACTAAACGGGTGTCAAACAATCAACAGAATAATTAAAATAATATTCGTGCTGACCAAAGAAATACAACAAAATAGAAGTTCGTAACTTTGTGATACTTCAAATTATTGGTGGTGATGAACTAACTATAAAGTCAAAGGAAAACACAATAAACTCCTAACCATTATAGAACTACATCAATATGCTTAATCACAATTGAGTGAAATATGAGAGTAGAAAATAGAAGCAATCATAAGGTTACCGTGAATACTCCACGATCTAATAAAACTTTAAACCCTTCGTGTCATGTCCCCAAATTGATTTGAAATTCAACCTTTGCAAAGGCGGGAAAAAGTGTTTTTGAACACTAGTTTTCATATTTTCATTAAATATAATAATAATATTTTAAGTAAATTAATTAAAAATAAATAAATAAATAATAAATAAAATAAAATAAGAATTATTTTTGGGGTCGGCCTTCTTGAGAAAAAATAACAAAAAAAATTGAAAATAAGCCTAGGTCGGCCAGCTTGTGAGGAGAAAGAAAAACTAGTATAAATATAAGGTCTTTGAAGCATTTCAAAGCATCATTCAAGGAATTCATTTTCAGCAGACTTCTTCTCCTTAGGAGCAGATTTAGCATATGCTTTAGGACGAAAACCCTATTGCATAAAAGGGAGTTGGACGAAAACCTAACTCACCTTGTGGAGGACTCATTACAGAGTTCTATTTGCACTTCATTGGATACATTTGGGGGTTGAAGCATCATCATATAATTAGATTTGCAAATCAAATATAGAGCAGAATTATTGTGGCATGTTGTGAGCAGATTGCATTAGGGTTTTGCCCTAATTTGGAGCGCCACTTAGAGTAGACCTGAGCGCCCACCTTTGAAGGGCGATTTTGCATTATTTGGAGCATATTTGGAGCAGCAAACCCTAAGCACTTACCAAGGAGGAATTTTGCCCATCTAGGGTTTGATATTTGAGGACTATTTTGCATATATTTGGTATGTATAATCATAGTTTCAGATCTAATTTGTAGAGCAGAAATCTGGGCATATGTTTGGCATGTTTGAGCCCTTGACTTCTTTGTAAAATCAATCCAGAATATTCAGTTTTGTAACAGCAGAAGTTATCTACAGAAAATCATATCCGTATGTTGCATTTGAATGCCCTATCTTGTGCTTTTCATGGTGAATCTCATGTTTGATATGAATATCAATTGGTAGCATCATTTGGCATGTATTATTTGTCATGTTTCGGAACTTGTATGTTTGCTATGATATGTTGTTTGAAATCAGAAAATAAAAACCAGAAATCAGAATTAAGATTTGAGCAGAAATAAAAATCAGAATTTTAGGGCAGATCCCAGTGGGGATATTACACTCCGAAATTTAACTGTCATAAACAGCGTTGGGAAAGGTGTCTCAACCTTGCTCCTATTGTTAATATTACAGATGGTGCGATATTCGGGTATAAAATGTGTAATGTCCCCTTTTTGGGATATACCTGACTTTTGCCCAAAAGTAACAATTCCAATAAATGCAATTCATTTACCGATAGAATTCTATAAAATTGCATAATTGCAATACAATTTAGAGAAAATCTTAATTAATTAATATCAACGCATTAATATCAAAGATCTATGATTATATACAAATAATCTCTATTGAAATCAAAATATCCTAAATTCATTTGTATCTACTTCATAGCTTATTTCCAATAGCCAACCACATCAAGAATCTGATGGAAAAGCTTGATAGGACACCGGGAGACTGTCCTCCTCAACCAAGCCCAAGGGCACAGAATGAGCCTCCAAGTCATTCGGCCCCTTAGCCCACAAGTATGGCAAGACCTCCAATCCATCCATCTTGGGGTTGGCATACTTGATGAGGGAACCGGTACTGCTGCATCTTCCTATCAAACATTTCACATTGATCCCAAATATGATTGCTGATGGAAACTTATTATAATTCTAAATCATATCATTTCATTATGCCATTATAATGCATATATACATATATATCTATATTTATATATATATATAGTTATTCCTAATTATATTTAAACTTACATCCCAACAATATCCTTGCTAAAAATTATATTTATTCCAATAGATCTCTTATAATTTCCAATTCTTATTTTCACTTTTATCCAATCTGCTTGATTGATACCTTCATATCTTCATATCTTCATGAAATGATGCACCGTTTGAAATAGAGATCTTTCTAAAGGTTATGACTTTTTGTTCAAACTTAATGTTATATTTTATTTTATTCCCAATCGCTGCCTCAAAAAATCTATTAATTATTAATTATATAGTTCCTTGTGGAATCGCTGCATACTAATAAGTGCTGCGAGGGGGGGGTTTTGTGATTTAAGGCAGGGGCGTGACAAAATGGAAAAACTCAATTTCTAGACTATAGGCTTAGTTTTTGGCCAATAAAAATTCTCGGTTGCTCAACACCACCTATGGGGTGCTTGTTGCGTAGATCTTTTTGAGTACTTCAACTTTAAAAAAAAGCAAGCCCAATTGGCCAATCGGATCAAAAGTTATGGGCCCCGATAGTTTGTGTAGGAAATGTAAAAAGTTGTTGGATGCATAAAAGAGTTGAAAAGGGGAGTTACACCTATTGACCAACTTATGATACGTATTATGACACATTATAAGGCATCTTTGATTGGGAAAAAATTTGGGCATCACTTTTGGGTGGTTTTAGCTCATGGGTTTCTAATTGTAATTTGATGGTTTTGGATTTTGTATCTCCTATATATCAAGTGCCTAAGATGGAGATTGGGCGTGGAGTTTTGTAGATACTATTTAAATTGTAAAAATTCCTCCAAATCTTTGGTTGGTGGTACTCTTGTGAAGGCTTTCTCTGCAAGTGTATTGTAATAGTGATTTATTGAATAATACATTGAGTTGTTTTGGAGTGTGTTATGGTATTTATTGTTTATTTTCTCTTTAAATGTTTCTTCTTTTTGTAATTGTTAAAAGATTGAAATTTGCACAACTCTCCTCAAAATATTAGTGTAGGAAGTGTTTTCATGTACCCTACTTCCTTGCATTTGGTATCAGAGGTTGATCACATCAATTTCTAGGTGTTCGGTACAAGGCTTTTTGTACTAATTTTAGCTTGCACAGTGAGGGTTTCAATCTATTTGCAAGAAGAGATGGCAAGCACATCAAGGATAGAGATAGAGAAGTTCTCAAGCACAAACTTTGAGTTATGGAAGCTCAAGATGGAGGATGTGCTCGTAGACCAAGATCTATGGTTTGTTGTATTTGGATCCAAACTTGCAACTACATCACAAGAAGACTGAGACAAGATGGATAGAAAGGCAAAGGGTCTTATTAGACTCAGTTTGGCTGATTCAATGTTGTTGAATGTTCATGAAGAGTCTACCTCGGTGAATCTTTAGATGCTTGGAGAAATTTATCAGGGTATATACCTAATGAATAAGCTTTCCCTGAAAAAGAAGCTATATACCCTCCTGATGGAGGATGGTGAATTTGTGGTCGAACATCTATTGGAAAAATATTGTCATTGATGCCAAAGGCAATTTGGTGACATTGGTGGCCCCAAAATAAAATTAATCTACTATCATGCTGATTGCCCCCTTTGGAGATTGGAGAATAAAAAATGAATATAAATTTAACTTTTCATTTTGCATAAGGCCGACCCTCCTAAAGTTGGCACCCCATTTTGGGGATTTAAAAAATTAAAATTAAATTTAATTGTTGTTTGGGCCGACCCTATCATGCGCCCATCTTGGGCAAGTAAAAATAAACTAAATAAAAATTATTTGTGGCTGATATGGCCAACCCCCTTGGAGGAGTCGTCTCCTTTGGATGAAGAGGTACTTTTGGCAAGGATAAATAAAAGAGTTGAAAGGAAGGTAAAGCATTCAACTTTCAAGGAATATTATTTGCATGAAGAGCAGAAATAAGAGGTTATTCAAGCAGATATATAGTAAGTATTTGAGCAGATTTATGAGAGCTATTTGAGCCTGTTTGTGGAAGACAATGGAGCAAACTTATGTCAGATTTTTGGAAGAGGTTTTAGCAGATTTGAATGATGTTATGAGCAGATGTGAGAAGACATTAAGGCAGATTTGTGAAGCATATTGTAGCAGAAATACTCAAGAAGATAAACATAATATTCATTTGGAGGTTGGAGCCTTCTAATTGAGGAGATCAGAGGTTGGTGCCTCTCATTAGAAGAGATTGGCGTCTCTTGCTGGGTTGGTGCTCAATGGTGGAGATTGGTGTCTCCAAAGGGTTGGTGCCTACGAAATTTGTAAGAAAGTTTTATACAAACAATATTTTGCTTGCTGGGTTGGTGCTCAATGGTGGAGATTGGTGTCTCCAAAGGGTTGGTGCCTACGAAATTTGTAAGAAAGTTTTATACAAGCAATATTTTGCCATGGTATTCTCCTGTAATGGTTTCCACGTAAAATCCTATGTGTCTTATGTGTGTGAATTTTTGTGATTGCTTTATTGTGATTATTAAAGTTTAAATTGACATAAGTTTGGTTTATACTGATTCACCCTCTCCCCCTCCCTTCTCAGTATAAATGTGTGTTTCATCAATTGGTATTAGAGCAAGTTCCTTCAGAGATAGCCTAACCGCTTGAAGGAAGATCATGGAAGCACACACAGCCGATCAAGAAGGATATTGGTTCTCCTCAAACAAGGCACCACTATTTGATGGAACGAATTATGCATTTTGGAGCATAAGGATGGAAACTTATTTGAATTAGGGTTTGATATTTGGCAATTTATTGAAACTAATTACATTGCTCCTACAACCCAACCAATGGATCAAGCCCAAAAGAGGGTAAGCGGAAATAATGCCAAAGCCAAGAATGTGATTTTGTGTGGATTATTCGAGTCGGAGTTTGTGAAAGTTACGCTTTGTAAATCAGCTAAGGACATGTGGGATAAGTTGAAGAATATATATGAAGGAGGCGACAAAGTTAAGAAAGTCAAGCTTCAAACATAGGAGAAAATTTGAAAGCTTGAAAATGAAGGATGAAGAAGACATTGCAACTTATCTCCTCCGCATGGATGAGATTGTACATAGTAAATACCATTAAAGGACTTGGGAAAAAGGTGGAAGAATCCATAATTGTGCAAAAGGTTTTAAGATCTCTCCCCATGAGATTTGATGCAAAAAAAAATTCCCATCGAGGAAATGAAGGATTTAGACACTTTGAAGATGGATGAGTTACATGGGATCCTCACGGCATACGAAATGAGGATGAGAAGGAAAAGCCATCAAAACAAGAAGCCGCTTTCAAAGCATCCAAGAAGATAAAGAACAAAGGATATAAATCAAGTGAAAGTTCAGGTGATGAAGAAGAAGCTCACTTTGTGAGAAAGCTCAAGAAAGGATTTGGCAAACACAAAGTTAAGTATACTCTTAAATGTTTCAATTGTGGTAATTTAGGTCCTTTTGCTTCTAAGTATCCACAAGTTGAGAGTGAAAGTAGTGAAGAGGAAGAAGAATACAGCAAAAAAAGGAAGGAAATATCACCATAACAAGAAAAAGAGTGCACGAGGAAAGCATGAAAAGAAGAATTTCTTAAGGCATAAAAAGAGTCTCTAAATCCAAGAAGCAAGTAGCTCATCCAAAGAAAGTAGTGGAAGCTTCTCCAATAGCAATAGTCGAAGCAAAAGGCGATGAAGACAAAAGAAAAGAAGAAAGAGATTTAAAAGAACATATCAAAGATGATGAAGAAGTGGATCTTGAGGAGGAACTCCATTTTGCTTACCATAAGATTGAAAAGCTTAAGAAATGGAATTCGAGACTAAAGTCACAACTTCAAGAGGACAACGAAACTAAAGTGAAATCATCTCAAAGTCTTGAAAAATCAGAAAAGATGATCATGGATCTGAAGATTCAAATTGAGGAAGCAAAAAGAATTGAAGAAGTTGTAAGAGATCAGCTAAAGGCAAAAGAATTGGAGTGTGAAAAATTGGAGCTTGAACTTGTTTCCTTGAGGAAGAAGTTGGGGAAATCGAATGATCACTTAAATTGAAGCATTAAGAATTCAAACATTGCTTTTCGTTTTTTCTTTCTTTTTCTGATTTGTTGTGACAACTTCATTCAATGGTTGTCTGGGGTTTCCTTCCCCCATGCATAGGCATAATTTTCTTTCAATTTGTTATGAGTGGTTTTGTTCCAAATTGCAAGGTTTGGATTCTTTTCATCTATTCATATTATGTCGGAAATATCAACATGAGTTTCATAACTACATCTCCTATTGTCAAACACTCAAGGCTTCATGTGATCAATTGTAAGGAAAGTAGTTGTTTAATAGACATAGAAGTTAATTTACTAAATATTTTTTATCTTTGAATGTCATTTTTCATTATAAATTGAAGTGGATATTTAAAATCATATAAACACATGAATATTGATCGTATAAATTTATTTGTATTTGTATTTTAACTTACAATCTTAAAACCCACCACAAATAAATTTCTAATATTTTTATTAAAAAAAGAAACAAAAATTATTTTAACTTGCAACTTATATACAACATTACTAATTTGTCACCAAAAAACATCTAAAAAAAATTAAAATAAATATCTTTTAGGGTCTACATCTCTATAGGAAAATTACAACTTGTTGAATTCCAAGCATGTTAAGTGGAATCAATTAAGGTCATTAACAGTTAGAATGGGTTTTTATTATGTAATAAATTTTAAAAAATTATTGAATCTTAAAAAAATCTTGCAAATTACATGACAAAACCTTAAAAAAGTTGCATGCAATATCTTCATCAACAAATACTTCTCATGCTCTTGAGCAAATAATCACCATTTTTTCCAACCTTTAAATTGTATGTCTGTTGAAGGATATAAATATTTAGCCAATAGTGGCATGGTGCAATGGTTAAGTTGTTGTGTTGTTGTTCTTGCCATCAAGGTTCAAACCCCATTGGGGTGTAATTGTTGAAAATTTATATTGGGGATGAGGTCCCCAATTTGTGACCTCACCAGTTCATAGCTCCGAGTCAAAAGCATTTACCCCTCTTAATAAAAAAAAAGGATATAAATATTTCTTGGTTATTTAACATTCCTTAATTGACTTACTAGAAGCCACGCATGTCTCTTGCATCATTACACTCTACAAACTCATTAACATTAAAATGTTTATCAACTTTGATTTTGCAAAGAAAAGTGAAATTGTTTTCATCAAATTTGTGCCTTTTGAATTATGAATACAATCTTGAATCACTTTTTTATAGAGTATGTTGTTATTATTTCTTTCTTATTTTGAATGACTTTCCAACTTCAAACCTTTCAACATCAAAAGCATATCCACATGTCACAACCAAATGCAAATGATTAATAAAAATTGCATGTACTATTGTGACAAAACATGGCATAAAACAAAAAATAAAAACTATTCGAATTACAAATATATACAAATTCATTTGTAACTTTTAAGATGACCATTCTCACAAATTTATCCATACAAAATAAAAAACATTACAATAATAATATAATTTTGAACTAATTTTTGTGGTGACATAAATTATTTGAACAAAGTGAAAACAAAATTGTTGTCACACAAATTGTTATGTTTTTGAAGACCTATTTAACTCATACATGTTTGTATTAATATTTAAACGGTGTCCAATATATTCAACTATAAAATTATTGTTTGGAGATTTGATATCATAAAATATTGAATTCAAATGCTTTTGTAGATTTACTTATAATGTCATGTCAGAGAGACTTTGCATGGACACATTGCACATCAATCTTGGGTACAACCAAGGTCAAATGCAATTAATGTTTGAATGATGTCAATGGTGCATTTATCGCTTCAAATAGCATTTGGTGAAGAAGGTAAAATATGACACCATTGTTTGCCTAGCCTATCTTATAGCTGTCACATATCAAGCAAAACAAACTCTTTAGAATATTTTTGATGGTAAAGAAAAGAAGGCAAGAACTGGAACACAAGCGGATTCTAATTTTGCAAATGCTAGGAGCAATCATTTGAATGAGACAATTGGTGCACAAAATCTTTCAAATATTATGAGTCAACACCTTCTTCTACAACACGTAGCCCAAACACAAGAGGAAGCATTAATTATTTTTTCACACCCAAGATCATAGATCATTTTGGAGAGTACACAATGGATGAAGAATGTCCATAAATAGAGATGGAAGAAGAATGTTCATGAATGAGGATGGAGGAAGACCATCCATGAATAGGAAAATAAGGTGATTGCAAATTTCTAGCACTACTCTAGCTTGTTGTTCCATGTTAACAAGTGTCCATATTGGCAAGGTATGGCAAGTGTTATTGTAACTACAAGTCTAGGGTTCAAAGTTTCATCTTATGAGACATTGCGAGTTGGTATGCTCAATGACATAGTATAGGATGTTAAAGATTGTTGTTAATGAACATCGATTAAAGTGGGCAAAGACTAGATGCAGCATAATGTCAAATGGATGGACAGATTGAAAAAATCAAACCATCATTAACTTCCTTGTCTCTTATAATATTGGCATGATCTTTTTGAAATATGTGAATGCATTAAATAGAATCAAATCTACAATTGCATAGTTGGAGTTGTTTGACAAGGAGGTCATTGATGTAGGGCCACCAGATATAAATTCAATTTATTACAAATAATGATATTGCTTATATTGCTGCTAGGAGACTCCTACTAGTTCCCCTTTTATTGGCCCATGCCTGACACATTGCCTTGATCTAACCCTAGAGGACATTGGAAAACTTGAAAGAATTGAGATATTGCAAAAGAATCACACAATTACCAAGTTCATTTACAATCACATGAGGGTGTTGTATATGATGTGCTCCTTCATAGAAGGCAAGGAGCTAGTTGACCAAGGGTGACAAGATTTGCTACACACTTCCTTGCACTATATATTCTTTGCCAACAAAAGTTGAATTTGAAGTGAATGTTTGTTTCAAACACATGGATGGACTTATGCTTCAGAATCCAAACGGATGGCATAACAATGGAAATGTATATTTATTCTACAAATTTCTCAAATACAATTGAACAAATTGTATAATTTTCATAACCTCTGGTAAAAGTTGAAGCTAGTGGATGGGAAGAAATTCCCCATGGCCAAGGCTAAGGCTAAGGAGGTGATGAGAGGTAAATTGAAAAAATAACAAAGATAAGTACATGTCATTATGGCACATAATCCATATGAGATGAGATCAATAGATGCACTCCCCTCTCCATGCTATTGGATACTATTTGAATCCAACATTGTTCTATAGCCCGTCATTAAAAATATGATTTTGAGGTCACGTAGGACTTATTCATATGCATAGAGAAAATATTCTCTACTCTAAAAAGTTGCAAATAGTTATGGAAGTGTAGTGTTGGAAAATGTACTCCTTTACATTTTCACACTGTGTTTGCATCCCCCTAATTAATTGGACTTAATTAAGCCTCTAATTGACCCAATTATGCATTTAAAAGCCTAATTAATCCCATTTTCCGAAAGGGGAACTTGTATTAAACAATTGCAAACATCAAATTACACATCTTGGAAAAAGTATGTCCTAGGTGTAGGGCCTAGGACCCATTCGCCCAACTCCTTAAGTTTAGGACCCCTTTTTTAATATGATTTTGGCAGTATTTTTATGATTCAAATTCAAATTGCAATTGTCAGTCTTTGATGTTTAATTGTCAGGAAATCAGAAAATTACCTATAAATACAAAGTCTTTTTATCATTTCAAATCCTAGAATTTTTATGAGAGCATTCCTATAGCAAATCTTATTGTTAAGAGCATTCAAGAGCAGATTTATCAATCTTCTACATCAGCAATCAAGATCAAGATCATCATGTCAAAGTTATTTGCATTCATTCATGTTTTTGGAGCTAACATTGTGATGTAGGTTTCAAGTTTTCAAGCATCAAATCAAGTGTCAAATCAAGCATCCAATCAAGCCATTTCATGCAAGATCTAATCCTTGGAGTGATGTGTTAGACTTCAGTCCTCCAAGGGCAGCCAGTAAAGGGTTTGGTGAGTTGCAACAAGCTAGTGTTCATTCATCATTCCTTCCTTTCATTATTACTTCATTTCAAGGTTTAATTACCAAACTAGAGTTTGACCAAGGCAAACCCTTATACACCAAAAACAAACATTTTTCTCCTCTTTGTGTGTTTACAAATTTACAGGTGAAGGAGGAGTGAAAATGGATTAAAAGTGCAATTTTGCAAAGTTGTCATCAAAGTTGTCAAGACACGGAATCTTACTTGCAAAATTTATTTCCAACTTTCCAACAATGAGATCCTGAGAAATCAAGAGTGCAGATCCAGGAGCAGAGGACTGTGAAATCAGATTTTGGACCTTTGTAGCAGGACCCATTCGCCCTAGGGCAAATCTGTCCCAGGAGGACACTCAACAACAGCTTTTGGTGACAAGTGCATGGTGTCTTACCCTTCTTAGATCTGTCAGAAGTCTGTTGTTTCTTATTGTGTTTGCTTTAATTTGATGATTCAAGTTTCACATTGCACAATTAAGCTCATTTAGTATTTTTAGTTTATCTCCCCAAAGTGCATTTCAGTCATATTTTACACTTTTCTATCATAAGGAGGAAGAGATCACATAGTGTCCCAAAACTTGGATTTGACTCACCTTAAGGGTTGTAGGTCAATCCTAATCTCTTGTGGCACTATCCTTCTTCCTAATGAAGTAGGAAAAGGTGGGTTTGTGATTAGGTGGACACCCCTTTTTATGCTCTCCACTTTTAGGGATCTACACATCCACCATTCTCCCCCATTTCACCCATCCACCATTTTCTTATGTTTCAAGAAGAATTGTCAATAAACAAGCAAGGGGTTTTTCTCAAGTATGATTGTCATGCAAAGCAAGAAGACCTTCAAACTGAATGGGCTCTGTAAAATTTTGGCAGTCTCTATATTGTGGTCATGTACATTAAAGGTGATAAGCTTTTAGTCTATCTTACATGATATGATCTCAAAATAATGTGTTTTTTAGCATAATGGTGGGATTTTTTTTACTAAGATATCGAAAATCTTGGATGGCAAAACACATTTTGAGCCAACCAAGCAATTCATCTACTTGTGAGTGAATTTGAAGTGTTTTAAAACATACATTCCACGAAATGCAACCATCTAATACAACAACATATGAGTGACTTGGTATTTGTTCACCATAACCCCTACTTGTAGCTAAAGAAAGCTCAAAGTTAGAGTTTTAATATACTTGTAATCATAGTTATAATCGTATTCATTGTGTTTTTTCACTTTAAATTTGCTAAGATTAATTTTTATATAAACAAAATCAAATACCGTTGAGGATGGCCAACCACTAACCTCAATGAAATTGATCCAAAGTCTAAGTGGGTTGCAAATAATGATGTTTTTTACAATAATGATTATGCTCTCATCAAGAAGTGCAACTATGATAACAATGTGGTTGAACAACTTAAGTGAAGCTCTAACCAAAAAGTTTGATCATCAGGACCTGCATCCCTCTAGTGTAGCTCTCTTCGTAGCAAAAAAAATTCATTAGCTACATCTAAATTTTTTGGGACTTTGTACTTAACTTGTAGGTTGTTTTGGTACAAAGTAAATTACAATTAAAATTTTGAAAAACTATTAGCATCTAGTTATAATTTACGCACTATGAAGTATGTATTATGCAATGTAATCAATGATATGAACATAAATAACAAAAATATATATTCACCAAAAGACTCTTGCTACTATGGTACAAACAACCTTTAGAAGAAACAACCATCACTGTCAACATGTTACAATGGTCAAAGCTCAACACATCTAGATAGAAGTTGGCTTCTTTAACAAACCCTACAAACAAATGTTTCCCTTTGAAAACGATCTTTTGACCAATTGGTATGCTTGCTTAGTTCGTTGGGTGTATTATTTATAGGTATTCCCCTTTTGTTTTTATTATCTCTCATTTTCTCCTTGATCTACTCTTACTTTGAAGCTACTTTTTCTTATAGGACTAATGTTGGGCATTAACTAGATGAAACTTTAAACAAGGTTCCAATAAAGGATCTTTTTGTTCGATACGTGAGATTACTAATTGGATATCACTTGTGAAAGTCCTAAGAATCCAATTAGACAACCACCACATGTATATAAACACGCAGTTTATATGTCTCAATGTTGCTCTAATATGTTTCTTGAGATATTCCAATTTATATAATGGATATATGATAGGATCTAGTGTAATATCGTAATCTGAAAGTTACTATTAGTAATGGAAGCTTTTAATCATGATGCTTTTATTGACTCCTACTTGAATGCGTTGGATCAGTTTATGTTCGATCATTCTGTAAGGATCTTATGTTTTTCCATGAGATTCACCCAACAAATTAGATAGGCACCAATTGAGGCAATTGTGTAAACTTCTTTTAACTATCAACCATTATATGTTGTTTGCAACCTCATAAATTGAAATGATTCAGATCTTGCATGGGATTGATGTGCTTATTGATATTTTTTCAGAAATATCATTTGAATGCTTAAGATTGGTAGTGACATACTATAGAGTGTTCAATAGTGTTGTACTGGCTTAATGGGAATATCTTTGTTCATTAGTGAAACTTAGATTTCACCATGTTGTACATGATTCACCAAATGACAATAGATGGGGTGGACCAATGAAGGACCATCTTCATGAAAACAAATCAAGGAACCATGCTAAGTGTTATCTGCTAGTGGATGATATAGCAAACTTGTAGTGGTAGGGAGCGCCCCAAAGTAGGATTAAGATCATCCTTGTAGTCTAGACTCTAGAGAACCTTGTGACCAATCTCTAGCAAATCATAATCTCATTGTACATATTACTGGATGTGCAATTTGGGCTCCAACACCACCATCAGACAAAATAATCAAGTTACAAAACAAACTTAGTATGGTAATTGTTGAAAATATCCATAAAACAACCATTTTTATCTTTGTACAGAAAGATCACAATTATGCCAAAAAAAACCAAGGTATTCTTCGCATTAATGTTACAGTGCATTTTCCTTCTTGTCTTCCATTATGTTTAGACATAATTGGGTTTTTAATTCAATTTTAAACAACTAAATAGTAACATACTCAACTAAAATGTTAAATTAAAAAGATAACAGCCTTCGATCCATGCATCAATATGCAACCAAGCTAATGAACAAAACCATAGTTTGTGATTAAAAATGTATGATCTCCAATATCCTAAGTCATGGGATTAGAATCAACCAATATATGTGGCATAATTGTAACAATGTGAATCATGAATCTCTTTAAATGTCTTCTTGTGAAGCAAGAGTCAAGCTATTAATCACAATTTTCATTGTTAAGGGAAAATTACCAACACCAAAGAAACTCAATGAAATCAACAAGAAATGTTAAACATGTACATTTCATGAACAAATCTAGAAAATGCAAGCATTTACAAGAAAATTCTATTGAAATAAAACATTTATAAGAAACCTGAAAAAAATGAGTCAAAATACATGAGATAAAGCTAACATCATAAAACCTATCTACGAACAGGTGCTAGAAATAATTTAGCTTAAGCCCATGCATTATATAGAGATCTTGATATCTTGACTAAAGAAATACATTGGTTTTCATATTTACAGAGGCTGGAGTTTATTATAAATATAGTGAAAGTTGTTGTGACTATGAACATAAATCTCCAAACAATTATGATAAGTACCTACTTCTAAGGTAATATAAAAAAGTCAAATTTATGAATGTAACAAGTTCCATTAATCAAAAAGATGAAAGTCAATAAATCAAGGAGTGATGTTGAACACCAAAAATATGATCTGCATGCTAAGTCCTCGTCAGCACTAAAATTGTTATTTTGCATGGACCAGTTAGGAATTGAACCTAGGACCTCCCACATGCTCGGATGCTCTACCACTTAGCTACTGCGCCTCTTTGTGGTCCAAGGTTTTTTGTAGGCTCATTATTACTATTTGGGAGTGGCTCATTTATCCAGCATCTCTTTCATTGGCATCACTCGCAGCACCCAATCTCACTATAAGTTTTGGCATCATCATAGGTGGTGACAAAAATCCTTCTAGAAGTCCTAATGCCAAGGCCAACAATGTCAAACTAACATCAATGTTAGTGCCAACAGCACCAAACACATCCATACCAGCAACAATTATGCTTAACTCTACCCAACGGCAAATGTCAAACATTTGATTTGTCCCACTAATTCATTTCTTGTGTCAAGTGCTTTCAAAACCAAACAATTGCTTTCTAAGTTAGCACTAGAAATTTGCAAGGCCAAACCTCTAACAAATGAATGTTGACCCACTGCAAGTACCCATTCAAATTCTCTTCTTTATATGTATCGTATGCACTAAATGCACACATGCACCTCATTTAATTTAGGTTACTCCGTGAAGAAATCCCACTCTACTACTAGCAGAGAGGTATTCACACGCCTCTTCTTAAAGGTGTGTTCAATAAACAGTTAACTGAAATACAATTCTTGAACTCTAGTTTTGTTTTCTATTTGTCACTTTGCACACCGTGAATTTATATCGTATGTGTGTTGGATGCTCTCATTTCTGCCATCAATACATTGACACTTCTCATTCAATATGTTCTTCCCAAAATATCTCATGGGATCAGAATCAATGGCACTTAAAAATTGAACTTCCTATAGAACAAGAACGAAGTATAGGAGGCACAAAATTCCTACTCACGTTCCTTCGCATTTGCTTTGAAGAATATCAAATGCTTCTGACTCAAATTCTATCAATCGTGTCTGTTAGATTATAATATATGCACTCAAAAACAGAAAGTGGATTCCCATATGCTCGCTTTGAACAAATTCCTCAACTGATTACCTCAAGATAGTGCCCTCAATGTAAGGCAGATGTAGATTTAGTGGTTAGAATCAGTGAAAAATTCATGTTAATCATGTTCTCCAATTTGAAGACAAAATCAATGAAGATGCCTCGCACGCTTAGACTGAACAGCTCGAGTGGTACATGTTTGATAAAAGGCGCAACAAGAAGAAAACCCCACCTTTGCATCCTGAACTTTAATTAGGTTTGGCTAGAATCTACACTCTTCACATTCTATTTTCTAAGCTATTCTGATAATGGATTGTGGAGTGTGATCCAAAAACTTTTAACTTTTAACAAGATGTAAAATTACTACACAGTCTTCTGCAAAAGTTTCACAGAGTGATCTAAAATCATTTTCCTGCTCAGCCCGATATCAGTGGGAATCGCTTTGGCAGCCCGGCAAACTTCATATGGGTGGTGTCTCTCTCTCGACAGAAACCACGGCTCTACTACTGAAGACCTTATTTATTTTGAAATCATACATTCAGCATACACATATAACTTGCATTCCTGAAGAATTGGTAAGTTTTGTTGTCGAGATTGTTTAAAGTGTTACGTACCTGCATTCCCGCAGCCGACCATGAGAATGCGATGGGAAGGGGGGAGATAGAGATGGAGGAGAGGAGCGAGGCCGGAGAATTGTTGGTACCAGTCGAAAGCCCCGTTGTCCTGCCTATAGCGCCTGTCCCAATATGCTGCATCTCCGTATGCCTGCGGATTATAGCTCAGGTTCTGGCTCTGATTCTGGTTCTGCTTCCCCAATGTCATTTTGCCCTTACTCTTCCCCTGCCACAACAGCCCCAGATTTATTATTTTCCCTTCCTCTTCTCAAACCTTGGAACTACTCTTTATTTTTATTTAATACAACGTGGCCGTTTCTTACACCCAATTGCTATTCCCTCGTACTTTTTTGTTTTTAATGGGAAACTACTCTTTGTCCCGTACGCCTAAGCTTCTCTGGATACACGTCTCTCATTGAGTGTTTTGTTGTGCTCGACTAGGTAACCGTTGATGGGTCATTTCTTCCTTTTTAAACATTTTAGAAACAATTCAAAAATTTAATTCTGTGGGTCTCAAAGGACCCCAAATCAGGTTTTTTCTTTAAACAAATAATGTCATGTTTTTTGGTTTTTTTTTCACAATACTCCATTTGTTGAACTACTTTTACGGTCAAAATCAAAGGAAAAGGATCAAACTTTTTATTTAATATTAGAGTGAAAAGGAAAATAACTTTTTCTTTAATCATTTATTAAAGTTAATTAAGTAAACAAAATAAATAAACATAATTAGTTTATACTATCTAAGTATAATTGAGAGGTTAATGAAGTGATATTTTAGTACTTTGAAAAGTGGAGGGGGATAATGATATTTAGTTTGATAAGTGAAGAGTGATATCAAATGGATAAGGATCTGGAATCTCTTTGCTATCAAATTCAAAATCAATGTCTTTTTTATTAGTGTTTGCTTAAAATCATGTGTATCTTATCAGAGGATAAGTTCATGTGTTTGGGACAGATCTATGATTACTACTATATACTCGTTCCTAAAATTCATCTTAGCAATATATAGGGTTTTATCCTATAATTTCACCTAATGTATTATTCTTTACTCTATGTTTCCCAAAAATTGGGGGTTGGTGGTATTTATTGATACCTTGGTAAACTTGTATGAATGAGATGGGAGGACACTATGCCTTGATCAACTCCTTTAAAATTGAACGATATCAAAAATAGCAAGCAAGCACCTAAGATGTAGATTATGTACTCTTTTTACTACACCAAATTGAAATGTATCACTATTAATTACTCTCTACAATGATTAATCCTTTGAATGCTTATGGATTTTGGGATGAAAGATGATTGGAATGAATGCCATGCCTTTAAATACTAGCACATAACATCAAATCATGCCAAAAGTATATTTGGTCAACTTAAGGAGAATGGTAAAGGGGGCATATTGGTAAAATTTTAATTTTAAATTTTAAATTAGATAGTGACAATTTTACAACCACAATGTTGCCTCCACATCTATATACTTCACCTATAATGGAATTATAGTCAAATCTAATTGGAAAATGGCTAAATGGAAGAAAGTGCATAGGTGGGTGTGACAAATAAGTACACAAAATGAATGTATAAGTGTGTGTGTGTGTGTGTGTAAATGAATAGTGTAGAGATAAACATCTAGGGATATGTATTTGTGTAAATAAAAAAACAACTAGTGGAATAAGCTCAACTTTTCACAATTTCATGTTATTTGTCATTACATATATGTGTATTAAGACATTATCTCAAAATAGGCACAAAAATAAAAGGGAAAGGACATCGTAGTATGCAAATTTCAACATTATATTTTGCCCCCACTTTGAGGTGCATGTGAATCTTAAATGAACATATATCTCAAAGCATGAAGCACTCATATACATACATGTAAAGTGAATATTTAGATACTCAAAGGATATCACCATGGGGTGCATATAAAAATTATAGACCCTATGATGATAATGATCATATATGTTCACCTTTCACGTATGTCTTTTTCTATAAGACAAGTTTTTATAAGCACGTGTCTTTTTGCATATCTAAACATAGGAATGTAGTGATAGGATATGCCCCTTATAAACTAGTTATATCCATAGGATACAAGGAATTATCAAAAGAGGAAAGATGGTACATAAAAATAATGTGTAATCTAATTATAGAAGTATACAAGAATCAAACCATGTAGTGATTTAAGCATGTAGCAATAAATATAAAGAATATATCATGTAGGCATGTCATAGACTAGAGATAGATTTGGTGAATAAGAATATTTCCCTTGAGGGTGATATAATGGTGGTGTGGTCCTCAATGGTTTGGTAATGCTCATGTAAATGTATCGAGTATGAGGATAAGCATATGCCACCCAACATGGCATTCAAAAGAATAAGCACCAAAAGGTCGATGAGGCATTTAGTCCCTAGTGATATAGAATCGAAACTATGGGCAAGAGCCTAAAATAGAAGGAATAAAGCTATGATAAGGGACAAGAGCCCACAATAGTGTGTAGTGTTGAAATGAAAAGGCAAGTCCTAAGGTATAGCAATAGTAAACACAATGTAGAAAAGAGAGAAGTGTCACCCCTAGATATAAATAGAAAGGAGAGGACCCAACACAATATGCCTAGTAATAAGATGTAATCATGAAGGACAACATATAGATGAGGGGAAGGCATGATGCCCCCTAAGTGAAAACTTTAGAAATGTGGCAATAGGATTACATAAGGTATGAAGGGAAAATAAATACATCCCCCAAATGGAAAGATTTAGTAATAGCAATAAAATATATAAGGGGGAAGACATGATGTCCCCCAATGTAAAGGTGCGGAAAAGTAAGCTCAATGTGTCATGGGGGTAATTTATGATGCTTCCCTAAAGTAAAGGTATCTCTAGAAATAGAACAGGTCAATGTAGGATCAACTTGTAAAGCTCTTGAGTCACAATGTAGCAATATAAGTGTAATAAGCAACTCTCAAGAGTGAGATATATCAATATATTGGCTCAAACTATGAAGCTCTAGGAAGTAATATGTGTCAATGTGAAACTATAGTAGAAGATCTAATAGTCATGATGTGTCAATATTGTATAGCATGATATATAATAATAGGAACAATATGTAATATCTACCATGCATGATGTGATAATAAGTAAACTCTAGGAAGCATAATATAACAATGTAAGTCCAATATATAAGCTCTACTTAACATGATATTGCAATATCATAGTAATGAGTTGTGAGCATAATGAAGGATAAAGATAGTGTAAACACAAACAAGTAAAACTAAGTAAACAACTCAAGTGGGAGACAAGATAAAGGTATAAGAACAATGTGAAAGGAAACCCACCAGCGCCCCCTGAGTGGGGGAGGATAAATATAGAAGATGAACTAGTTATAAATAGGGACAACAATGGAGGTAAAATCAAAATACTAAAGCATAAAATAGAGAATAATAAAAAGGAATATACTTTATATAGGCATATTAATGATAAGGCTGAAAATATACTTTATACGGGCATAATAATAGCAAGGCCTATTAATACAATCCAGAAATAATCATTGGGTCGAATATATGGCTCAAGAAAAATAAACATGATGACATCATAGTTACCTAACAATGACCAGATCGAATGGTTTAAGTTAGTTTGTCATAAGGTCAACAAATTCATTTGACAATGTTTAAGTCGAAAAGCTTATCACTTAAATTTATTAACATTGGCATAGCCAATAAACTTCACAAAATAGTCATTTGTCAATGAAAAATATGAATGGATTCACAAAAATTCATTTGTTAATGACATAGTCGAGTGGCTTAACCATACAATCTGCTAAATTTAATAAAGTTGAATGGATTATTTTTATAGTTATTTAAGAATGACAAAGTTGAATGGCTTCACAAGGTGTTCATTTATCAATGACTAAGTTGAAAGGCTTAACCACACAATCTACTAATAATAATAGTGAAATGGATTATTTTAATGTCTATTTAAGAATGACAAAGTCAAGTGGCTTCACAAGATAATTATTTATCAATAACTTAGTTGAAATGATTAACCATATAGTCTACTAACAATAACAAAGTCGAATGGCTTATTTTATAGTCATCAAAAATAACAAAATTGAATGGCTTCATATTACATTCTATTAATAAATGACAAAGCCAAAAAGGCTTAGGTATAAAAACATAAAACCTAAATTTAACTAGGATAAACCCTTGTTCAAAAATTGAATAGTTATAAAAGTCATATCCTTGAGGAAAATACAAACCTAAGGTTGATGATACTCAGTTTATTATAAAATGTCTAATTCATAAAACCATTTCACAATCATTCACATTACAAAAGCTTTTCCCTAAATAACCGAGTAGTATGCATCAACAAACTTGCTGACACATTTAAGCATAAAGAGTGTTAAATTCCTCAGTCTAAAAACCTTGTAAAAAATTACCATAATCATTGCATGCAACAATATAAAGTAACTATTTTTTCCCTTAATTTCAAAAAATCTCTTTTCAAACACATTGATTGTGCACATCATTGTATTGAAAAAGTAAGAGTGTATTACATATTGAAACTTTGCAACTTGAACAATATTAACATAGAACACCCAACTCTTTACCTCTATTATCGAATCCTCTTCTTCCCCTTTGCATTCTACCTCTTTCTTCCTTTTTAACATCCCTTTTCCTCCACTTCCAACTTCCACTCTTCTTCATTTGAGCCATTGAACAAGAAATTATTTGAAGTATGTTTCAATTTTCCTCCACTTCAAAGTGTAGTATCTTGCTATTAATGTTCATTAATGAAAAACCCACTCCAACTTGGAGTTGGTAAACTCTTTGAGCTTCTCTTCATTAAATAATATATTTATGGCAACACTTAATTCATATATATAATCATACATATAAATATATCTACACACATATATGCACATATTATTTTATCTAATAAAATATACAGTTAAGTGAAGTAAATATATACTTATATGTTTTTGAAAGGGATCTATCTAATGGACATTTATCCATTCAAGAATATTTTTGCATGCCATTTTGAATTCAATTCATAGTGATTATAAATTTGACGAGATCTAAAATTCCTAACTAACTAATCAAGTAAAAATGCTATAAAGATGAAAATGTTCTTACTCAAAACACAATGCAACACATAAATTATTTCATTTTGCAATAAAGATTATTTTTAAAAAATTATAAACAAAATAGATATTATTTAGTGTGTGTTGTTAGGATCATGGTGCACATGTGTTTCTACTGGATCTACTACCCTCTCTCTAGTGATGATCTCCCTCCTCATCTGGGGGGTAAACTATCTCCTACATCCACCTCATTAAACCAATAAGGTAGTTAGTTCAATAATAGTATTACAAAAAACATAATATAAATCATATATTAACATCTCAAGGTAATTTGATTTCACATATATATCACTTAAAACAATATCAAATTGATGTAAAGTTAAATCATCGTCATTATTTAAATGTCCTTAAAACAATTTTTGACATCACAATCAAAACATAGATCAAAATATAGCATAATCTAGATGGCTCAAAAATGGGATGTGACATCTCCTTCCCCTTAAAGACCATTGCACTAGTAGAATTTGGCAAATAAATAACTACATGACTAAAAAATTTAGTCACAACAACTAAAAATGACTAAATTCTATGAATTTTTTGCAACTCAGCTATAAATGAGTAAATAAATGACTAATTTGGTTGTCGACTAAAAAATTATTTAATCATACAAATAAAAATGACTAAATAGTTAGTCACGCAAATACAAATTAGACAAAAAAATTTAAAAAATGTTTTGGGGGATTATTGAAGGAGTGTATTGCGCGCGATTCATTATTAATAGAACTCCTCGTTCGTTAGTTAGTTAGCCTGGGGCACGAAGGCATTTTGCGTTATAGTAGCTACTTGCATGGGCGATAAAGCTTGTTTGGAGAGGACCTAGAGACTTCTAAAAATGTAGGCAAGGAATTTGGAGTTTGTTGCAACGAATTTGATGTCAGTGAGGCCCTTTGCAACGAAGTTAGGTTTGGGGATGCCCTCTACAGTGAATTTAGAGGTAATTCAAAACCCTCATTACATTAAACACAAAATCTATAACTTTTTGATTGGAAACTTATAGTAGTTACATACGCAACTAAGTACCAAAACCATACAGGAAGTTTAGGGTTTAGAGGACTATTTTTTCATTAGTTTCCTCTACGCATTTTGGAGCATATCGGAATTGAACTTGTAACTTGAGTGAAACACCACCTTCTTCTAGTTGTTGGAAGAATTCCATATCCTTAAAGCACACATAAAAAAATTGCAAAATTGACACTGGGGCTTTTCTTTATGAATTCAACCCAAATGCCATTTCCTAATGCCTCCATAAAAGTTTGTTGAGCCAACTCTAGTTCATCACGCTCAACAGAAAGAACCCCAATGTTTTTAACAATTCAATGGGTACTTCTTCTTTGCTCTTCTTCAGAAGAGACTTTGTTGTCTTAAGCGAATCTAAGGCTGCACAAGGGTCTAACGATATTAATAACTCACCCATCTTGATAAATGCATGGGCATCACGTGGATCTATGTGAGTTTCCTTTCTTAAAATTTCCAAAGCCTTCTCTGCATGCCCTTGTTGAGCATATATGGCCTATAGCTTTTAAGCCCTCACAATTCTCAAGGTGGACCTCTAGAACCTTTTCAAAATTTGTGAGAGAACTCTTAAGATCTCCCAACTTCAATTGAAGTTGTCCACAAAATCATGTGGCCTCTGGCTTTCCTTGATTGATATCATGTAGTAGTGGCCAATGGTGTCATAATCACCTTTACTCTGATAAGATTGTGCAAGATTATAATATGAATGAGATTTCATGAGAGGGTGGCCAGTTGAAACAAGAGCTATCTCAGTCAACTATTCCACAAGAAAATGCTACCCTATGAAGAAAAAATGGTTTGCTAAATGATTCAATGCCATTGCACAATACAGGTATAATTCAAAGGCTCTACGCATCTTTTCCATTCCTTCATGAGCACTACCTTTTTCACTAACTATGAGAATCCTACAAGTAAAAAATGTACAAAACTAACCACAACAATTTATGTAGAGGCAAAACATCATTTCTTAATGCCTCCATTAAAGTTTGTTGAGCCAACTCTAGTTCATCATGCTCAAAATGAAGAACCCCAATGTTGTTTAACAATTCAATGGGCACTTCTTCTCTGCTCTTCTTTAGAAGAGACTTTGTTGTCTTAAGTGAATCTAAGGTTGCACTGGGGTCTGACGATATTAATAACTCACTCATCTTGATAAATGCATGGGCATCATGTGGATCTATGCGATTTTCCTTTCTTAAAATTTCCAAAGATTCTCTACCTGCCCTTATTGAGCATATATATGGCCTACAACTTTTAAGCTCTCACATTTTTCAGGGTGGACCTCCATAACCTTTTCAAAATTTGAGAGAACTCTTAAGATCCCCCAGCTTCAATTGAACCTGTCCCAACCCAAAGTATGGCAACACAAAATCTTGTGGCCTCTAGATTTCCTTGACTGATGCCATGTAGTAGAAGCCAACGGTGTCATAATCACCTTTACTATGATAAGATCATGCAATATTATAATATGAATTAGATTTCATGAGAGGGTGGCCAGTTGAAACAAGAGCTATCTCATTCAATTGTTCCACAAGAAAATGTTGCCTTGTGAAGAAAAAATGGTTTGTTAAATGATTCAATGCCATTACACAGTACAGGTATAATTCAAAGGCTCTACACATCTTTTCCATTCCTTCACGAACACTACCTTTTTCACTAACTGTGAGAATTCTACAATTAAAAAATGCACAAAACTGACCACTGAGATTTTTCCCCATTTCAAATAGCAAAATTGCCAAAAAAATGTGTTTAAAACCTGCAAATAAATGCAAATAAATCACATTGATTTTCACACCAAAAAAAAAACCATGAGACCATAGCTTGTTGCTTACTATTATGCTTTGATATAATTTTTCCAAGCATCCATAGCTTGTTTGAAATCACCTGTTTTATGCTTTTAGCCATAGCAACAAGGTAGTGAACTGTTTGATAAAATGCTTTGGTAGACATGTATGAAAAATGTGGTAGCATAGACAAGGCAATGAACTTTGGAAAAAATGCCTCAAAGAAATGTGGTCTCATGGTGATGGAATGCCATGAGAATGCCATGACAAGTGAATTGCTATGGATTGTCATGGCATTCCATCACCATGAGACCACATTTCTTTGAGGCATTTTTCCAACCAGTTCACGCCTTGTCTATGCTATTGCTTACTATTATGCTTTGGATTTTTTTCCAAGCATCCATAGCTTGTTCAAAAGCACTTGTTTTAGGCTTTTAGCCATAGCAACAAGGCTGAACTGTTTGATAAAATGCTTTGGTAGACATGTATGAAAAATGTGGTAGCATAGAAAAGGTAGTGAACTGTTTGAAAAAATGCCTCAAAGAAATGTGGTCTCATGGAATGCCATGACAAGCAAATGCAATTGGCAGCTACTCCTAGATATTAGTTATGCAATATGGAGTAATTGCATAATTGCTTAGGTTGACTTTGTAAAAAATATTGTAATTAAAAAATCATCTATCAGCATCTAGTTATTAGTTATGCAATGTGAAGTAATTC
Source organism: Sequoia sempervirens (assembly GCA_007258455.2). Taxonomy (NCBI): domain Eukaryota; kingdom Viridiplantae; phylum Streptophyta; class Pinopsida; order Cupressales; family Cupressaceae; genus Sequoia; species Sequoia sempervirens. The sequence goes on from VDFB02000015.1 coordinate 585,164,922, forward strand.
TTTGAGTTTGAAAGATGTGCAATGCAATGTAATCAGCAATTTGAATATAAACTACAAAAATCTATTTTTACAATTCATTAGTTAAACTCTTTATTTTATTTGCTCTCTATAACTCTATTGCTATGGAAATTCCTTTCAATTAAAAAAATAGTTTTTGTCTCTTAGTCTACAATTTTTTACATTTTGTCATCTATCAACGTCTAGTTATTAGTTATGCAATGTGAAGTAATGCTTTGAGTGTGAAAGATGTGCAATGCAATGTAATCAGCAATTTGAATATAAACTACAAAAATCTATTTTTTACAATTCATTAGTTAAACTCTCTATTTTATTTGCTCTTTATAACTCTATTGCTATGGAAATGCCTTTCAATTAAAACAAATAGTTTTTGTCTCTTAGTCTACAAATTTTTGTTGCTATGTGTAGAACATTACAAATGGATCAACATCGAAGGTTGAATACGGATCAATACCATGCATTTGATGAGAGAGTAGTTGATGACTAGAGGGACATGGACAAATATCCATGTCCATGTAATGATTGTCTTGGTGGAAAGGTGAGAAAAAGAAATCAAATTTATCGACATATGATAAGATATGGGCATAGTGGTATAAGCCCTTGGGATTACAATTATTATGAAGATATGATAGAATTGCAGAGTGTGAGAGATGAAGAGGCAACAAACATAATGAAGTGACACCAAATAATATAGATGAAGAGGCAGCAATGTTAGACGAAGGGTTTGAAGTTGATAGAATGTTGAATGAGGGTCTAAATGATGATTGAGCCAAGTTGATGGAGGATGCTTTAAAGCCTGTGTATGCTAATTGCAAGGTAAGTCGTTTGACAACAATCCTTCAAATTCTTAACTTGCAAGTGGTGTTTGGTTGGACAAATGAGAGTGTAGATCAATTATTGGCATTATTAAGTTTGTTGTTACCACTTGACTCTACATTGCCAACAAAATGAAGTCAATGTAAAAAGAAAATCACTAAGCTAGGCTTAGGGTATGAAAACATCCATACATGTGTGAATGGTTGTGTATTATTTCACAAGAATCTTGCAAGTGAGTGAATGTCTGAAATGTCATGAAGCGAGGTATAGACAAGGGTTGAAATCAGTTGTGGTTCCTAGAAAGGTTCTTCGCCACTTTTCGATAATCCCACAATTACTTCGAATGTATAGGTGTAGAGACATTGTTGAACTTATGCAATGACATGCCCAAAATAAGAGCACCGATGGAAAACAACATGTGCCTGATTCTAAGACATGGATGGAATTTGATAACAGATGGCCTGGTTTTTCTTAATATCCTTGTAATATAAGGTTGGGTTTGGCTCTAGATGGGTTGAGCCCATTCTCAGATCAAAGTACTAAATGGTCAACTTGGCCAATGTTTTTAATAAATTATAACTTGCCTCCATGGTTAGCAACTAAACCATTTTTCTTAATGCTATCATTGATTATACCAGGAAAGAGTGTGACTTCAGATACAATTGATGATTATCTAGAGCCATTATATGATGAGCTAATGTAATTGTGGAAAGGAATTAAAGCAATTCAATTTTTAAGGGATGGTCATTCAATCAAATTCACTTTAAGAGCTTCCTTATTGTTTACGATTCATGATCTTCCTACATATGGCACATTGTCTGGTCTTAGTGTTCATGGAAACCATGGATGTCGTGCTTGCAACTTTAAGGATTTTGTGAGGCACTCAAGAAGTTTGCTTAAGTGTATTTATTGTGGACATCATGCTTACCTTAAAATGGATCATCCATATCATCGACAAAAAATGTGCTTTAATGGTCAAGAAGAGAATCGTGAAGCACCATTTCTAATAACAGGTGACTACATTATTGAGAATGGACAAAAAAGAATGTCATTCATTGAAAATGATGGGATTACTGGTAGTAGATATGATCCATGTAATGAAAGTGGTGTAAAATGGTTGTGCATATTCTATAAGTTTCCATACTTCAAGGATATAGCCATTAGGCATATTGTTGACTTATGCATAATGAGAAAAATATAGCCTATGCTATTATAGAAACTATTTTTGGTGCTTTTGATACTATTTCATCATGTGAAGACTTTCGACAACTAAAGATTCGTTGAAATATTTGGGTTGAAAAATACGATGATGAAAAATATAGAAAACCTAGTGCTCCTTATGTCTAGAAAAAGGAACAATGTGCATAATTCTTACAGTTGATGTCTCAAACTCACTTTCCCACTGGATATGTAAGTAGTAGTATTAGAAGTGAAACTAACATTAATGACTTAAGAGGCCTCAAGACCCATGACTATCATGTCATAATCGAGAATATTTTACCTATTGTGGTAAATATACCAAGTTTGGAAAAGGGGCCAAGATTGACAATTATAAGGTTGGGCCTAATATTAAAGAGAATGAGTTTACATGTATTAGATCCTTCGAACTTTGATAGTTTGAGGGAGGAGGTTGTTGAAGTCCTTTGTCTATTGGAATGGGAATTTCCACCAACAATCTTTAACATTTCTATGCATCTTTTGATACATCTAGAATATGAACTAGAGCATTGTGGCCATGTAAGACAAGATGGATTTATCCTATAGAACGATATATGAAGGTTTTGAAAAAAATTGTTCGTACTAGGGAAAAACTAGAAGGCAGGATGTCTAAGGGATATTCAATGCAAGAGGCCATGTGATTTTTCACATAATATATGAAAGATTTAAAAAATGTCAATCGACGTGTATGGGATGATGATGAAGATGAGAGAGTTGCAAGTGAAGTATTAGAAGGCAATGGATGTCGCTTCAAGCTATCACATCAAGACAGAAGTGTGATACATGCCTATATTCTTCAAAACACATCTTTGTTCGATAAGTGGCGTAGGTAAAAAAAAAAATTACAAAATAATTTATTTACTCAATTGCATTTACACATTTATATTATTAATCTTACTATTTGTACGTTAATATTCTATGTAGAAAATATGAGGAAGAGAATCAAGCTTGGATACAACATCGACCTCAAAAGCGCAGACATCATGATTTGATTAGAGGTGATTCTTTTCCAAAATTTGAAGAATGGATTGCTAATGCAGTTGGTGATGCAAAAGAAGAAGGTCAAGATATAACAACAGGAGGAAAGTGAGCTTTCACAATCTCCACATTTATGGGCTATGCATTTTAGTGGAATGTGGGCCTATGGTAGTCATTTAAGAGTGGAAGAAAAAGACAAAGGAAAGACGAATTGTGATTGTGTTGTTAGTGTTGAATTTTTTCACGAAATTGAGAAGAAATTTTATGTTGGATTCATCCAAGAAATTATTCAAGTGGATTTTGGTGAAAATAGTCCTATATTATTAAAATGTAAGTGGATCCGGCCATTCACAGTATAAATTGATGAGTATGGATTTGTATGCGCAAATACACGACAATTTTTATTAGAGACGTATGAATCGTATGTTTCCCCTCTTCAAATTAACCAATCATTTCTAATTGATGATGTAAGAAGCCCAGGATGGTCATATGTCATTCAAACAAAGTCTTGTTCAAAACATAAATTCATGGAAGTTGTCGATATAATGCCTGATGGGCAATATGTTAATTTACAAGAAACATTTGAAGAAGTGGATGAAGATGATAATGGAGTGTTTGAAGAAGATATTTTGATTACCAATGAAGAGATTGGGAGAGAGAATGTATTGCATTTCATAGATGAGGATGATGAAAATCAATTAGATGCAAACACAAGTGATCGGGATTCTGATCTTGCTGGCAATGCAAATGATTATGATGATGTTTTGTCACCTTAACTAGCATGCCACCTTAAGAGGTTAGCTTGTCACCTAAAATTTGGTTATATGTATGGTGTAATTTATTATTGAATGTAATAAAGATCTGAGTATAGGTATGCTTATTCATTGTTGTTTTACTGATACATTTCTAAATGTAATCATCATTATTTTGTTGGTACAATGTATACAAAACCTGAGATGTTCACTGCTGATTTGAAGTGCATTTAAATTAAGATTCAATCATTCTTCTTAGTTTTCTTACTTTGGTTGAAATTATTTTTGTTTAGTTAGAATATAATTTTGTATTTCTCTGATATTTGGATAGCTTTAGTTTGTAATACAGCTTCTAGCCTCCACGTGTATTGAATATGCTTGTGTGAAGGAAACAATAACAAACATCTGTGATTTAATAATACATATAGATATCTTAACATTAGGTGAACTAAGCCTCCTCATGACAAACAAATAAATGATCTCTTAGGTCTGACTGACACTGAAAACTAAAACTGAGAGACTGCAAAATTAGAAAAGTGTTTAATCTTTTCAATAAAATGATATCTAAAATACTACATTCATAATAAAATCTAATATCGCACTACCACAATAGTCAATAGAGGTAGGTGCAGGATGGTGAGACATATAGGTGAATGTACAAATGCTTACTGCAATACCACAACAACCAAATATGAATAGCACGTTTTGGCGGTGAGAACATGTTAACAACTAAAGTAAATTGCAGCCTTGCAAGGGGTAAATAGTGACACTGTGGTATGATGGTGAACAATCACTCAACCGCTAGAATTAACCCGCTATCCCTCGAGAATCCAAAGGGGTGTGTGTAGGGTGGTGGTACTTCTAACCCTACCATATCGCTACCACGCAATGGTCTTGATATGACAGAGCAGTATTGTGGTACAAGATATCAAAGCATTTAAATCATCAGTGGCAATGATTACACCTCTAAACATGAACCGTTCGATTTCCCAAGATAAAAGGCATGCAATCAAACTCAAAATATGGATAGATTATGAAATATTTTGCATGAATTGACATTAATAGTGAGGTGACCGAGCTCAGCAACAAATATACTTGGGATTTGACAACATTTTTTCAATCATTCACACAACTTAGAGTACCAGAGGCAAGGGAGTTCAAGGGGGAAGACCCTACAGCTATTATTTCACTAGGTAAGTTCATAGAAACCATCTGTAGCAAGTGTATAAGAACTGAATTTTCTCCAAGTAGACACTTAAAGAAATCAAGTAGGAGTAAATTCTTCATCATGCCACCTAAAAGAAGTCAACTTGCGAGTAAAAAGGAAGATTCCGCAATTTTTAAAACAAAGAAGAGGTCATTGCAACAATCCATTTTAGATGTGTTACCTAATTCTATAGACAAAGGATTCAAAAATGTGTTTAAAGATACAACCCATGGATGTAGAGACCTAATTATCCCTATCTCAGGGTGGGAATTGTTTTGGTACTTCTATGAAAAAAGGGATGACAAGATTTCAGTTTTGAATCCTTGGACCTTAGATTTGGCCAAATTGATAGTCCCAAATGTCTTTGTAGATGTTGAGCTTATTAAAGTATTGGCACAATATTATCACCTGGCTACCAGGACTATAAGAATGCTAGATGGTTCACCATTAGTGGTGCTGACTAAAGAAGCAATTATAGAGTGTTTTATGTTAAACAAGCAAGCTATCACTAAGATCGACTTGGACAAAAGTGAGGAGGATTGTATGAGATTGAGAAAAACCTACATGAATGATGAACTTTCTTTTACACAAGAAAATGGGTGTAAACAATAGGAGGATACCTGTCTCCCCCTCCCAAATTGAGAAATTTTCCATAGAAGACTTTCAAGTATATTTCAAAAGAACATATTTCGCTTTGTGCCAAGTGCTTGGAATAGATTCTCAAGAGAGGATGCCTATCAATCTCATGATGATGGAAATGAAGATACAAAATCCTAAAGTAAACATTGAGTATGAATTTGTTGTTGTAATTGAGAAAGGGCTACATGAGGGATTTTTGCAAGTAAGAACTTAACTCCCATCACTTTCAGGAAATATTCATTGTTGTGTCATTTAATATTGTACTAAAACAAAAAGAATGTGTTTGGGAATGACTGATAATCAAGGGAATAGGTTGTCTGTACAAAACTGGTGTTACATCTAGGATAATAGATGTAAAAATAGTGATTATGTAATATTTCATGATGATTTCGTAACAAGGGTCATGGCCAATCTTGGTCATATTTCAGGAAGATTGCCTAATGAAATCATGAAAGTATTAAGACCTTTAGCTTTGAAGCCAGAGCAAGGACACACTCACAATTTCGGTGATTGGTTCTTCTTAGTAGACCAAATAGTAACAAGGGTTTATGGGTGTCCTCAAGCCCCACATGTTTTACCTAAATTTGTTTCTATTCAAATTGCATTTTTAGAATTTATGTCACAAATGTTATGGATGGAGCAGGATGTTATGAAAAGACAAAAAAGGGGACATTCCTCCCTGATCTAACTGAATGTGAGGAGCTATCCATAGGGTCTAACACTCTTGAAGAACTGTAGAGCTATTTGAAGATGAGGTATTCATTGAAGTCACAAGGAGAAAGGGTCTTTGATCCTGAAGGGCATATTAATTTTATAAGGTAAACACTTCTCACCAGATCTAGGATTACCCATGAAATGGATTATGAAGAAGATGTAATAAGAAATTAATTTACACCTCATGAAGTTTTTTAGAGGAAGAGGAAGTGGGAAATCATAAAGAGGCTTGAGGAGGAGAAGAAGAAAAGGGACATTGGATTCCAAGGATTCTATTTTAAAGAAGGGGATCCTATCAAAAGGATGAACTTAATAATTGACAACTTTGAAAGATTATATGTTCAACTAGAAGAGAAACCTGAGGGTTGGTCTTCAAAACCCTCCAAGTTGCCCATCAAACCAAGTGGTATTGTAATCACAGAGCCCATACCAGACATTTCCATAATACAATCAAAAGCATCCCCTGAGCAACCAAGTCCTAAAAGGCAGAAGACACATAGAGTGGCCCCCTTAGTGGCACATGAAATAAGTGAAGAAGTAGGGGATACTGAAGAGGTAGCCAGTGTACTTGTGAATTTTAAAGATGATGAAGTTGATCAGCCACCGCCTAAGCTTGCAACTGATGCTCACAAACCAGAAGAAAGAGTGGATGTACATGGGCATAATTATCAAGAAGTGCATGATGATGAAAGGGTGATTGCTGCCCTTAGATTTATTGAAGATGATGAATTTATTCAAACTCGTGAGTTTAAGGATTTTTGGATTAAGATGAAAATGAAAGAATTTGAGGAGAGACTCCAAATTAATAAGATGGGCACTGAGGAGTCACAGCATGACCAGATTATTGCCCAGACTTTTGAAGAACTTTGGATTAATGAAATTACTGTTAGCCCCCAAGAAGCAAGAAAATTGGTCTTAGAAAGCAATATACTAATTATTCCTGGGATGGAGTTAAAAATATATTCTTATTGGATCAAGTAAGAATCCAAGAAGATCCCATGTTGGTTTCTGAATTCAATTCAAATGAGGGAATGAGTGGCACATGTTACAATCCAAAAATTGAAACACTAGCCTTTTGGACAAAGCAAAAAAGAACAAAAAAACCAAGATTGCTTGATGTTGTACAAGAAATGAGAGGGAATACCATGGTAAAGAAACTTCAAGACACATCAACATTGGAGGCAGCTACTATGACAATGCACTCAACAATGTTTACTAGGGCCGCGGTTAAAGGTATGGAGCTTGTTGAAAAAGACTAATGAAGAAACAAAGGAGCAAAGAGGAAAACCCTCAAGGTATTGGAAAAGTTCTTGGAGCATAGGGTTAAACTAATTGTGGAAAAATTGGAAAATGTGTATGAATGTTATGTCCCCTTGTCACAAGCAGTTGATCAGATGAAGGCCCGTGTACCTATATTGGTCCCCTTATTCAAGAAATGGCAACTTGTACATCACACCTTAATAAATTTGTGCAGAATTTTACAAAGGAGTGTTGAGGCCCCCACAACTTTAAAACCTACTAAGCAAATGGTTTGAATGGTCATAGATGAATTTCAATACATATCTACAGAAGACCAAAAGATCAAGGCAAGAATGGATTCATTTCATGCACTAAAACAATGGTTTGTGCCTAAGATACTAGGGGATGATGATCAACTAAAAGGCTCCAAGGGTTGGCTAGATGAGTTTAGACAAATTGTTCCCAACTACCTCACTAATTTATAGAAGGATGGTGAGATAAATATTCACAACCTTAGTTTAACCTTGGATGGAATAATTGCACTAGATGTTGGATACCCAAAATTCATCACAGACGCCAAAAGGTTATTAGACAGCTGATGGAAGAGTCACTTGGCCAACACACAAAAAATCTAGGAGTACAAATGGCCTCATGATTACACAGTGTACCAATGGGATCAAACATATCTAGCTCCCCCAAAAGAATAGGCCTTGTAGTGAAGTACCAAGCCTTGCAGATACTATTATGGAGAGAGGACCTTGCCAGATCTGAATGATCATAGGTACCTTATGATGAGTAACGAACTTTCGTATCTTGCGAGTGCTCTGGACTTCAACATCTGATCATTTCTCATCTTTCATTGCTTTTATGTAATCCTATGTAAACAACATTAATTAAGATTTTTTTATTTATGTTAAAAGTGGGTAACTGAAAAGACACTTTTTGACATGTCAGTCAAGACAAAATTTTGAAATGTATTGTAAAATCTTTTTGAAGATCAATAGAATTAAGTTATAATTGGTGGTTGAATTCTGGTTTGAATTGTTTGTTGAAGTGAATTAATGAATGTTATCTTGTTGTCTCCAATTTGATCTTTCCTTGTTATTTAAATCAATATATCAAGGGTATATCTAGTTTATCAAAACACATTTGTTGTCTTTGTGTGGTTAATTTACTAGTTCCTTCAAGGAAGGATTAAATTCCTTTAAATAAATCATAGTAGCCTGGGGAGAATAAGTAAATCAAACTAACAAGGAGATATGTGGTTTACAATTAGGAATGATTTATTGGTGTCAAAATATCATCATATATGTTAATATTTGATATATATTTGTGTTGGTTCAAATCCCAAGATAATTGGAGACAAATCAGACATAACCTTACTAGAGTATGTTTTTCCTTCATCCTACTTATGTTATGTTTTTATGAGTTCTTTTCTCTTGAATATATCCATAAGGAAAATTTGTCTGATACCTGTAATTGCAAACATCTTCTTGGTTTTTGACTGCAAATTCTTTTTAATCTGTAAACTGAATTCTATTTTAAGTTTCCATTTGTAGTTATTAGCGGATTGGAAAGTCAACAGTTATCAACTTATGAACTCAATAAAGTTTTAATGATTCAAGTTGTTGATTTATATATTATTATTTATTTGGAATTCAGGAAATGAGGAAAAGGACTGTAAGGTGAAAATTAGACGATAGTGATCATAATACTGAAATTTCAGTGATAGATTATGTGTGCTTTCATATAGAAAAAGTGGCCAAGAATAATGAATATTTATCATGTCTTGGTTTGACAAACAAGCAATTTGTAAATCCACTAAGTAGTATATTATTTGTTTAATAGTGTTTAATGAAATTTTATAGGCAAGAGCTTTATGTATATAAGACATAATATGATATTGTTTTTGTTTTATAGGCAAGAAAAAGAGTGCAAAGAAAATGCAAAGAAAAAAAAAAGGAAAGAAAAGATACACTGTTGCCATCCGTAGAAGCCAACACATTTATGATTCAACAAATGGAATTGGTGAAAACAATAGTTGTGATGATGTGCAGCCCGATATAACATATGGAGATGTGCAGCCTGATATAGCACATGGTGATGTGCAACCTGATATAGCACATGGTGATGTGTAGCCTGATATAGCACATGGTGATGTGCATCCTAATATAACACATGGTGATGTGCAATGTCATGATGATCTATTAGCACAAAGTCTAAGAGAGATTAATGAAAAAAATCAGAGCAAAGGAACAACAGGTCTGCAGATGATTTATTCAACATTAAAGGATGTGTTTGAAGTGAAATCTGCATAGATTGGTATTGATCTACCTACTCATGCCACACCTAATGTGGCCAAGGAGCATGAAGTTTTGATTAATGAAAGTCATGAAGAGAGTCCTCTTGCATCTATTGTGCCTCAAAGTGCACCGGTTGCATCTAGAACTTTTGATGGAACTAGTGGATCAACTAGAAATACTGGCAGTGGTTCAATAGAAGATGTGTCTACTTTTGTCAAAAGACAAAGATTGAATCAAGATTTGTATAGATCTATAGAGAGGAATGCAAAAGAAATAAAATTAGAAGGCAAGAATCCATTCTTGGTTGAGGTATCGAGAGATGGTGAACCCATTGGGCCAAATGCTGCAAAGTGGACCTCCAAGTTGGGTGTAAGATGTAGGGCCCATTTGGATATTTTCAAATCAAGTTTTGTAGAGCAAGATCCATGAATTGTGGAAAATGTTATACAAAAAACTGAAAATGCTTTTGAGACTAGTGGTCGAAAAATCTCTAGAAAATATTACAAGCAAAAGATGAGAATTTTGATGAACAGTTTTAGATACAATTGCAGAAAAACAATCATGGAGGGAAAAGAGAGGTTAGACTCCACTCTATCTCCCAAACAGTGGGAGGCATTGAAAGAAAGTATGCATTCCGAAGAATATTTGGCAAAGAGTAATAGAGCAAAGAGTAATAGAGGCAAGAGAGCAAGAGATAATGTGAGGGATGGATATACATTTGGCTAAGGCGGGTTGCAAGCAAAAATGGAAAATTTTGCAGTAAGTGTATGGATTTTTAGTTCAATTTACATGTGCTATTATTTTGATTTTTTATTGAACTAACTATATGTTGAAATTGACATTGTATTTTAGGTGGAAAACAGTAATAAAGAAGCAGGTGCAAAATATATTGTCAATTATATGGCAGCACTAGATCCTAGTAAATCTAAGAGTAGGATGAAGTGGAAATCTAGTTCGTCAACAAAGATTTCACAACCATTTGTTAAATGCCCAATAGGAGCCTCTCTAGATCATGTCAACTCAAATGAAGGGTACCAACATGTAATGAGTTGCATATTCGGTCTCACTCAACAAGTTTCGCAGTTGGTTGCCTCCATTAACCCTATAGTTTCTACATGGAATGAGCATAAATCCACGGATTCAGATGAGGTAAGAGGCTCTATTGATCTCATTTCTTCTTGTTTGGAAATTTTGTATACAAATTCCTCTTAATATGTAGATTATTGAAATCTGAACGTAGGAGAATCCAACCGAGTTTCTTTATTGTTGAAGTGATCCAAAAAATGTTCTTTTGGACAAATTTATAGCTTACATTCTTTACTTGAATATTGAATGCTTTGTATATTTTTTGCATGATGGTTAAACCACATGTAGAGCAATTTTATCAAAGTAGTAGGAAAATGAAAACACCTTCATGATGTCAATAGAGTTGTCGATATTGATAGTGATCATGATGAATTGGACAAGAATGTGCAACACAGTCGTCATAGTTGTGTTGAAGTTGAGGTAATATAAGAGTGGTCAGTTATCTGTCCAAATGTTTTGTCATTCTTCATTCTTAAAATGTTCTTTTGGACAAAAAAATTTAGATTTTGTATTCTTTAAGTTGTAAGTTAATCTGTCCCAATGTTTTGTCATTCTTCTTTTGGACAAAAAAATTATAGCTTTTGCATTCTTTAATTTGTCCTAATGTTTTGTCATTCTTCATGCTTAAAATGTTCTTTTGGACAAAAATTTATAGCTTTTTCATTCTTTACTTGCCTTATATTAATTTTTGCATGATGATTAAACCACATGCATAGCAATTAAATGAAAGCGGAATGAAAAGAAAAAGGCCCTATCAATAGAGATCTTTACAAAGCTGTACAACTTCATGTCAATGTTGATAGTGATTATGATGATGTACTCGATGAGCATGCACATGATATTTATAGTAGTAGTCGTGTTGAACTCGAGGTGACTGCTATGAAACCACATGCAAGTAAGTACTGTTCAAGTAAGTAATGGTTGTTTTATTATGTAAATAATGGTATTCACTACCCATTTGATAGAAGCTAGTTAGAATAGTAGTGAAGTATAATTAGCTAGTATACATAGATTATGGAAATAAGGGAGAACATATAACTTGCATATGGAAGTTTTGCATAAATGTTGTCTTTATTGATAATTACAAATGTATGGCATCCCACACAAGTCATGGGAATAACTATTTCAATTCAACATAAGATATAAACTATACATTTGAAGATATAAAGGGAAAAGAGCATATGAAGAGAGTAGAGATTTGTCATTGCCTGAATGACGAACCCCAAGTTGAACCGTTGCATCCCTGCTTCAGTCCCTCTCGCTTGGTTGCTCCAAAAGTTGACTTGCTACTACTTGAGATTCTTGCAAGAGATTAGAAAAGTTGTGTTAGAGCTTAGGACCCATATTCTCTACACATGCTACATCAAAAAACATATAGTCCATTCTCATAAGGCCTTGAAATAGTTTGCAACATCATAAGTATCAAGGAAAAGCATAGGAGTATCATTAAATCATGAAGCATCATTGGAAGCTTTTGGCTTCACTATTTTTATCTAACATGTTTGTTCACTGTGCAAGTATAGGTGAAATTCTCATTGCAGGAGTATTTTCATTTGATATTATACCATGTGGAGTAAAATGGGCTCCCACAAGGGTTGAACCCAACATGTTTCCCTCTTGTTTCATTTGAGAGAGATAATCACAAGTGGAATTATCAATGAAACCCTTGAAGACAAACATTACATAATCATGATTATGTTAATAAGGGACAGTCTCCTTTGTAGTGAAGGGTTTCCCTTATCAATAAAGACACTCCACTATCAACATAGTCATGGTTCAAAAGTTGGCCTTCAAGGATTCCATGATGGTTTTCATGAATAATAATAGTCTATTATGCACTGATAGAGAGCGATATTGCATTTGATGAGACTCAATATTCATCTACAAATGTGGAGGATAATGCATTGGGCATGAATGACAACCTATGAGAGCAGAGGACAGTCAAGATCATGATACACTCGGTAATCCAATCAAAAGGATGACAGTATTAAATGATGTCAATATTATGAAGAGAGGACTGTATAGTTGTAATCACAAAGAACAATTACTTTAACTTCCAACAGTATCAATGGGGTAGTGTTGAACAAATGATGATAGATTTGGTTGGAGTGCCACTTTAATGCGCAAAAGAAAATGGTGCTTCATTTTGTGGGTTTTCTTTCCAAAGATAAGGAGTCGTTGATTATAGAGAAAATGTCTATGCACAAGAAAATACCATAACACAATAATAAGAACAATGATGCAATAATGGACTGTGCTTCACCTGGAAGAGAGGACATTATTTTTGTGACAGTCATGCAAAGATCTACTTGATGATAGCACTGCTACCCAAAGGAAAGACATAATGTTCTTGGTGTCACCATGGAAAGCACAATAACCAAGCCATGAATATATAAAAGGCAATTCTCATCAATTAAGTGCTTCTACAATACAACAGAAGGCAGTGGAGGAGCTACACTTGGCATAGTTCAAATTCAACAAGGTATATAAAAAGCAGAGATCTATTTAAAGAGAAAAATTTATAAGATACCATGCATTCACATTTTGTTGGATGATTTAACAAGGAAAGTATAGATTAAAGAAAGGTTTGGGAATATTTTAGACACCTTGCATATTCTTGAAATGCTTGCTATGATAATCCATGTATTTAAAGGCCACAGTTCTGAAGACAGTCATCATCACTATGCCAATTCCAACATTATGTTCTTTGAAATCAACATGAGGATATTGCCAAATTATCCAAAGGCCATGAAGTGGGTCGGGTTTTTGAAAACCCTATAGGCACTGTATAGTCTCTTAAAACATAAAGCTTTATAATAACTTGTAGAAGAAAAACACAGAATGCTAAATGTGAGCCGAGGGTTTCATAGCCTCGAGTATTTGCATAGAAAGATGAAAACAACAGTAAGCTAGGTTGAAATTTCAAGGGTTTCCAGAATATGTAGGTTCAAAACCATGACCTTCAATATGCAAGCATTACCTGCAAATGGGTATGCCAAGAAACCCTCATCTAAGGAAATGACTCTCAAATGAAGATATAGAAAAGAGTATGAAGAAACCTTCATAATTTCTTCCACGGAGAAGCATCGAGCATGAGGAGATGTACAGAGAAGAAATCAAAACATTTTTTGCATTTTCTAAACAAGGAAAGCAAAAAAATAAGTTTTCTTTCACATAATCAAAGAAACCATATTACTTTATGCAAGGAAAATGTCATACCACACATAGATCCTACAGAAGAAAACTCTGTAATCTCCATGAAAGCTTCAATCTAACCCTTGGTGGCTCGAGAAAAAAATAGAAAGAGTGGAAAATGCAAATGAAGGTGACATGTGTGTTGAGTCATGGTTTTGGTGTTGGGGTTTCCAAAGCCCTAAAGTTGGCCAACAAACAAAGGGTGATTTTTTGCCTTTGTTTTAAACTTTTAACATGAACTAGTGCCCTGCATAACGTTGAATGCCTTTTGCATACCTTGCAAAGTATAGTCAATGTCCCCTTTTTGCATATTTCTTTTCAAATGTGGCCGAGTCATGCCTTTGTTTTGCATGAATTGAAATAAATTTGAAATGTAAAACATTGATTTAAGTGATGTAATTATAAGTCACTTTATTAAATGTTGAATATAGTGCAAGATAAGAGGAGTTGGTTTTCTAAGTATGATTCAAGGGGGAATAGTTGAAAATTGATGAGTTGTGCCAAACATATAGGGGAGGTTGGAGGAAGTTATCCAACATATGGAGAGGATGTAAGAGTGCTTTTGACTTGGTTTTGGAGGGAATGAGAGCATCTAGGGGTAGTTTCTCATGCTTTTATGATGGGTAAGATCAAGGTTTGACCTTTTCTTCACTTTGCAGTCATTTTGGAGGGAGTTTGGGGGCTATATTTTAGGATTTTTGGTTATACATGACCAAGAAGTTTCTAGTTCCCATCTTTGTGCAACTTCTTGAAAAAGGATATAGTAACTTCAATTTTCATTGTTGCAGTTAGTTCTTTTCATTCTCATGCTACATTGTAACTCATTTTGGAGTTTTTTTAGCAGGAGACAACATTGTAACTCTTTTACAAACTTGTACTCAACTATATTTTTACCTTTCAATCAATAAAATCAAGCTATTTTGCCTTCTCAATACTGGATATTGTGTAATAACATGAAATTATTGATATTTCCTTGTGATGATAATTTTTATCCTTGGTTCTAGTCTAGTTTCTCATTTCCTTTATGCAGGAGTGCATGTTTGTGCAGGTCATAGTTCGTGTTCTACTAGTTCTATGCAAGGTTCAACTATGAAGTCAAACATTTGAGCCTCTAGGAAGGTCATTTGTTGTTCCTCTTGAATTTTGTTATAAACTTCAAAGCCTCTCTATGAGATACTTATGCAAAACATGTCAAAATTGAGTTGTGTATGTTGTAGTGAGTTTTATTGATTACATTGTGTGTCAAAGAAGCGATAAAAATCCTTAATATTTGGTGCATCACCATAGGAATTAGTTTTCAGTTTATGTTTCCTCCTTACTCTTTCCTTTGCAAAACAAGAAGTAGTTTTAGGTGAGTACCATAAGAGCCAACTTTCTCTAGAGGTTCTTTTCTGCTTTAGGTGACCAAAAACCTTAGAAAAGTTCCCATGTTTCTCCAATATGCTAAGTTGTGCAACGTAGCAGGGGTACACTATTAGGAGACAACAGTTTTTGGCACGCTCGGTGGGACCAGTGTGATGAACTTTGCATCATAGTATTGAGAAATTTGGTGTTTTTCTCAATATTATCAGCCTTTGGAGGAAGTACGAACAACACCATGGTGACTTCAATCGTATATCAGCTAGTTTCAACAGTCCGAATACCTGCAACTAAATGAGGTTGGTGCTACTCTTTAGTTTTTATCATTTGAAGTACTTTCTCAGCACCTGGTGACTCCAATTGGTGTTTTGACCCACTTTCTAGTGTTTCAAGACCTTGTTTGTTATCATTCCAAGTTTGTTATCTAGACTTGTCTATACTTTATGTTTTATCCTTGTAATGTCTAATCATCACCATCACTATGGTTACCCTCCTCCATACCATGAAATTTTAGGCTTTTGGCCTCCAAACACCCTTTTTCCTCATTACAGTCATAACACTCTTGCTCAACCTTCTTTGCAGCATGTTTATACCCATACCAGACCTTGTGAAACTTATCCTACTTTGAGCCAACCTTGTAGCCTCCCTAGTCAATCTCAAATTTCTAACATGGATACTAATTAGGGTAGCATCAAGGAGATATTGCTACAGTTTGAAAGGGAAATGTTAGACATAGATAGAGAAAATGAGTATAATAACATTTAGTAAGAGGAGAAATCCTATCAAGCTTTTTGTCATCAGAGAGAGGTGGAGGCACAAAGGTATGAACAAAAGTTGCTAGCATAGAAAAGGAAACATGAGAAGAGCTTGCAAGAGAGGTGGAGACAAAAGAAGAACAAAAGAAACGTTTGTTTGCCCAGAAGTCAAAAGCTCAATCAACTCTTTCATTTCCAAATTCATTTTTTGAAAAAGGTATTCCTATGTTCAATACATTATGCTTCATACAAAATGAACCTATACTTGAGCAGGTTCAACTTACACCCTCTCAAGAGAAACTTTCTCCAAAGCTTGTGTAGCCTCAAGAGCCTCAAGAAAATTAGACTTCTTGTTCAAGTATAATCAACCCATGCATATATGCACCCATTGATGTTTTAGTTTCTTAGAATAAACAAATTATAGATCAAGAAAAAGAGGTACTTATAGCGAAAGAAGCAAATCTTTTAGTTGTTGTTATGTTTGAAAAAGAGCTTGAAAATGATAAATCAGATGTGATAACATAGGTAAATGAAGTTGTAGATGAAGATCAACATAATATAGAAGTACAAATGGTTGATAGTTTTCAAATTCTCACTAATTTATTTGATGAATTGCCACAGTTTGTTAATGAAGAAGAGGTTAAAATTCATATCACATCCTTGTCAACTGTAGAACAACATGAAGTAGTTCAAAAATTTGATGATTTGAATCTTCAACAGAGTTGGAACAAGGTAATAAACAACCCACTCCCATAACAAAATGAAAATGAGATTGAAGAAGACTATTTTTGGGATGATCTTAAAACTTTTATTTCAAATTTAGATGTCAAATAGTCATTTTTTGAGAAAATAAATGTGGGACAACAGGTTGAAGAGGCAGAAGAGGGTGTTCAAACTTAAGATTCGATTGATTTGTTTGTTGAAGTTCCTTTAACTGTTAGTATTGAGGAAGAAGATGTATGTGAGCTAACAAAATTGATAAGTTGTGATCAGCCAAAGCATGAAAGTGACATTGTTAGAATACTAATCCATGAGAAAACAGTATTGGACAACTTGGTTGTGGAGGATCACGAGGTTGAAGGAATGATTTAACCAAAGAAAGAAACAATTGTGGTTGAGGATACAGTTGATAAGAGTGAAACCAACAAGAGCAGTTCCAAATTTATCTTGTCAACAGGATGTCCAATTAAATATATTGCTAGAGTGGAGGCCAACAAGAAGATTCCTATCATGCTTGCACCCGAGCATGAAGGTGCAATTGAAGAAGAGCATATTCAAGTCACTTTGCCACCTCAAGGCAGTAGAATTTATATTCCATATGAAGAGGTTAGTGAGTTTGTATATATTTTTCAAGATATGGTGCAGCTGTTTCTTGGCCTTTTATCCACTGTTCATTTTCATGTAGCTGTCCAAAATCATGTAAAGCATTGTATATTTTGCAGAAAAGGAAACTACTTTACCCAACCGGTGAATGGTTTCATTTGAGTTAGTTTCTTTCTTGGTTAGTGTAGAGTAGGGTTAGTTTTTCATTTCCTCTAAGTGTTGTTTTGCATAGTTGGTTGGTCAATTTTTTCTAAGTTTTTGGTAGGTGGAATAAGGTTTGAAGGTGTTATACACTATTTTGGATGAGTTACATCAGTATGCAAGTCTATTTTTCAAGTATTGTCAAGTTCCTATTGACTCATGTGCCCAATGGATAAGTTCAGGCAACTGGTCAGGATGTTTAGCAGGCAAACATATCACAAATGTCGCCAAAAATGTTACCTAATTTAGCTTCCAGCTCAGTCAGGTAGAGCTGAGATAGTTTTTGCAAAATAAAGATAAAAGGTACACATTGATTTCTGTTGAAGTTCCATTCATATGCACAAAATTAGTTATCAAATAAATTGCAGTTTATTATGTAAGTGTATACAAGAGAAAGATTTGCAATTTTTTTGCATAAATGTTGTCTTTATTGATAATTACAAATGTATGGTGTCCCACACAAGCTGTGGGAATAACTATTTCAATTCAACATAAGACACAAACTATACATTTAAAGATATAAAAGGAAAAGAGCATATGAAGAGAGTAGGGATCTGTCATTGCCTGAATGACCAAGCCCAAGTTGAACCGATGCATCCCTGCTTTAGTCCCTCTTGCTTGGTTGCTCCAAAAGTTGACTTGCTGCTACTTGAGATGCCTGCAAGAGATTAGAAAAGTCGTGTTAGAGATCAAGACCCATATTCTCTACACATGCTACATCAAAAAATATATAGTCCATTCTCATAAGGCATTGAAATAGTTTGCAACATCATAAGTATCAAGGAAAAGTAGAGGAGTATCATCAAATCATGAAGCATCATTGGAAGCTTTTGGCTTCACTATTTTTATCTAACATGTTTGTTCACTGTGCAAGCATAGGTGAAATTCTCATTGTTGGAGTATTTTCATTTGATATTATACCATGTGGAGTAAAATGGGCTCCCACAATAGTTGAGCCCAACATATTGCCCTCTTGTTTCATTTGAGAGAGATAATCATGAGTGGAATTATCAATGAAACCCTTGAAAACAAACATTACACAATCATGATTATGTTAATAAGGGACAGTCTCCTTTGTAGAGAAGGCATGCCCTTATCAATAAAGACACTCCACTATCAACATAGTCATGGTTCAAAATTTGGCCTTCAAGGATTCCATGATGGTTTTCATGAATAAGAATAGTTTGGTATGCACTGATAGAGAGCAATAATGCATTTGACGAGACTTAGTATTCATATACAAATGTGGAAGATAATGCATGTGGCATGAATGACAACCTATAAGAGTAGAGGATAGTCAAGATCATGATACACTTGGTAATCCAATCAAAAGGATGACAATATTAAATGATGTCAATATTATGAAGAGAGGACTGTATAGTTGTAATCAGAAAAAATAGTTACTTTAACTGCCAACAGTATCAATGGGGTAGTGTTCAATCAAATGATGATAGATTTGGTTGGAGTTCCACTTCAATGCACAAAAGAAAATGGTGCTTCATTTTGTCGGTTTTATTTCCAAAGATAAGGAGGAGTCATTGATTACACATAAAATGTTTATGCACAAGTAAATACCATATCACAATCATAAAAACAATGATGCAATAATGGACTGTGATTCACCTGGAAGAGAGGACATTGTTTCTGTGATAGTCATGGAAAGTTCTACTTGATGATAACACTGCTACCCAAAGGAAATACATAATGGTCTTGGTGTCACCATGGAAAGCACAATCAACAATCCATGAATATATAAAAGGCAGTTCTCATCAATTAAGTGCTTCTACAATACAACAGAAGGCAGTGGAGGAGCTACACTTGGCATAGTCTGAATTCAACAAGGTATATAAAATGTAGAGATTTATTTGAAGAGAAAAATTTATAAGATACCATGCATTCACCTTTTGTTGGATGATTTAACAAGGAAAGTACAGATTAAAGAAAGGTTTGGGAACATTTTAGACAGCTTGCATATTCTTGAAATGCTTTGCATAATAATCCATGTATTTGAAGGCTATAGTTCTGAAGACAGACATGATCAATATGCCAATTGCAACATTATGTTCTTTGATATCAACATGAGGATATTTCCAAATTATCCAAGGGACATGAAGTGGGTCGGGTTTTTGAAAACCCTATAGGCACTTTATAGTCTCTTAAAACAAAAAGCTTTAGAAGAACTTGTAGAAGAAAAACACAGAATGCTAAATGTGAGCCGAGGGTTTCATAGCCTCGAGTATTTGCATAGAAAGATGAAAACCACAATAAGCCGGGTCAAAATTTCAAGGGTTTCCAGAATATGTAGGTTCAAAACCACGGCCTTCAATCTGCAAGCATTACCTTCAAATTGGTATGCCAAGAAACTCTCAGCTAAGGAAATGAATCTCAAATGAAAGATACAAAAAATATTATGAAGAAGCCTTCATAATTTCTTCCATAGAGAAGCATCGAGCATGAGGAGATGTACAAAGAAAAAATCGAAACATTTTTTAGCATTTTATGAACAAGGAAAGTAGAAAAATAAGTTTTCTTTCACAGAATCAGAAAAACCATAGCACTTTATGCAAGGAAAAGGCCACACCACGCGCAGATCTTGCAGAGGAAAACTCCATAAACTCTATGAAAGCTTCAATCTAACCCTTGGCGGCTCAAGCACAAAACAGAAAGAGTGGAAAATGCAAATGAAGGTGAAATGTGTGTTGAGTCATGGTTTTGGTGTTAGGGTTTCCAAAGCCCTAAAGTTGGCTGACAAACAAAGGGTGTTTTTTTGCTTTTGTTTTAAACTTTTAACATGAACTAATGATTTGCATAATGTTGAATGCCTTTTGCATACCTTGCAAAGTATAGTCAATGTCCCATTTTTACATATTTCTTTTCAAATGTGGTCAGGTCATGCCTTTGTTTTGCATGAATTAAAATAAATTTGAAATGTAAAACATCGATTTAAGTGATGTAATTATAAGTCACTTCATTAAATGTTGAATATAATGTAAGATAAGAGGCGTTGGCTTTCTAAGTATGAATCAAGGGGGAATAGTTGAAAATTGATGAGTTGTGCCAAACATATAGGAGAGGTTGGAGGAAGTTATCTGACATATGGAGAGGATGTAGGAGTGCTTTTGACTTGGTTTTGGAGGGAATGAGAGCATCTAGGGGCAGTTTCTCATGCATTTATGATGGGTAAGGTCAAGGTTTGACCTTTTCTTCACTTTGGAGGGAGTTTGGGGGCTATTTTTTAGGCTTTTTGGTTATACACGACCAAGAAGTTTCTAGTTCCTATCTTTGTGCAACTTCTTGAAAAAGGATATAGTACCTTCAATTTTCATTGTTGAAGTTAGTTCTTTTGATTCTCATGCCACATTGTAACTCATTTTGGAGTTCTTTCAGCAGGAGACAACATTGTAACTCTTTTACAAACTTGTACTCAACTGTATTTTTACATTTCAATCAATAAAATCAAGCTATTTTTCCTTCTCAATACTGGATACTGTGCAATAACATGAAATTATTGATATTTCCTTATGATGATAATGTTTATCCTTGGTTCTAGTCTAGTTTCTCATTGCCTTTATGCAGGAGTGCATGTTTGTGCAGGTCATAGTTTGTGCTCTACTAGTTCTATGCAGGATTCAGCTGTGAAGTCAAATATTTGAGCCTCTAGGAAGGTCATTTGTTGTTCCTCTTGAATTTTGTTATAAACTTCAAAGCCTCTCTATGAAATACTTATGCAAAACATGTCAAAAATGAGTTGTGTATGCTATAGTGAGTTTTATTGATCACATTATGTGTCAAAGCAGTGGTACAAATCCTTAATATTTGGTGCATCACCGTAGGAATTAGTTTTCAATTTATGTTTCCTCCTTACTCTTTCCTTTTCAAAATAAGTAGTTTTAGGTGAGTACCATAAGAGCTAGCTTTCTCTGGAGGTTCTTTTCCGCTTTAGTTGACCTACAACCTTAGAAAAGTTCCCATGTTTCTCCAATATGCTAAGTTGTGCAACTTAGCAGGGGTGCACTATTAGGAGACAACAGTTTTTGGCATGCCCCGATGGGACCAATGTGATGAACTTTGCATCACAGTATTGAGAAATTTGGTGTTTTTCTCAATATTATTAGCCTTTGGAGGTAGTACAAACAACACCATGGTGACTCCAATCGTATATTAGCTGGTTTCAACAGTCTAAATACCTGCAACAAAATGAGGTTGGTGCTACTCTTTAGTTTTTATCATTTGAAGTACTTTTTCAGCACATGGTGACTCCAATTGGTGTTTTGACCCACTTTCTAGTGTTTCAAGACCTTATTGTTTGTTATCATTCCAAGTTTGTTGTTTAGACTTGTCTGTACTTTATGTTTTATCCTTGGAATGTCTAATCATCACCATCACTATGGTTACCCTCCTCCACACCATGAAATTTTAGGCTTTTAGCCTCCAAACACCCTTTTTCCTCATTACAGTCATAACATTCTTGCTCAACCTTCCTTGCAGCATGTTTATACCCATACCAGACCTTATGAAAATGATCCTACTTTGAACTAACCTTGTAGCCTCCCTAGTCAGTCTCAAATTTCTAACAACATGGATACTGATTTGGGTAGCATCAAGGAGATGTTGCTACAATTTCAAAGGGAAATGTTAGACATAGATAGAGAAAATGAGTATAACATGCAAGAAGAGGAGAAATCCTATCAAGATTTTTGTCATGAGAGAGAGGTGGAGGCACAAAGGTATGAATAGGAGTTGTTGGTACATAAAAGGCAACATGAGGAAGAGCTTGCAAGAGAGGTGGAGACAAAAGAAGAACAAAAGAAACATTTGTTTGCCCAAAAGTTGGAAGTTCAATCAACCCTTTCATTTCTAGATTCATTTTTTGGAAAAGGTATTCCTATGTTCAATACATTATGCTTCATACAAAATAAACCTATACTTGAGCAGGTTCAACCTACACCCTCCCAGGAGCAACTTTCTCCAAAGCTTGTGCAGCCTGAAGAGCCTCAAGAAAATCAGACTTCTTGTTCAAGTATAATCAACCCATCCATATATGTACCCATTGATGTTTCATTTCTCCGAATAAACAAATTATAGATCAAGAAAAAGAGGTTCTTATAGAGAAAGAAGTAGATCTTTTAGCTGTTATGTTTGAAAAAGAGCTTGAAAATGATAAATCAGATGTGATAACATAGGTAAATGAAGTTGTAGATGAAGATCAACAGAATATAGAAGTACAAATAGTTGATAGTTTTCAGATTCTCACTAATTTATTTGATGATTTTCCATTGTTTGTGAATGAAGAAGAGGTTAAAATTCATATCACAGCATTGTCAACTATAGAACAACATGAAGTAGTTCATAACTTTGATGTTTTGACTCTTCAAAAGAGTTGCAACAAGGTAATAAACAACCCACTCCCACATCAAAATGAAAATGAGATTGAAGAAGACTATTTTTGGGATGATCTTGAAACTTTTATTTCAAATTTAGATGTCAAATAGTCATTTTTTGAGAAAATAAATGTGGGACAACAAGTTGAAGAGGAAAAAGAGGGTGTTCATACTCAAGATTTGACTAATTTATTTGTTGAACTTCCTTTAACTGTTAGTATTGAGGAAGAAGATGTATGTGAGCTAACAAAATTGATAAGTTGTGATCAACCAAAGCATGAAAGTGACATTGTTAGCATACTGATCCATGAGCAAATAAATGAGGACATCTTGGTTGTGGAGGATCACGAGGTTGAAGGCATGATTCAACTAAAGCAAGAAAAAGTTGTGGTTGAGGAGACAATTGATAAGAGTGAAACCAACAAGAGCAGTTCCAAATTTGTCTTGTCAACGGGATGTCCAATTAAATATATTGCTAGAGTGGAGGTCAACAAGAAGATTTCTATCATGATTGCACCCAAGCATGAAGGTGAAGTTGAAGAAGAGTAGATTCAATTCACTTCTCCACCTTAGGGCAGTAGTGTTTATATTCCATATGAGGAGGTTAGTGAGCTTGTATATGTTTTTTAAGATATGGTGCAGCTGTTTCTTGGCCTTTTGTTCATTGTTCATTTTCATTTAGCTATCTAAAATCATGTAAAGCATTGTATATTCTATAGAAAAGGCAGCTACTTTACCCAACCAGTGAATGGTTTCGTTTGAGTTAGTTTCTTTCTTGGTTAGTGTAGAGTAGGATTAGTTTTTCATTTCCTCTAAGTGTTGTTTTGCACAGTTAGTTGGTCGATTTGTTCTAAGTTTTTGGTAGATGGAATAAGGTTTGAAGGTGTTATACATTGTTTTGGATGAATTACATCAGTATTGTTGGCTAATAGATTGGGAACCTTGAGATAACATAACCTCATATCAAGAAAAGGTGCCAGTAAACCAACAACTCTGAATATTTTGTTCTTTAACAAGAACAAATATTCTCTGAATTTAATCAAGGTACAACTCCCTCACCAGATTTTCAATGAATTAAAACACTAAAATAAATGCTATGTTTGCTTTTAACTAGAAAGTGGTAAAGGTAAATAGAATACTAGGAAAAAAATCCCAAATATTAGATGCGAGATTTAACAAATAGGGAATCAATTCAAAGACCAATTCATTTAAATCACTTTAAGAAATAAACTATGCATTCAATACCTTATGAGGAATGGAATTGATCATGAAGAAAACTGTATATTCCACAGAAAGATGAAATATGACATTAAGATATCCTTAAACACAAAGATTCAAGAACACTAGATTATCTTCATAAACTGTATGCACCAGGACAAAACAACAAGCTCATTAACAACAAAAATGTAAATCAAGAGTTTTCAGAGAGTGTCTAGAGAGAGTTAACATATGAAAATAGATATAATAGGCGAATGAGTAACTGCCTCTTTCTGTTGTCCATAACGACCAAATTGAAAAGGAAAACAAAGAAAAGTAAAGAAGTTGAGTTGTCACAATGGTGTCACTTCACTTCTAGTTTCTGAGGTCGCCACAAGTTTCTTTCGCCAGGCTTGGAAAGCTTTAAGGATATGTAACAACTCTTTATGCTGAGGGATAGCTACATTTTTCATTTGCACCTTCCACATCAGATGATTGTCCTTAGCTATCTCAAGGCGACATTCACAGACTTTCATGAGATTGATCGCTTGAGAGGTGAGAAAATGTAATTCACTAAGCTTCTTCAGGTGCTCGGCATTGAGCGAAGGTGAATCAAGCATTTACTTAACCATTCCCTGGAAACTATCTATCAAACTCTTGATGTCTTTGCCATTTCCAATCTCACCTTTATCCTGTAGTAACCCAAGAGCTACCAAGGTACCCAACGCCTCTTCTGAAACAATAGTGCACTCATCAATGATTTCCCTAAGCTTTTGTAAGGTTTTTTTAGTAGTCTACAACTTTCACTCCACCCCGTTGTTCCATACCAAGCAATGGGTATCTGAAGCATTAGGTATAATATGTTCCACGACCAGTTTCTCCATATCCCAGCTTAGCATTAATTTCAATTCAGTTTGGTAACTGTTCCATAGCTTTTCTTCTTTTTCAATCGCAAAAATCTCCTCCCCCAAAGTAGTCTTTAAAGCATTTGTCTCTTGAAAACACGTCATAGATTCAACAATAACAAAGCTTCCATTTTTAGTCAGACACTCACTCCATTCCTCCACAACCTTACTTAGGGTTTGGCAGTTTTTTATTTTGATCATGGTTTCCTTCCCAACCACAGTTAAGGATTCTACAGAGGAATCAACCTGGGAAAGGGGTTGAGGAACTAGTTCAAAAATTGACTTTAGACATCCAGTCAAATCTCGGACTTGGGCTTTTAATTCATTCTTACTTTCTTTGTCCTTTTTTGATCATTTAACCATTCCGGCTGCAGACACCTAGAAGATCTGAATGTCTCCATCTATGGTAGGGGGGCCAAGATCTATTCTGTTCACCTTGAAATCATTTGTTGTTGCCTGATTGACATCCTTTTGCATTGAAGGGTGCACAATATCTATTTGGAGGCTTCCTAACTCTACATCATCTATCAACCTAGCAGTAGTCCTTAACTTCTTTAGTTTTGAGGCATAAGCTCTCTGTAACAATTGGCCTACCATATGTTGCTTAGGTAAACTAGGCTGTACAACCTTTCTTTTCCTTGATAAAGTATCCTCCAACTAGGTTGGAGTTATTGAGACCTTGGTTGTTCTAAAGATTAGAGATTCAAATAATGTTCTAGCCACAAAAGGGGTGTCTTCTGCAGATGCAACTGTTTGTGGCTTATGAGGTGCACTCACTTCTCTGACAGGTGATTCATCCTAAGAATGAGGAATTTATCTAGAAAGCTCCCAAACCTTCATCTTCTTCTTCTCCTCCCTTCTCTTTTTCCAGTGAGGGTAGATTAAGGATATCCTCTCCACATGTCTATGAGAACATATTTTTATCAAGTGGATCATCACCACCATCTCCTTGAGACCCTGATGGTAATGACTAAGAAGTAGTGTCGGTTGAATGTATGCTCTCAGAGGTTTGATAAATACCTTCAGAAGGTTAAGTACTTCGTGACCTAGTGTGAGGACGAGACTAGTCTGTCCTTTTCTTAGTCATCCATTCTTTTGTTCTTGCTAAAACATCGACAATTATTGCTTCAATGGTCTTTTTTTCCTTGATACTCCAATCCATGGTAGGAATAGGGTGAATTTCTATTAACTCTGTATAAATTAGATCCACCATGTCAGACCCATCTTAAAAAATTCCATGTAGATCCCATTCCAATCCAAAATTAACAATCTGATCCATAGACAATCTCATCTAGCTTCTTCTTTTGACTTCATATTCGTCAAAAAAATTAGCCTAGAAGTCTTCAAGACTAGATTGATGAAAGAAATTAGGGCTTAACTTCAAATTTTCCTTAACATAATTTTTCAAATTAAAAGGAAATCGTGCATCAAATGAAAGTAAATTATACTTAGGCAATTCCCTCTCAATGTTTAGGGCGTCAGACATAGATAGGAAACTATAAGAACCAAATCCAATAGGAAAACTGATAGTCACCCTCTTCTTGCGTTGACATAACGTGTTTACATCTACTAATTTCCTGCACACTTCTATCACAACCTACTTATCTTCAAGATATTTTGGCAGCTTGATTGGAAAACCAACATATCTACCAACTCTTATGTAAGAAAATCTTTGAAATTGAATGAAGTGACTGCCATAAAAATCTACAAATTGCATTGCCTTTGGTGACAACTGCATTGTAGTACGTCCCTGTAAGTCTCTGACCATCCTCATAGTGAAAGCATCAGTTATCCTCCTAAAATGTTGAAAACTTATGTGAGGGTAAAGAAAGTCATCAACTCATGCAGACGGTCATTGATAATTTCCGGCCAATCCAAGAATTGCTCTCCGCATAACATGATTTGGATGAAGAAATACATCCATTCCTCAAATCCATGAACGTCTTCATTTCCCCTTATCCTATGCAACAACACTACAATGTCAGCCACTTCTTCCACAAAATGAGTTCTGTGCAACTTCTGAGGCAATTGAGACTTACCCCTTTTAGGCTTGGCCAACCAATTTTTCGCCATTTCATTCCTATAGACCCCTTTCTTTGCAAAAAAATCAATTTGAGAATTTGTTATAGTCATAGGTGAATACTCATCTTTTTTCTGGGATTCTCAAGCAAGACACGAAGGTGGACCTCTGGACTTTCAAAACTAGTCGATTATCTTATGTCCTAACCTCTTGTGTTTGTCAATTATAGTGCTAATGCATTCTAAGATGAGTTCAGGGCATTGCAATGCTAAAGGAAATGTGGCAGCTTTGACTAACCCACTATCAATTACTCGCGCGGTGATGGGTGGTGGGTTTGGTTTGTCAAATTTACTTCTTATCTCTCCCAAATTCACAAGTCCAAAATGGGTACCCCAATTTCTAGTCCCTCATAAGTTAGCCCAGACACATACTCACAACCCATGTATTTAACTTTTACCATGACAAAGAATTAGGGCTCAAACAAGAAATTACCCGCACAATTTTGAAACAAGAACACCAATATCCCATAAAGACAAATTGAAATAGGGGATATTATAAATACCTTAAATGATGGATCCTGTAGCTAAAATCCCACGTCTCGTCCAACTTTCCCTCAGGAAACAACATCACAATGGGAATGTTTGTCTAGCATTTAGAATATTTCCTTAAAGACCCTAAAGAAGGTGTGGAAATAGATGAGCATTAATATCTCTTACTTGTTGTAGGGTACGTGGTGACAACTACTTCATCATTCATTAAAATTGTTTTTGAAATTTGAAAACAACGTCTAGAAGCGGAGAGGTGGGGTGTTTGAAGAACTTTATAAAAGTGTGCTTAGGTTCAAATTTTACTTCAAGATACCAACTAAATGAAAGAATAGAAGTAGTAATGAAAGACATGTCTAAGCGGTAAAGCGGGGAGTTACATGAACTACACAAAATGTCGCCTAAGTTTGCAGAACTAGACTGAAAGCCACCTAGGAAACACTAAGTCAATTCTAAGTAAACAAAGGACTCCCAAGAACCAAAATAAAATGAGGGGTAACAAGTATGCAAGTTTGTTTTTCAAGTCTTGTCAAGTTCCTATTGAATCATGTGCCCAATGGATAAGTTTAGGAAACTGGTTAGGATGTTTAGCAGGCAAATATATCGCAAATGTCACCAAAAATGTTACCTAATTTACCTTTTAGCTCAATCAGGCAGAGCTGAGATATTTTTTGCAAAATAAAGATAAAAGGTACACATTGATTTTTGTTGAAGTTCCATTCATATGCACAAAAGTAGTTATCAAATAAATTGTAGTTTATTATGTAAGTGTATACAAGAGAAATATTTGCAAAAGTTTTGTATAAATGTTGTCTTTATTGATAATTACAAATGTATGGTGTCCCACAAAAAATGTGAGAATAACTATTTCAATTCAACACAAGACATAAACTATACATTTAAAGATATAAAAGGAAAAGAGCATATGAAGAGAGTAGGGATCCGTCATTACCTGAATGACCAACCCCAAGTTGAACCGATGCATCCCGGCTTCAATCCCTATTGCTTGGTTGCTCCAGAAGTTGACTTGCTATTGCTTGAGATGCCTGCAAGAGATTAGAAAAGTTGTATTAGAGCTCAGGACCCATATTCTCTACACATGCTACATCAACAAACATATAGTCCATTCTCATAAGGCATTGAAATAGTTT